>OZ024881.1:48605157-49170157 GCA_964017185.1 Rugalucina vietnamica
GCTTTAAAATGAGACCAAGCTTAGTGGTCTGGGGTAAGTAACAGTGGATATATGACCAATTTTGTATGTACACCCCCATGCTCAAGAAACATATAAACGAATGCCATGGAAACCATACATTGTTTCATAGTGAAAACAAGTTTATCTTTGAGGACAAAATTTCTTTGCATTTCTGGGATCTTTGCAAACCTTTTGGCCTCAACAACATGAATAAACATATTGCTGGCTCTCGGGCTATTTATAAACCGGCGACGATGGCCATGTAACTATACTGCAATTTCAAACATTTACACAAGGTAAGTCTCAATCAAAGACACATGCCTAATCGGGGTCAAATAATTAAAACATTGTTAAGAAGATGGCTTTAAACGTACAATTTTTTATTCTGAATATTCTGAAGCCCGGGACCGAACTCACAACCGGGAGTCCTGCTTTTGCAAGACGTGTGACACAACAGCAGTATGATGTTTGAACCAGAGCTTTCATTGTCTAATTAACATAGTTGACATTTCTAGAATCATGTGTAATTATTGTCAAATTATCCCGAACGTTGATGTGCAACTGCGTACTAGACATTTTTCACTTTTGAACGTAAATGCTGCTGGTGCGTGCGGTTACGACTTTTTGTGTGATGGGGGACGACTCGTGAGGGCATATGTGAGACTAAGACGAGGGGCAATATGAAGAAATACACAGTCAAAACTGCCAACAGCCCAACGGAGGCGAATTAGATAAGACATGCAATAAATGTTATAGTGTAGGTCGTCTAGCTCTGTAGCTCAGTAGCTAGCGTGCTAGGATTCGAAGCGAAAGGTTCTTGGTTCGAGTCCTGGTCGGACCGCTTTTTTCTTTTCTTTATTTGTCTCCCCTGTGACAATAAAGCTAAGGAAATAAAAAAATGTATTATCAGCTGATTATATTTATTGGCGAATGCAAAAATCAGGAAATGCCCTTGTGCATTAAATACTTAAATCGTAAAGGAATTGAAGTGCGAGACGGCACCTCACATTAATGTTTCTCTCTTGTTGACTTTTAACCTATTGAAATCGACAGCTCGATCGTATTTTTTTTTTTTTTTTTTTTTTTTTTTTTTGGTAGAAGAGCTGATCTTCGAGCGATCCTCAAGTCAATATTTCTTTCTTGGGGACATACAAATGTTCATATTCTGAAGGCTTGTACAGGAATAATGTGGCTAGGATAAGTTAGCCACCCTGAATGACTTCAAATGTTTTCCGCGGACGTAAGGCACTAACTCAAATAGTATAGTGTACCTGTACAGATATATGTATATTTATAAAGTGTAAAAACTACAGTTTCACGTGCTGTCTCGTGAGCAAACATAATTCATTTGGCATGTTTATACATGTATTTCAAACAGATACTCGAAAGCTTGGAGGGGTTTATTTGGTTGATGTTTTGTTTTGATCCCATTCAACCGCCATCTGCATGTCATAAGTGCAATATCCTAACTACATTATGCATAGCCATACTTATAATTTGAGGTTTTGTAGACCTTCAACAGTATTTCAGCCATATCGAGTGTGATGATTACGAATTTTAGATGATTTTTGCAAGCCACAGGCTTTCTGTATGATCCTCATTTATTCTCTTTTAGTATGCGTGCTGTTTGTCTGGTTGACTTAAAATAAATATAATCAATCTTCAAACTAACACAATGTTATTTTCAAGTAAATAAATGATTATAAAACTGAAAAACATCTAGTCTTTTTTTTTTTTTTAGCTCACAAGGAGAGCTTATAGGATGGCCATGATCCGTCGTCCATCGTCCGTCTTCGTCGTCGTCCACAATTTCAAAGATCTTCTTCTCTAAAACCACTTGGCCAATCAAGTTGAAATTTTATGTGGAGCCTCCTTGTGTAGCGGCATTTCAAGTTTGATCGCAAAATCCATGTCACATGACCAAGATGGCCGCCACGCTCATATATGGTAAAAACCACTCAAAAATCTTCTTCTCCAGAACCGGCGGGCCGATTTCCACGAAACATGGTATTTACCATCAGTGACTCCAGTCCATCAAAGTTTGACAAAATGATGACCCTGGGATGACCTTGACCTATTTTACGGCAAGGTCAATTTTGGAAACATAGGCTTTTACATGGGAAAAAGTGAAAACTATGGATTTTTTGAAAACGATTGCAGCCAGAGACCTGAAAAGATGTAGATGCAGACAACTAATGGAGTAGATGAAGGCATGTGATCAAATTAGGTCAAGGTCATCTCTTGACCTTGGCCAGTCTGTTTTCCATACACACTTTTCAAACATCTTCATCTCTGAAACCGCTTGGCCAATCAAGAAATTTTATGTGGAGCATCCATGGGTAGGGGGAAGGAAAGTTTGATCATGAATTCTGAGTCACATGACAAAGATGGCCGCCATGCCCATATATGGTAAAAACCACTCAAAAATTTTCTTCTCCATAACCGGCAGGCCGATTTCCACGAAACTTGGTATGTAAGCATCAGTGACTCCAGCCCATTACCGTTTGATAAAATGATGACCCTGTGATGACCTTGACCTGTTTTACGGCAAGGTCAATTTTGGAAACAGGCTGTTACATGGGAAAAAGTGAAAGCTATGGATTTTTCGAAAACGATTGCAGCCTGAGACCTGAAAAAGGTAGATGCAGACAACTAATGGAGTAGATGTAAGTATGTATTTAATTCAGGTCAAGGTCATATCTTGACCTTGGCCAGTCTGTTGTTCATACACACTTTTCAAACATCTTCATGGCGGCCCCCGTGGTCGAGCGGTTGAGAGCGCTGTTTCTTAATCACTCGATCATCTCATCGATGTGTCTGGTGTAGGATCGCGCCCCGCACTGGCCACATGTGAGACAAGCCAAGTTCTGCTTGCGGGTGTGCCAGGTGGTTTTTCTCCCGTTTTCGCCCCACCTACTGATTGGTCCGTTTCATATGAGCTGAAGTAATCTTGAAAGGGACGTTAAACTGAATATAAAAAATATCTTCATCTCTGAAACCGCTTGGCCAATCAAAGTGAAATTTATGGGTAGGGGCAACGAAAGTTTGTTTTTGAAATCTGGGTTACATGACCAAGATGGCCGCCACGCCCATATATGGCTAAAACCACTCAAAAATCTTCTTCACCAGAGCCGGCAGGCCGTTTTCATCGAAAATCGGTATGTAGCATCGATGACTCCAGCCCATCATAATTCGATAAAATGATGACCCTTGGATGACCTTCGTGCGCGGATCCAGACATTTTTACGAGAGGGGGTCCTACCAAAATGGTAAAATACTGTCGCAGACGAGGGGGGGTCTAAGCCCCAAAAAATCCCAAAATTACCATTTTTAGATAAAATTTTCAGATTCCAGGGGGAGGGGTCCGGACCCCCGCCCCCCCCCCCCTCTGGATCCGCGCATGGCCTTGACACATTTTACGGCAAGGTCAATTTTGGAAACAGAGGCTTTTACATGGGAAAAAGTGAAAACTATGGATTTTTTAAAAAATGATTGCAGCCTGAGACCTGAAAAGTGGTAGATGCAGATAACTAATGGAGTAGATGAAGGAATGTGATAAGGTCAAGGTCATCTTTTGACCTTGGCCAGTCTGTTATCCATAGCATCTTCATCTCTGAAACCGCTGGACCAATCACAGAGAAATTTTCATGTGGAGCATCCATGGGTAGGGGGAACGAAAATTTTTGACCTTTGCCAGTCTGTTATCCATAGCATCTTCATCTCTGAAACCGCTGGACCAATCACAGACAAATTTTCATGTGGAGCATCCATGGGTGGGGGGAACGAAAATTCTGTATATGGTAAAAACCACTCAAATATCTTCTTCTCCAGAACCGGCAGGCTGATTTTCACGAAACTTGGTATGTAGCATCGATGACTTCAGCCCATCATACATGTAGTTTCATTAAATGATGACCCTGGGATGACCTTGACCTATTTAGCGGCAAGGTGAATTTTGGAAACTTTTACATGGGGAAAAGTGACAACTAGGTCTCCGGTCAGCGTTTACAAGACCATTGGTCATCTGGTTTTCATTACGTGCTGCTAAACGGAATATTTCCAGACATCTCCATACACAGAAAAGGAGCGAGGTCACGAAGTGTATCGGGGTGCAGGTTAGCCAGCTGATCAAACGTGCTGCGAACCTTGCTTAACCCTAAAACAGGACAACAATATTCTGAATTTTAAGCGCGCATACAAACTCTAACTAACAAACACACTCTCACGCAAACCGTAGAGGACTTTGTCTCGCAGTGGCTCAGTCAGTCGCCTCTTAAAATCACATGGCGAGAATAAATACGTAGTTGATATAAGACAGTTACAAAATGAGTTTAATAAGAACATTTGACTCGTTTCGCAGGTTGAGCGCAAGAACGAAACGCCTAAAAACGAAAATTGTTGTATTTCCGTTACACTGTCTAATTCTGATGGAACAAGGAACCAGAAGTGACCTTTGACACGAAATATTTTCTAAAATAGCATCATATATACATCACTTATCATGTTTGCCATTAAAGATGCGTTACTCGTTCAATGCGAGTCGGTTTTACAAATGCTTGGCGCGAATAAAATGCCTCCATTTTAACAGCTTCCAATGCAGAATTCGATTATTTTAGACACTCGTGTGTATAACTAGGCGGCGCTCGTTCGATAAACCGAGGTCCCGTCTTCATATGACCATAACTGTTGGTGGGAAAAACCAATATCAAGTATTTGTTATCGCCATGTGACATTTTACATACTGGCTTATGTATATACGTACATTGGTTCTGCTAAGCTACGTTTTCACGTGTTTTTCGTGAACGCACAGAAAACTTTATACATGTATACATGGCATGATTTACGATTTGAAAAATAAGTTGATCTTTAATTTTATGTGCAGTTTTTTATTCTACGCCTTACAACGTTTTGACATATTTCAAGTCATCTCGAGCATGGTCGGTTATCCATATCAGGATAACATGTCCGTGAATACCCCATGAACCACACTTTTATACAGCAAAACTTTGGTATGCATGGGTATACCTATTTTAAGCTCACGTGAGCCCTTCGGCTCAAAAAGCGAGCTTATAGGATGACCATGCCCCGTCATCCGTCCGACATCGTCAGTCAACAATTTCCATGATATTCTCCTCTGAAACGAAATGGCAAACCAAAGTTAAACTGCTTGCTGAGCATTCTTAGGAAGGTGGAACGAAAGTTTGCATAAATGACCCAGGTCACATGACTAAGATGGCCGCCATAGCTATAAATAGCAAAAACCTTTAAACAAATTTCTTCCCAGAACCAGAAGTCCTTTGATTTTGAAACTAAGTTTGAAGCATCAGGCAATAGAGTTCTTCAAAGTTGGTATACATCATAATGCTGGGATGACCTTGACCTATTTTATGGCAAAATCAACTTAGGTCGCCCATGCATTTAAATGGGGAAAATAAGTTAAATGTAATTAAATGGGTGAAAACTCGCGATGAGCATGCAAAGGTACTGAAGATTTATGTTCATGAAAACATTTAGTCCCCAGGGGTTTGTCTGCTCCTGCCCGGTGGCTATATACATGGATATGATCAAAATATTCAAACATCTCTGCAACCGCATGGCCGATCAAAGCCACACTTCATGGAAAGGGAACGAAAGATTGTATAAATGGCCGCCATGGCTATAAACTGCAAAAACCTTTAAAATGTTCTTCAGAACCAGTAGGCCTATGATTTTGAAACTTGGCATTAAACATTTACAAAGTTTATACATGGCCTAAATCATGACCCAGGGATGATATTGACCTATTTTACGGCAAAGTCAACTTAGGATGCCCATGCATCTAAAAATAGAACCGCCTCTGCAATGCAGTTTTCGCGTGTACCAACAATCTATGTTTTGAGCAAAATAAAAAGATAAAAATGTTGAACTGAAAATTTTCATTTTTTACAACTTTAAAAACACTGTATATTGCTTTTTTAAGGTTTTGTTATACTAGCGTCAAGATACACGGCACCATTTTAGTGCACATGTATTACACATGCTGACGACAGAGCTACATGTACAACACCTTTATCATTCTTAAACTTACTCATATGGGCATTTTTGCGTCTGGAACCGGGCGAGCATAAGCTTCTTACTCAGTCAGAATTTACGTAAATAATAAATTTAATTGGTTTGTTGATTTGAGATTTAACTTTAATCCAACAGCAAAGGTCATATGGAAACGAGACGGATCCCGCGGTCCCTGGTTTAAAAGGACGAACACATGGCGTTAACACTGATTTCGGCTTGTCAAGCTGCAATGTGGTTTGATGACTGATCCTGCTTGATAAAATCTTTGTTTGTTTTTTTTTTTTTTTTTTTTTCGAGGGGCCGTGTGACAAAAATTGAACAGCCAAACACAGCACAATATTAGGTTCATGGATGGATGTCGTTTCGTTTGTTTACATATAAAAAGCCGGTAAATTGAGCACGTAAAATGTCTGCTTGATATACTGTACATGAATATGTATATTCAGGAATTGTCTATCAGTGTCAGCACCATCGTAAATGCCTGCGATACAGCAAATGTCCTTACAGCAAAGATTGATGCAACATCACACAACATGTGATAAAATGGAGTAATTGAAAAAAGCAATATCGCTTTGGCAACAACCATCACCAAGACAATGAACACTTCGTCGTAGGTTGCTGCCCAATTGATCAGTCTTACAATCACAGGTGGCACAAACCAAATTCTGCTTAATTATGATCAGAAATGAGCACAATCAGACCCTTATCTGTAATCAAGTAACAATAGAAGGACCTGGAATCGATACAATTAAATTTCACATCCTCACTAAGGTGGGCGTAGTGTAATTCTGGGCCCTGATTAGGTTTTAACAGACAGCAAACTTCTCCGATGTTACTCGCGCCGATAAGAAAAAAAAATACATTTATATTCCATCTTGCATGCATGCTTAATGTAAACCATATAACGAGGAATATTCGGGGTCTCGCGTGCAAATAACAACTATTAAAACAGCAGTCACACAGTAGCGTATAACCCAAACGCGCACCGGGCGTATGAAAAATCCCAACACGCTGAAGATTTTGGACGTATAAAATTAATTTGTTCCTTTAACTCGCTTTTGCAGTCACACATTAGCGCGTGACTGAGGCGTGTGCCGGAAGTATAAAAAATCTCAAGGTTTTGGAGTACGTTTGTCGTGCGTCCCAGACAGGCTAGGCACGCGCTACTGACGTGCTGTATGCGTTTCATGCGCGCTCCAAGCACGCTTGGCACACGTTACAGGCACGTTCCACACTCGACCAAACCAGCATCCGGTTAAAATCGAAACGCGCACGTAGCGTATACGACGTGCTTGAAACGTGTGCCATACGTGTGCTGGGCGTGTTCGAAACGTATTCAACGTGCCTGTAACGCGCGTGGACCGTACTTGTAGCGTGTAGGTCACACGCCCGATACACGCCCAACTTCTAGAAAAATTTTAAGCATGTTTAAAATTTTATTTAGCCCAAACGCGCACGAAACGCGCGCTGACTTTTAGCGACGCGCGCCGGACGTACACCAAGCGTACCCAGCGCGCGCTTAACGCGCCTTGGACGTGTCTCCGACGTGCGTCTGGCGTATGTGGAAATTTGTATTTTTTCAACACGCCCGGCGCGCGTTTCACTTATACGCTAAAGTGTGACTGCTGTTTAACATACTGGACCTTGGTCTCGCCCGAAAGACGGAGTTACGCGTTGGATTGAACGCGCGGCCCGTTTTACGAGGCGACTGACTGAACCACTACGACATGGAGTCCTTTATGGAAACACTTTAGCAACTTATAAAAATAATATTGTGTTAGTTTGATTTTAATCATATTTATTTGAATTCAACCAGGTAAACAACAAGCAAACAATATCACACAGAATAAATATGGATCAAAAAGAAAACTTATGTCTTGCCAAATTTATTTACTACATCGTAACCAGCACACTGGATATGGCTGAATTACTGTTGAAGGTCTACAATAAACAAAATTAGTTGTGTCGCTTGGCGTAATGTAGCTACATGTAGGATGTTTCCTCCATCGCACTTCGTATGGCATGCAGATGACTGTCGAATGAACGAAACTTCGACATCAAGCTGATAATCTGTTTGAAATATAAACAGAATGAATTTTGTTCGCTCACGAGACAGCACGTGAAACTAGTTTTACATCTAATAAACACAGATATACATGTATCTGAACATGTACACTATACTATTTGATTTACTGTCTTGCGCATTTTAGTTCAGTTTTACGTCCCTTTCAAGATTATTTCAGCTCACCAATCAGTAGGTGGGGTGAAAACTTGAGTACCCTAAGAAAAACCACCTGGCTCTCCCGCAAGTTGAACTTGGCTTGTATCATATGTGGCCAATGTGGGGCTCGAACACACAAAAGACACAGCGGTGAGATGAACAATTGATTAAGAAACAGCGCTCTTAACCGCTCGGCCACGGGGGCCGCTAAGTCATTAAAGGCGGTCAACTTATCCTAGCCGTATTATCTGTACCAGCCTTCAGAAAATAAATGTTGACGTGAGGATCGGTCGCGGGTCTTCTTCTGCCGATAATTACGATCAAGCTACCGGCTTAAATCGGTGAAAAAAAAAAAAAAAAACAACAAGAATTAGTGAAAAACCTATACGTGCGGACTGCCTTCTCACTACACACTTTAATCCACAAATTTACGATTTTAGTATTAAAAGCAGCAGTGCATTTTGTGATTCTTGCATTTCTTTTCTTTTCTTTTCTTTTTCATTTTCTAAGCTATATTCTCACAGGGGCGAAAAAAGGAAGCAATTAAAAATAGAAAAAGATTTTTTGTCCTAGCCGGACTCGAACCCATGACCTTTTGGTTCTATTCCATACATGCTACCTACTGAGCTACGGAGTAAGACGTCGTGGACTATTTATTTTTTGCCTGTCTTGTTTAATTGGTCTCCGTTAGGCTATTGGTAGTTTTGACCAAGTAATTCTTCATATCGCCCCTCGTGATCGTCTCAAATATGCCCTCACGAGTCGTCCCCCATCACACCAAAAATCGTAAACGCACGCGCCAGCAACATTTACGTTCAAAAGTGAAAAATGTCTACTACAACCCATTGAATGTAATTGCAAATAACGCCAATACCACAAGGGCATTGAAATCCAACATGCCTGTTCATGACTGAATTCATTTGAGGCTGACGATCACAGGAAACTACAATCAAGGACTGTTTCCTTGGATCATTGTGGTCTGAAGAAAAATGCCATATTTTTATGATTTTCTTAAAATTTCATACCTTACCCCCCTTTCACTCGAGTTTGCCATTTGAGCATTTGCTTTACATAAGAAGACAATGTGTTCTGAAGATCTGAGTTTCTTTTGATTTTGTCCACAAAGATGTCTAGATTGATTGATCTACTGATTTAACAGTTTCAAACTAAATGACCTTTAAAACGGCAAACTCAAGTGAATTTTTTATCTTTCGATGTGGTATTTTAGCCATGTAGATACCGATAGGTAACTGCTAAAATTGATAAAATTCTGCTTTTGTCCCTTTCATATTTCAAATGTGTGTTCTTAATATGCATTGTATATGTTGTGCAAAGAATTTTGAAATAAAAATGTGCTTTAACCAAACAATTACAATGTTTTTTTTTTTTTTTTTTTTTTTTTTTTTATATAAGAAGATGTGACATCATTACCTAAAGATTAATGCTGAAAAGATTTTAAGAACACCTGGCATCTGGGACACTGTTTCAGTTCTTAAACGTAACAAAAAGTTACCTGATTTACACAAAAACTTGATTGACCTTAATGTTATAATATAATGGCAAACTCGAGTGAAAGAGTGTGTAAGCATGACTATTCGGAAACCAGACTGTACATAATCCAGTTTCTCTCATTTATTTATCTCGCAACACTTTGAGTATTATAAAACTATAAATGTATAAATTCAATGTTATATGTGTTTCTTTGCGAATTTTGAGAGATGTAGAAAGTTTTAAGCCTTTGTAATTAGCCTATGTTTTGGTTTATATTGTTTGTAATTTTATTTAACACCAGTTAGAGATCATAAATTCATAGTATCTTTATTGGGCGTTTCTTTTTAATTATATCCATTCTTGTCCCGAGGTTATAAACCTTTTTCATGCTCAGCACAGCTATGCATAGAATTTAAACTGCTCATAAATGCCGAAACTGTCGGCATTTGTTCTTGTTGATTCATTGACTAGATAGAGATTCACCACGAGGACCGAAGAACTAACTAAATGTTATGAACCACTGCAGAAGCTGAGGGTGAGGTTAGGTACCTGTAAAATCGATTTAAGCCCGCCAGTAATTTTATATTACTGATCGTTCCAAGGCGATACTTCTGTGGTGGTTCTTTCGTTTTATGTCTTGGTGTTTAAAGTTTTTGTGCTGTTGGCGCCTTATGTATGTTTTCATATTTTAAGTTAAGTTTAGGTAACTGAGTGGCCACCTATTGGGAAAATAGCTGCCCATTCGGCTTACGATATGTTTTCATTGTATAAGTACCTGATTGTTAATTTTGTTTTTCCCATCTCGGTTTTTGGAGTGGGAATCTTTTTTCTAATTGCGCCTTTTCCTGATCTTTGCCTACTTGTACCTTTTTAAGAGCAGTGAACATATTAATGAGAAGTGGGATGGGCCATACCGCGGTTTCGGCTACTTAAGCCTCTTCTGTGCAACTTTAGGTTTGGCAACATGGAGCCAATGAGAATAACTGTAATTTTGCATCTTTCAACGTAGTCGATACAAAGACTAGTAAATTCAAAATGGGGCTAAACATTAAAAACTTGTTTAGAAAATGATTCTAAACCGATAATATTTTTTCTTTTGATTTCTCAGAATATCTTCGCTGATCTCAAAGGACCAAACGGAAAATATAATGTAATTTCAATTTATAAATGTTTAACATTTATGAGCAGGATCAATTTTAGTTTCTGTTGAGCTGAGCATGAAAAAAAATTATATAACCTCGGGCCCTGGACTTGTCTCTGGCTATAGTTTATGCTAAGGTGAAGGTGTCTGTGTAATCTATAAACGCCAGACACTCTTTAAGTTTTGTTATAAAGAGACAAATCCTGACGGACCTTTCTTTCATTCTTCTTATTACTATTCTGTTCCTAAGCCAAATATCTTAAAGAGGCAAAACAGATAAGTAAGTTCAGTGACGACCACGCTTGGTATCCATCAAGCTGGCTGGTCTTCGAATTCCAGACCATTAATATATTACGAAAACATGTTCATGCAATTAACATATTTTTCTTTGGTTGAAAAAAATGAAAACTTTCACTGGAAAAAAAAATGATATTTTTCTTATTTTTGCTAAAACAGAGAATGTGGATACACGTTAGGCGAGGCGGTTCTAGCGAGTACCCACAATGTATGTTGTGAAGCAAAAATAAGAAAAATATTTATACCACTGCCTTCCCCTGTTTTACTATATAAAAGTGGGGTTTAAAGGGGGTATACATTTCACAGGCACGTTTTCCTGATGATAAAAGACCATTTATCGCCAATTTAGGCCCAGCAAAAGCAACTGTACAGTGTTCTCTTCAATATCCTTTCATGTTGAAAAAGCCAAATCACTATATTTGTCATGCGGCAGCGTAATTAGCTCTGGCTTCTGACTTTGTGTGACGGACAGTGCGGTCCCAACTTGTTGATCCTTGCCAATATTTAAGTAATAAGCCTAGACATTTGATTGACGTAATCCGTCCCTTTGCAATATGAGTGTCTTGGATAATTTTGTCCACTTCCATTTGTATTTAGTTCTAATGAATATTTATTAAAAGTACAAGCTATTTATCATTGAATATCCATTTATTTGCTTAACGCCTTTCAACAAAGATTACTTTTTCCGTTCGGCCATGTTAACAAATTTGCATGTTGGCATTTTCTTGACAAAAAAGCAAGAAAGCCATTATCATAAGTAGATATATGAGCCGCCCCATGGGAAAACCAACAATCTGCATAGGCGAAAACAAAGACGCAGATCAGCTTCGCGGTAACCGCGAAGCTGATCAGCGCCTTTGTTTTCGCTACTCGGATAGTACAATTCCTCTTCTACTTAAATCCGAAATTTCAAGCTTCTAGCTCTTTTCTGTGACTGTACAGGTCGGTTTGTGTCGGACCTGGTCGGAAACCACATTGTTGGTTTTCCCACGAGGCGGCTCATATAAAAATTCTTATTGCGGTGCTTTAATAAAATTAATTATAATGCTAGGGTGTGTCGAAAAGCAATTGACGAAAGACAATGTAACAGATTAGCCATTTAATGTTTGAACTTTGTTTAGTAAACCTTTTTGCAATGTTACAACACAGTTGATCTGCGCCTTTGGTTTTGGATAGGCAAAAATCCGGGTTTCTCGTGACATGGTTCATTAATATGTTACTTACTTACTTTGCGTACGAGTGCGTATATATATAGAATACAGAGAAAAAAAACCTCGTTGCCCGAAACCAGACATCTAATGTAGCATAACTACGGCTTGTCATGGCTTTTACATCAACAAACAACTTGCTATGATGTATGACACTATTAGTCGGTAACAATAGATCTGGACACTGGACTTTTCCAGGCATTTGTACGCTTTAACACTGGTATGCTTGATAATAAATCAAGCATTTTTTCTCTTTCATGGAAAAATATTTCAATTATTGCCCAGTTTGATCACGTTGATTAAGTGGTGGAGCCTAAGACCTCCAAAACCTAACGCTTTCATGTTTCGTTTCATCCTTGAGTATTTTAAGTGCTGCTGAAGTATCCATGAAACGCTAGCTGCTTCTCGACATGACTGAAACATTATTAATTGGCGCAGCGGTGAAGCCTAGGATGCTGGGACGAGTAATACTTGTTTCGATTCTGAGCGGGGTGTTTTTCGCTGTGGCCTTGCGAAACTTCACATTTCTACAGCTCCTGAAGTAACAGCCAGGGATTAATAGACTTGGTACGCATTTCATAAAGTGGTTTACTTCTATTATAGTCAATAGAACGCGCATAGCATTGCTTTTACTTCAGATTTCATGATTTATCCTTTTATTGTAACTCAATAATTTAGATCATAATTGAGTCACTGCATAAGAAAACCAACTAAGAGCTTGGGCGAAAACAAAGGCGCAGATCAGCTTCGCGGTAACCGCGAAGCTGATCAGCGCCTTTGTTTTCGCTACTCGGATAGTACAATTCCTCTTCTACTTAAATCCGAAATTTCAAGCTTCTAGCTCTTTTCTGTGCTCGTACATGCCGGTTTGTGTCAGACCTGTTCGGAAACCACATTGTTGGTTTTTCCACGAGGTGGCTCATTTATCCTTGTATTGTAATTCAATAATTTAGATCATAATTCGTACTGTCGTGCGCGCGAGTGAAACGCAAGATTTTTCGTCCCCGTAGACATTCAGTCTTAGAAACGACAAAGTCGATTTCTGATATGATTTTTTGTCTTATTTTTACTTTTTAGTTTTGGTCTGAATATAAGGATCAAACATGATTTTCCATTCATTAACATTCGCTAGGTCCCGAGGGGAGTGTTGAAAACCGAGGGCGTAGCCCGAGGTTTTCAACAATTCCCGAGGGACCTAGCGAATGTTAATGAATGACAAAATCATTTTTGATCGCTATTATTGCATAAATTCTACAGAAAGGAAAGAAATAAGGCACAGAAACGAAAGAAATATGGTGCACTATATTTTACAGCCTCATCACATTTTCATACGCGTGAAAGCTGCCGTTTTTATGCTAGTTCCGGGCGGACTCCAGTTTCTCATTACTAGCACGTGCTTTGCGTGGCGCCCGGTAACGAGCATAAGTAAAAGCCATGTATTAACAGCACGTGCGCGCGTGAATTGCAATATTAATGCATGGCTTTCTCATCATTAATAAACGGCTGTTAATATCGTGTGTCACGGGTATTTATGCAATAATAATTATTTACACTATGTCTCTATGCATGAAAACATTTGTGTGAGTTTCTTTAATATTGTAATACTATACAGAAGGCAATTTAAGTTCAGATATGTTTCGTTTATTGTCAAAAAATTAAACAAGGCAGTGAAATGTTCTTTGTTGTATTCAGAAGAGAACATAAAGGGAATGTCTGTTGGTAATAAAGGACTACGTTTGGGCATTTCATTCATAAAATTAAGAATAGAAAGTTTAGGTTCAAATTTAGAACCGACACCAGGCGGGAAAGTAGTAACAACACAGGAAATCAATAAAAAGGTACAAGTAGGCAATGATCAGGAAAAGGCGCAATCAGAAAGAAATTCCCACTCTAAAAACCGAGGCGAGAAAAATCCAAATTGACAATTAGGTATTTATATTTAGAGAACATATCGTAAGCCAACTAAGCAGCTATTTCCCAAAAGGCAGCCACTCAGTTACCCGAACTTAACTAAAAGTATGAAAACGTACATAAGGTTCAAACAGCACAAAAATCGACTCCAAAACATAAAAGAAATAGAACCACAACAGAAGTATCGCCTTGGAACGATAAGTAATAAAAATAACTGGGGGCTTAAAAAGGTACAAGTAGGCAAAGATCAGGAAAAGGCGCAATCAGAAAAAGATTCCCACTCCAAACACCGAGGAGGGAAAAAAACAAACCAACAATCAGGTACTTATACCATGAAAACATTTCGTAAGCCGAATGAGCAGCTATTTTCCCAATAGGTGGCCACTCAGTTACCTAACTTAACTAAGAATATGAAAACATACATAAGGCGCCAACAGCACAAAAATATTTTAAACACCAAGACATAAAACAAAAAGAACCACCACAGAAGTATCGACTTGGAACGATCAGTAACACAAAGTTACTGGCGGGTTTAAATCGATTTTACATGGCCATAACCTCACCCTCAGCTTCTGCAGTGGTTCACAACATTTAGTTAGTTCTTCGGTCCTCGTGGTGAATCTCTAACTAGTCAATGAATCATAAACCGGTTTTACAGGGCCCTATTTTACAGGGCCCTAACCTCACATGCCCAGAAATGGAGCACAAATTTACCTGGATATCGGATTATTATACCGATAGGTAGAGTGCTCAAAATATAATGGGGCGAAATAGGACCTGCCATTTAAAACCCATTTAACGCTATTAAATATTAAAATGAATTAATTTTCCTTAATAGTTCATATATCTACAAAATACCCTCTTTATGAAGATATATTTTTTAAAAAATTGCTTAAGAAAAAGTTGAGTCAAACTCAGTTACAAATGTTAGACCCATGTTCTATTAAAATGATAGTAAAATACAAAAAGAAGCACCCCCTTATCTAGACGAATGCCTACATAAACATCATTTCTTAAATCAAAATGCATTTTCCTTAATGGTTCCTATTAGGGGATAAAATTATCTTTTTAAAGATATAAATTGCAGAAACCTACTATAAAAATAAATAGGGTCAAACTTCAGAAAATCCTAATGTCAGACCAACGAAATTTTATTTTTCCGCTTTAAAATCGGGCCTGAAATTCACAGGTAACTCCTATTGATCTTACTGAAAATGGCTACTACATGTATGTTTCATAATATTGTAAATTACTTACGCTAGTTTATAGTGATAATTTATTTATTATTTTCATTTATTTATTTGTTTTATTTAATTATATATATTTGAGTATGTGTACCCGAAATTAAAGGCAATGAATTAATATAAGTATGACCCAAAGAAAGATGCACAAAAATGCGACCCTCAATAAATGATTTAATTTTTTTTTGATTTTTCGTATACTTGGTCAATGTGTCGTCTTTCTCCTATACCATGTCCCTCTGTTTTGACATTTAACGAAAATTTCGTTGACTATAACTCGCAGTGATAAAGGTGTCAATCAATTAAAATTGCCACTTTTAGCTTAATTCCATCATTCATGTTTTCTATGTGATTGTTTTTACAGCATTGAAATTTTCGTTATGAAACAGCCACTGACTGGCAAAATTGCCCTTTGCCCCCCATATGGGGAACTGTCACTCGGATCAGCCTAAGTATCTCGTTTTCCGGGAAATAAAAATGGAGAATCATTCCGGGCGGCAAATCACTTTGTATGTATTTATTTTTCTCTCCTTTCGGCTGATCATGTATATCAATTATCTTGACTTGACATAACATTTTGCCGAATATGTCTGTTTTTCATTTTTCCTTTTTTTGTGTCACATCTTTTACGGCCACGCGTGCTTCTCTTCGTAGCCTTGGGGTGCGAAGTTTGACTGTAAAAAAACAGTATTTGAGTCTCATCATGAGAAAACTTACAATGTGGTTTCCGAACAGGTACGACACAAACTGGGCAGTATAAACACGGAAGATGACTAGAAGCTTGTAATTTCGGATTTAGAAAGAAGATGAATCGTGCTAACCGTGTAGCGAAAACAAAGGCGCTGGTCAGTTGTGCAGTACTGCACAGCTGATCTGCGTCTTTGTTTTCGAATACGCAAAAGGCTAGTTTTCTGATGCAGCGGCTATTTCATGAATTTGACACTTGCATATATATTTGACCCCATAAAATGGGTCGCAGCGCAAGAAAGTCTTTTTTCGGGTCTTGGAACAATTCCGGTATTAGCACATGATATTGATCAGAATGCATGAAATCAATTAGCTAAACACAAACAGTTTATCTGATTGTGGCAATTTTATTTCGGAAACACCGCAGATTTCTTCAAGACTGCTGACTACGCACAGGCGCTCGACGACTGGACTCACTTTTTTTTTTTTTTTTTTTTTTTTTTTTTTTTTTGCATTTTCACCCGTTTGGAGACCCTTACGATATGTTCATGCAATTATTTTACCTTTAAAACCTTTTCTATCAATCCTCAATCAACCCTCGTCTATGGGCTACTATATAGACAAGGTCGGAAACGCGGTGTCCTAGTTTAATTGGGGTCATGGGATTTCCCGCATCTCAAACTCATACTTCACCCTTTACCGTTATTTCAATGCTGGCTGTCAACACATGAGTGTCTTTGTAAAAGGTCTCGCCCATTGCCTTCATTCAAAATAAGCACAACCGTCCGTAAAAACTAACAATTAAAGCATTCTACAGAATTGGAGGACATCCCGAATGAAATCGGCAATCTAGCCGTGACATTACTATAAATACACTGGTCACACGACGTGTTACGCCAGCGCGTGATATGTGTTACGTTGGTTTTCATAGGTTGCTTGATTTAATATCCAGTCAAAACACTTTGTGATCTAGTGTCATGGCAACAATGCAATACAATTATCCAGTAGGATTGATTCCTTCATACGATATTTACAGTGACCTTCCACTGATTTCTAGAAACGACAGGTCACCATACAAAAACATTCGGTATCCCATCCAAGTAGACAGGTGGTGGTATAAAATATAAGTTTACGGGCAACTATGCTTATTTTTGACGAAGGCAATAGGTGAGACCTTTTACAAAGTCGCTCATAAGTAGACACTCAGCATTGAAATAACGGTAAAGGGTGAAGTACTAGTTTGAGATGCGGGGAATCCCATGACCCCAATTAAACTAGGACACCGCGTTTCCGACCTTGTCTATATAGTAGCCCATAGACGAGGGTTGATTGAGGATTGATAGAAAAGGTTTTAAAGGTAAAATAATTGCATGAACATATCGTAAGAGTCTCCAAACGGGTGAAAATGGAAAAAAAAAAAAAAAAAAAAAAAAAAAAAAAAAAAAAACAATGAGTCCAGTCGTCGAGCGCCTGTGGACTACGCAGCGAATATGTGATATTGATCAGAATGCGCGAAAGAGATGAAACATATATAAGATAAAATGGTTTCGATAAAATTATAATATTAACATCTTTTGGAAGCAGTGAATACAAAGTAACATTCAAGGGGAGGAAGTGTGAGCCATGTTGTGCAATTTCGGGTAATGAACCCTCTTATTAGAAGCCTCCGTGGTGCAGTGGTTATGTCACTCGCCTTGTAAACCAGGGTTCGCAGGTTCGATCCCGGGCTTCTCCAGTCCGTCGGATGGGACTATAAACCGAGGTCCCGTCTCCATGTGACTTAAGCTGTTGGTGGGACGTTAAACCCCAATCAACCATCAACCAAGAACCCTTCTTATTATTCCGTCTGTGGATAGTTTAATGAATCGTTTTGCTACATGAGTTGCATGTTCATGACTTACATGTATGTTCAAATAGAAAAGTTTAAGATATCGATGATCAGTATGTGCAGAAGCGCTTTTTGATTATAATTATTATCATTATTATTATGACTTTTATTTTGTTTTTACTTTTTTTTCACTTTTAAAAGTTTACGAGATCAATAGAACCATGATGTTGAACGTAAAGTTGATTCATTTCAAAATAAAATATTTGTCAATGAAGATATCCAATAGTCATATTTCAAAACGGAACAAATCTCCTACTTGTACCTTTCTACAGGTAGATCTAAACCTTAAAAATAGACAAACAGCGCATTCGATGCCTAAGGGCATATTACCTAGGCGATAGTTTCTACCTTGAATATCATAACAGGTATTAGGCTCGCTAACTCCCGCTGGTATTGGAAATCCGATGGTCAAGCTTCTTATAGCAGATTAATTCCCCTGATCTTCATTTCTGCACATGCTTTCATCTTCTGCACTGTTGTTTCACAACATTAAGATTAGAACTATAACAACACGTTTGAGCAAGAGGAATGGCTCTTTCCCAGTAATGTAGCCACCTGAGACAGACAAAATGCGCATTCAACCTACGACGTCTGTCATCACTGAAATTGGCTCGGCGAGGCGATTCTAATGAACACACACAATTCATGTTTTTATGAAGAGCTGATATTTCAATAATCATCTGATACTCTCTTTATCTGGACTTCTGTGGTCAGTTGATCAAAATTAACGATGTCGTTAGTTAACGATTCGTTAAAATTTCAAATGGCAATATTACAAAAACACTGTTATTTTTTTGTTGGAAAAATGCATTGCAAAGGATTCTCATATTTTTTCAACAAAAAATAACGGTGTATTAATGCAAAGGATTTTCACATTTTTTTCAACGAAAAATAACCGTGTATTTGCTTTTGAAGTCGACATATAGATAACAAATTGAGGGCTTAACGACAGTGTTAAGCTAACGAAGTTTCGAACAACTGGGCTCTGGATAACTTCCAGAGTCGACACATGTTTTGAAAGGTGAATGTAAGACACTGAATAAAATAAAGCCAAGATCTGTTAAGAGCAATGAACACATCGTGAGAAGGGGATGGGCCATACCATTGTTTCAGCTACTAATGCCTCTTCAGTAATCCTTTAGATTACTGTTATTTTACAAATTGCACCAGGATAGTAGATCGTCCAAAAAGAGCCAAATATTTTAAATATCGGTTAGAAAATTAATCTAAACCAAAGTCTCGATAGCACCACAATTCACGGGGGTCATCAAAATGCATATGTTTTTATTCTGCAGTCAAATCTGCAGGTCTCGTCGTAAATACTATCTGAGATAAAACGTTATCTTTGACTGTATCCCAAGAATTGGGCTTTGTAAGAGAAAATCAGTTGCATGAAACTATAAAAAGCGGCCCCCGTGGCGGAGCGGTTAAGAGCGCTGTTTCTTAATCACTCAATCATCTCACCGCTTTGTTTGGTGTGGGTTCGAGCCCGGCCACTGGCCACATGTGAGACAAGCCAAGTTCTGTTTGCGGGTGTGCCAGGTGATTTTTCTCAGGGTTCTCCCGTTTTCGCCCACCTACTGGTTGACCCGTCTCATATGAGCTGAAATAATCTTTAAAGGGACATAAAACTGAATTAAAAAAAGAAAAAGAAAAAAAGAAAGAAACTACTAAAACAACCAATAGCAAGTTTGATAATGGCATAGAAAGACCAGTGGTATATATATTGTGAAATTGCTATCGGAGGACAGTGACCGACGATAACAACTGAAGACAAAACGAATCTCACGAGGTTGGAATTAATATTCTAACAATTATATTTTAATCAGCAAGTCTAGACAATGTTTTATGGCTATCGAAATGAAAGTATTTCACGTAACTCGATCCCAATTAGTCTCGGATCCAGCTCATATTTAATCTTAAAAAGATTATTTCGTAAAATAACATGTCATAATTGCTTTTTGTGTGTACGATACGACGAAATTTCTAAATAAGAAAAATCTCAACATTTTGTAATACATGTATTTCTGTACATAGTTGGTGGACTTTGTATTCAATATTTTGTTTGAACTAGGTAACCCTCATGACTTGGTTATATTATATATTGTAACACTATGAGTACCAATTCAGGCACAAACCAAATCCAAGACATATTTACTGGCGATAATTCCTAGCAAGCAAAGATAGTTCAATGCTTGATAGTTATAAGACGTACGAAATCGAAATGCATCTTGCTGCATTTTGACGACTATTTATTTTTAAAAACGTCAAATTAAGCAAACGTATGTAGGTAGATTCGTTGTGCTACGATTATTATATGCTCTCTCTCTCTCTCTCTCTCTCTCTCTCTCTCTCTCTCTCAGACACACACACGCACACACACACAGAGATTCTCATAAGAGTACCAGTATGAAGATTATATAAAGAATTGGAATTGCAGGATAGCCCGCTTTGGAAGTCCATCAACCAGGCAAGACACTAACCGTTTCGCTTAACCATATATACAAGCACGCATTTACTTCAAGTTTTTGATTTCTCGGACCAGAGCAAGACTTTTTAGACGTCGTATTTATATACATTATACTGGTTGACAAACAAACTAGTGAGTTCATTAGAACTCTGACTGGAGAAGCTGTCCTCTCTCTCTCTCACTTTCTTTTTCTTTCCTTTCCTTAATGATACCATAAAACTGTGCTTGTTATGCTTATAATATTGCTGCTCATGTTGTTATCATGTATTGTATAACCTGAGCTAATGAATAAATTTGGAATAAATTTGGAATAAAATTTGGAAAAATGTTTTATTAAGTAATGTCAAACTCTCACTAAAGGTGCGCCAAGAGTGATTTAAATTAAACTTCCATTATTCGATGAAAGAAAATGTAGCCACTTTAGATGGACGCTGTGTTCTGTGGCGTTACATCTAGGGCTGTAATGTTTGCATATGTCCCACAAAGGGGACATTAAGGAGCGCGCTAGCTTGGTGGTACTGTGTCGGACTCAGATCAGAAAAAAGTCTCGGGTACGATCCCAACATGGTACGCCGTGTTGTGTCCCTGAGACATTAATTCCTTAGAGTACTGGTTAATGCCCAGGAAGCGGTGGCCCGGTACCGACATGACTGAAATCGTTGACCGGGACGTTAAACCGCAATACAAAAAAAAAAAAGAAACAAAAAAAGAAAGAAAAAAAAAAGAATACACAAGACTAACTGTATATTCTAAAAATCTGCACACCGCGACGGAACAACGATGATAATAAAATCACATTAAAACAGAAAAGGGCAAATGTTTGTTTGTTGCTAATGGTAACCATTACTATTTCGCCGGCTTGTACTTCGGCTTTAAGTGAATATTAGATATTCTAGAAAGTAACGTATTAGGTTTCCTAGAGTCTGCAATCATGTTACGAACTTTAACGCTTGAAATAAATGTTTAACGACCAAACTTCTCCAAAAGGGCTATCTGTATCATAAAGTTCGAAAAACATTTTCTAAATTTTATCGTAGACGCATTAAATTGATTTCCGATTTTAATATTGGGTTAATAACGTTTTTACATGAGGGCCTTTCGGAGCCAGAATTTTACGGTGACTTGGTTTACAAATTTAAGAAACATGGGAAGGAATGATTCTTCTAAAATCATAATACGTTACAAACGTATAGGATATAATTAAAATGTTATGCGACAGTCTGCATGCTTAGTGTTTAACCCAGTCATGGTTGATAACTATGCTACCCATATAATTCAAGCCGGTGGGTCGAGCGTTAGACTATATTATGGCCCCGACTTAAAGCTATTCACTTTAGTTGGTTGGGGCCGGAGCTTCTTGTCTGTTGCTTGGCCCACCGGGGTTCAACTGGTGTTTTTTTTCTTTTGCTCCGGAATTTCTTTATGTTTGGCGCCCAAGGATCTCCATCGTCAGGCAGCTTACTGAATATGTGAGTCCTCGTTTTGATTCAGCATTGTGTTTATCATGATTTGTTTGTTTGTCCCTGATGATTCATTGACTAGTTAGAGATTAACCACGAGGACCGAACAACTAACTCAATGTTGTTAACCATTGCAGAAGCTGCGGGCGAGTAAAGGTACCTGTAAAAGATATTTTAGTTAAGTTTGGGTAACTGAGTGGACACCTTTTGGGAAAATACCTGCTCACTCGGCTTACAATATGTTTCTAAGTATTAGTACCTGACTGTTAATTTAGTTTTTTCCCACCTCGGTTTTTGGAGTGGGAATTTCTTTCTGAATGCGTCATTTCCTGAACACTGCCTACTTTTTGGTTTAAACAATATTTATTCAAATATAATTTTACACATACAATTTACATGGTTTATGGTACAGGATTTGATAAAAATCTAAAAGCTTATAGACATCATCTCCTGATTTTTACTACTTTTTACCTTTTTATTTCTTGGCATTTAAGAAAAAATACTGAAGAACCGTTCAAAAGCTTACAAAGAGCGAAGTTAAATGTTGACATGCAGTTACGTACAATTGTTTTCATATGAAATTGACAGACTTATAAGTCTGTGTCATAAATAAATGAATGTTAACTTATTCATTTTAAGTCGTTCGTACGCCCATACCTCCAGCAGATAGGTTTCCTTGTCCATGGACTTAAGAAAGGTCGGTCAATATCCTGTTCATACAGCCTTTTGTTACATTTTGGCAAGGTCGGTTCCAAATATTGCTTTCTTTTATTTCATCACTGGCATTTGAAAGAGGCTGAATCACGAAAACGACTGGCTTTGCGATAACTGCGCCGCAATGGTCAAACGGAATAGATCAACATAGTGTACATTGACAATTTGTATCGCACATGCTGATTCAAAGATGGTTTGCAACATAGTTTTGCTGATTTGTTGACATACAGAGATAGATTTTGCTGTAGCGTGGGTGGCCACGGGACATGAAGATCTCAATCACGATGATATATGATTCTGTTATTGAATGATAACTATCCCTTCAGTCAGAACTTTTTCAGTAATTGTAAGCTTTAGAATAAACGTATCGGTTTTCTGTCGTTAAGCCATAGTAGGAATACTCTTGCGTTGCTGTCTTGTAGTTTCTGCTCTGTGATTTTTGTTTTGGACATTGTTCTCAGAACCAAATACTTCATTTCCTAACTTATTTATTGTATACTGGTTACGGTTTTCTATTGGTCATAATAGAGAGGTTGAGAAAATGAACTTGTAACTTGTACGTGTAGAACAGTTTTATCCCCAAACTTCGTCATTTATTACAAGTTCAAAATACTCGCTACACGTTGAGAATCAGTTAGGCTGTGAATGAAATAAATTTGCGACTTGTAAGTTTTCTTTATATGTTTCCATCGATAGGTCAGGTAGGTACAAGCAGAAACGAAGTTCGATGAAGCGTTGCCAAATCGTTTTGCACGTGCAGCCGAAGTATATCTGACCAAAGGCGAATCGACGTACATGTGATCATATATGTCTAGGTCGAAACCCTTTTCAAAAGAGGGCACATCGGAGCCGGAACAAACTTGTGACAATAAATTAACTCATCATCGTTGTCTAAAAGTCCGGCTAACAATAAATCATCCATATTTACTTTCATATATCAACACATGTATAAACAATAAAAAAAAATCAGCTGTATATACTTAATGAAATCTACACGTACACGTTCGATTTTCTCAAACGATTTTACACTGAAAACGATCGTGTACGGGTAAATAAAGCTATAAGTACACGTACACGTTACAAGTTTATTTTCTCAACCTCTCTATTTAAGTTACTGTTTAACAGTTTTCTGTTATATTGAATCATGTCACAAGCCATTCAAAATGTTGCTCGGATGCTTATATATGGCAACTGTATTGCAAGGCACACCGTCCATTTCAGCATTTCGCTTGTCTTCCAGCAACCAACTGAAGTCCGTAATCAAACAGGGCGCCCAGCTCACACGAGAGATCGCTGTTGCAAACAATTATGCATATGTAATGATTGTTAGCAATGACATTTGAGCCACCTCGTGGGAAAACCAACAATGCGGTTTCCGAACAGGTCAGACACAAACCGGCCTGTACAAGCACAGAAAAGAGCTAGAAGCTTGAAATTTCGGATTTAAGTAGAAGAGGAATTGTACTATCCGAGTAGCGAAAACAAAGGCGCTGATCAGCTTCGCGGTGACCGCGAAGCTGATCTGCGTCTTTGTTTTCGCCTATGCAGATTGTTCACGGCTAACAAACCTTTAAATGCGTAACCGCCGGTTAAGAAAGAATATCCGATTCACGCCCTTCCGGTTCCGCATATGAAGACCAAGAAAAGGAAAACAAAACATACACTACTAGGATCGATTGATGATTATATTTCAGTACAGAAATATATCGGTTATCTATGAATGCTATTTTGTCACTTATTTACTATTGTAACTCAGCACCAAAGTAGCTCGCAAAATAATTTGATTGTCTTTGAGTTATTTATTCCCTTCTTCGAACACGGTGTTCCAACAAGGCCAAAGTCGGCGAAATACAACTAAAAATTGGACAATTTGCTGGTAAATATCAAATTTTAGTGATTGTTCCACGACAAATTTACAGATATGTATTAACTAAATTGCATCTGATGTCTGTGCCAGTATTTCGTTGTGTTAGTGCCCGTCATTATCGATTTGAAGGGAAGGAAAAGATGGGTACGCATTTAATCATTAAAATATGAAGGTTATATTTCAAGATACGTTTGAAAACCTCAACCTGTTCAAGTTATGGTATTTATTTCCCTGTAAAGCGTTTTGAAAGACATAAAACCAAGAAAAAAAACAAATTAAAGTATACAGAATGCTGTAAAATCGTCTTCATGAACAGGAATATCATGCATGTGAACTATTGTATTACATGTATTTCATAGACAGTTTGTATTATTTTATATCAAACATTTTCACTGCAAATATCACAAACACACCAAATTTGAGTAAGCAACTATTAAGAAAGGACGAGAGAATGTGACAATAATCTTCAGCTTAAAACAATTAACAAAAACAAAAATCTAAAATACATGTACATGTGTTCTATAATGACTATATTGCTATCATTCTAATGATTAAATTCGTAACCGAAATGTTGACACAGCTTTTAACCACATATGCATAGAATGCATTGGCCAGAGGCAACAAAACTGTCTCCAGACCTCACACAACGTTAAAATCATCTGCGCACTGTATTGCTTTCAATTAATATGGACGTAATGAGCGGAAATCTAAAAATATCCCTGCGACTGACCCACATTTTCGTCGTGTACAATGCAATCCCAACATGTGTTTTGGGGTAGGGAATAAAAATCATGATTATAAAGAAAAATTTCTGGAAATCCTTTGGGGTCCAAATATAGCAATGTCTAACTAATAAAATAGCATTGAGAGAATTATAATATTTGTCTTCGAATCGAAATATTTTACTCGGAAACACGAGCTGCAAAAGTTTGTTTACCTTTTGTTGGTCATCTGATGCGAAACCGGAAGGACATGAATCGGATCTCTTTTCTTAACCGCGGTTACGCATTTAAAGGTTTGTTAGCCGTGAAAAACTGACTGTATAAAAATGCAGCAACTTATTCTGTGTACATAAATGACGAACGTAGCCGACAACCGACCAATTAATCCCGTCTTAGGAATCGTAAGTTGTAGACATAATAAGATATCAATCATGTTGTTGTAAAAGGAACATTTCACATTGATTGCCGAGACAATGCACGACTGCTTGCATGAAATTAAGAGAGGTCGATCAGGTAAGGGTATTTGCATTTCTGGTCAGACAGAATTGGCAGAACAACGACCTTGCAATTTCCAAGTGAATAAAAATCTACAGATATGTTTAATACTAAATAGGAAATAAAGACAGCAATTTGAAATGCAGCTAGTCTTTTACTAGTATAGTTGTCAAGAGTCTCTATGATAAATGACGTCTCTCATAACAGCAATCAGTCATTATGTCTACAACTAACGTTTTGTCCATAATACATGTATACCGTTTGTCGCCTGCGCCGTAACAGGAATGGTCATACATTCGCTTTGGAATGCTCTGATACTGATCGTTCTCTGTTGTGGTTCTGTTTTGGCTTTGGAGTTTTGCGCTGTTTGCACTTTATGTACGTTCTGAGTAACTGAGTGGTCGCCTATTGGGAAATAGTTGCTCACTCTTAGTACAAGTACTTAATTGTCAATTTAGTTTTCTCATATAGGATTTTTTTCTGATTGCTCCGTTTCCTGACCATTGCATACTTTTACCTTTCAATATAAAAGTGAGATGTAATGCAACAATTGATTACAATTCACCATAGTATATACATGTAATATCCTGACTACTTTGACTACCATTTGTATATAAAATTATTTGATTTTTAAACATGTTTGTTCTATTGTGTATTATGTTTGCTCCAGCCATAACCATTGAAATGTAAATGTGTTTGTGCTGAATAAATCATTTGTCATTTGTCATTTGTAACATTCTCATTATTGTAAGCTCAGATAATAACATTTGGGTTACATATGAGCAAATATTATAATGAAGGAAACGCATTATTTAGGACCAATATGATCGGTTTGAGATACAGTTCAAGATGCCTAACTGCCTGTAAGCACCCATTCTGTTCGTCATCCAAATTCATTTACGGCCCGAGTAGTTACGAAGGCTGATTTCATTTCCGCGGTTAACCATTCGATCATTTTACAGCTGTGCCTGGTGCAAGTTCGAGCACCACGCAGGGCTTAATGTGATGTCATGTTCTGCTTGCGGATGCGTCATAAATTTCTCGTGGGGTTTTCACCACGCCTAAGCCGGGATTTGTCTGTCTCATATGAGCTGAAATAATCTTGAAATGGACGTTACACATAATAAAAATCCTTTTTCTGGAACCCTCATCTGTATTGTTTGCCAGATCAGTACACATATATAATATATTATATTTTGTGATAACCTCATAAATGGTACGAAGTTAAGCCGGTGTAAGCCCCCTGTATTTTTTTTTTTTTTTTTTTTTTTTTTTTTTTGTTGTTGTTGTTGTTGTTGGTGTTGTAATTCTGACCTTCCCAATATACTTCTTCTTCTGCAATTATTCTATTTGTTTTTATCATTTGGTGTCATGGTACCTTATGTGCGTCCACACACATGTACTATTTTAGTTGTTTAGTTCGGGTAACTAAAGTGCTCACCGAGCTTACGATATGTTATTTTTATAACAGTTTACTATTCACTGGGTGCTTCCTTCGTCCCAATATAAAAAGGTTTTGTTTGATTTTAACCATAGGTCCCGATAGGATTTGGTTTTGTTTGATTCTGGCATCAGATTTTTTTGCTATTGTCAGGTTGTTGTTTTTTTCGACCTCATGGTATACTCCAGTTTGACCTCAGACGCGTCAAAGGATCGACGAGTCTACTTAGAAGTACGTGAAAGGTACATCAGTATGAAATTCCGCAGGTTTTCTGTTACACTTCGCTTGCACGCATAGTAAGTATTTGTACTGTTACAATCTGAATATCCTTTTAAGTGTACTAAGTATATTCGTCCATGTTTTGACGCCTCTGAGGTCAAAATGGAGTTATATAGTGTGAAACACATTGGTTTCCCATTCATTACTCTTCTTCTTCTTCCACAACATGGTCAGGATTCTTCTCTAAGAATGTACTTTTGACCAGCAAAGAGGGAAAGAGACAGCCTACTCTTTCCAAGGTTAAAACATCTTGTACAATTTAAAACTGGTTAAAAACATCTGTGCTGTAGGAGGTTATGGCTGCAGGACCGGCAGGGTAGTACCCAAACCGGCACGGAATTCCTCTAGAGTGGCAGCATCAGTGATAGAGGTTGGCAACAAGTTCCATTCTCTGATGGCCTTTGGGAAGAAGGACGTTTTGTAGACTGTCACCACTGGCATCTGATCTTTACTAAATGCACTCTAGTTTTGTATATTTTATAAAAGCTAGTACTTGTATGTTTATTATTGTTGAACCATATACAACATGGTGGACATTGTGATTTTGACAGAAAATAAGTTTCTGTTATTTTCTTGTCCTGAACGAAATTTCTCCTACATGCCACTTCGCGGTTTAGTCAAGCAAATGTCCGTTTCAAAAATGCAGAAAGTAAAAATCCTGTACTCTCCAATCTCCTGAGAAAATAGCACTTTTATCATCTGAAATTGACAGTCCAACATTCAAGTCACCACCATGAGAACATTCCGATTGATGCGGTTCGTTTAATTTGGTTCATGGTCATCTCGACCCAAAACCCATCCTCACTCCATTTTCCCGCGCACTTTGCTTTACCCATCAATGAGGTCTCTTTTTCCACGAGACAAAGATACAACTACATGTCATTATGACAGTATCTGTTCTTTCAATTATAATTTATCATAAAAATGTAGTTGTAGCTTTACCTGGTGGAAGAATGACACTTACTGATTGTTTAAGCCAGGTGCGCCGGAAAACGGATTGAGGATGGATTTTGGGCCCAGACGACCAGGAACCAAATTAAACGAACCGCATGTGTCGGACCTGTCTCGGCGGGGTACTTTGGATTGTCTACTGCCGAATTTGGACTATAAAACTGCGATTTTCTTAGGACATTGGAGGGTACAGGATTTCTACTTTTTGTATATTGTAAATGGATATTAGCTTTATAAAACCGCGAAGTGGCGTGTAAGAGAAATTTCGTTTAGAACAAGAAAACATCAGAAACTGTTTTATATCCAAATACAGAGCACCGCCATTATATAGATATCAATACAAATGTCTTCTTTTTTAAAAAGCTCAAACATGCTAAAATCACTGATATACAGTGCATTTAGTGCAGGTCAGATGCCAGTGACTGTCACTGTGGCAGCTGGTTGGTAGAGTCTTTGCTGACCTCTGGTGCGCCTGTCATTTGTACGTACAATGTCACCAATGTCTGTTTCAACCAATCCCCGCTGTATCTTGTAGAGTGTCGTCAGTCGATCAATCTGCCTCCTCTTCTGTAGTGTTTCCCAACCAAGATCAGAGACCATTTTTGAGACGCATCCTGGAGTCCTGTCGTGGTAGTTGCTGTGCACAAATCGAGCAGCTTGCTTTTGAACCTTCTCCAGTTTTTTATGTCCTCAATAGATGACGGATCCCACACTGAAGAGGAATATTCCAGGGTGGGTCTCACTAGAGATGTGAGATTACTTATTTTCATCTTTTCTTGCTGTGATAGTTTTCAGAAAAAGCATGTGTTTGAGCGTCTTCTCTGAAGGCACATATCGTTTTGGGGGATTTTTTTCTCATGTCGAATCTCATAAAATGCGGTCTAGACTTGCATTGTATTATATTTACGCTATCTGATTTTTGTAAACGTTTCTCAAAAATCATTTGCGACCTTGTGACATTTTCTAAATTCTTTAAGCGGCGTTGCTATCGCGATTGCATTAATTGTATCTCCTATTATTAATAATAATGCAAAACATCAGCATCCTAATTGTAAGTCAGTCACTGTTATAGGTTTGCTGTCGCATAGCACGTCACATTTTCAACATATACTTTAGCTAAACCCGTTCAACTGTGTGAATAGCTACAAGAAGATTGAATGGTCGACGAATTATCAACCTCTCTTTTGTTCAAGAATACAGATTTCTTGGAGCATCCTACGTCCAAATCTATTCTTCCAAACTAATAGTGCCATTCATCATGCCAATGTTTATATAAAGGGCATGACAAGCCGTTGTTATGCTGCATTAGATGTCTGGCTTCAGTCAGCATGTGATTGTGTGGACTTGAAAGAGATCATTTCCAGATGAATTGTATTATATTATTTTTTCTCTTTCTTTCTTGCCTTTCTTTAAGGCTATGTACACTGAAAAAAAGTTATAAGAGGCCACCTCATATTTTGTCTTCTAGTTCAGAAAGTAAAATACGATCAATTAAAATTCATGATCATATGAATAAACCAATGTCTAACAGTGGCTCTGTGAGTTTCTGCATTCCAAAATGCGTGATACTTCTCACACAGACGAAGCATGTGTAAAGGTACCCTATTTCAAAAAGTCACACTTTATTAACATCAAATTAAATGTCATATTATGACGTTGTGTTTTTACATTTTAATTTATTTGAAAGTGCTACTGACTGCCATGATGCAAGATAAAATTAAGTCAAAAGTGTTGCTGCAATAAGAATCTTCGTTTCTGTTTTGCACATGCAAGAAGACAACAACCTGAATAACAGGAATTCAGCTTTTGTATGCAATTTGCATACCAACTTTGTTCTTCTCCAGTTGCGTTATTATCAGCAGCACGGCATTGAAATTTTCAGCGATTATTTAGGTCAAATACTAGACTCTGATAAACTTTGAAAATTAAAAAAATCGTCCACAAATTTTGTTATTTTGTTCGTTAAAAATTGGCATTGAAACCGGAAGTGTGCGGCAGCCTTGACATGTTGGTCCTCGAAAATGGTCAAAAACAGTTCAGTCGAATTATATCTCTCATTTCCAGGCCTCATCAAGTGAATTTAACAGGGGTCAACATGTTTAAGAGGCACATTTATGAATTTTTCAAAAAATCTCAAAATTGGCGATTTTTAAAAATGCATAAAAATTCTACCAGTAGAGAAAATTCGAATGTTTGATGTTTTTCCAAGCCGTAACGACCATTTTGATGACACCCGTTCCTAATTTCAATAAATGGTGTGCTGTATCCAATTTTTTATTTAAAAACATTGATTTTTGCATTTTTACTCCAAAAACGCCTTTAGTAAAGAAAATTATTTCTTAACACTTTGGAACTTTACTTACTTGAAAGACACGTCTTTTGGCAAAAAAATGTGCAATTTTGAACTTGGCTTAGAAACAAAAAATGAGTTTGAAAAGTGGCCTCTTTATAACTTTGTTTCAGTGTAAAATAAAGGTTTATTTTGTTCTCAAGGTTCCCAGACTTATCGTTTAAATAATTCAATTCCTGCGTATATTGACAAGGGCCAAAACCCCACCCTTTACATTATACCGAATGATGTCCTTATCGTCGAAAACGATAGGTGCGCGATGAAACGAGCATGTAAATGGCACTTAATACAAGACTGTGGATTAAAATAAAGAAAATAACTCTATGAAAATTAAAACAAGTAAAAGTTTTCACAAACACTTGGTCTATAGCATGCGTAAATAAATAAGCGTTATTATAATTATTATTATTATTATTATTATTATTATTATTATTATTATTATTTGCTTTTTGCGTTCTTCTGCCGAAGCTACATGTATCCCGAATTGGTCGAAACGACACAGGGCTGAAAGGTCCCAGGCCGAAACAAACCAGTCCGAAAGAAAGATTATACCCTTATAAGACAGAAAGAACTCACAACCGAAGCGACTTTTTACCGAAAAATATGCCTGTAAAACAAATTGGTCTGTTTAATTCCATTGTGGATCGAATAAAATCATTATGCAATAATATAATCATGTGACTGCGAGAATATAATCATGTGACTGCGAGAATATAATCGTGTGATTCTGGTTGTTCAAAATGTTGGCCTTAATCAAACATTAGATAGTCCTACGGCGCTTACGCCGTAGACAATAAATGCTTTTGCAGTTTTTACAATTGCCATATCATAAATGAAAATTTCAATGATTAACATTAAAATCAGGTATTCCAAACGTACTTCGTATTATTGGTGTATACTTATATCTATTGTGGCACACACTTTGATCATAATTTAACAATATAAAGTTTCATGAATGAATATAGATTATATATTAAGTTTAATGTCAATGTTAATAATGTTTCAATCATTTAGATACGGAGCAACTGCTTTCTGGGTATTAAACGGCACTATGGGTGTCAGTGTATGTCTCCCCGTACATCATCCATAGTGCGATCACCGAGGACATTCTGAAAAATCAGAAAATATTATCGGTTAAGATTCATTTTCTAACCAACGTTTAATATAGTTGGTCCACATTTGGATAATGCTAGTCTGTTTCGACCATCCTAATGAAAGTTGCAAACCTCCAGTTATTCTCTTTGGCTCCATGTTGCCAAATCAAAAGTAACCGAAACCGCGGTATGACACATCCCCTTTCTCATTAGTATGTTTGCTACTCTAAACGGATCTCAGATTAATTTTTCATTTGCATACTGCAGCTGGTTTTATGCAATGTGGCGGACATAAAAAGTCTCCCCAAACACCATCCACAGTGCAGATTATATTTTTCTTTTGGTCCTTTGAGATAAGTGAGGACATCCTGAGAAATCAGAAAAAATATCGGTTTACGAGTAGATTAATTTTCTAACCTTCGTTTAATAATGATATTTGACCCAATCGGGTCAAACTAGACTTTAAGTTTAGGTAACTGAGTGGCCACCTATTGGGAAAATAGCTGCCCATCCGGCTTGCGATACGTTTTCATGGTATAAGTACCTGGTTGTTAATTTAGTTTTTTCCCATCTCGGTTTTTGGAGTGGGAATCTTTTTCTGATTGCGCCTTTTCCTGATCTTTGCCTACTTGTACCTTTTTGTTTCGATCATCCTGTTGAAAGTTGCCAACTTCCACTAATTCTCCAATGGCTCCATTTTGCCAAACTCAAAGGGTCACTGACGATTATTAGACAGCCAAAATAGCTACATGTATATGATCACATCCTTTTCTCATTGATATGTTTGCTGCTCTTAAATGATCTCAGTTTTGATTTTTATTTCCTATTACTGCAGCTGGTGTTGTGCCGTGTGGCGGCCCTAAAATATCTACCCGTACATCATCCACAGTGCAGATTATATTTACCGTTTGGTCCTCTGAGATCAGCGAGGACATTTTGTGAAATCGGAAAATGTTTAAAACTTTAAATTCATTTTCCTATCACCAACGTTTAACGTATTTGGTCCCAATTGGATAATAGTAATCTGTTTCGACTACCCTGTTGAAAGTATATGGCCCATACAACCTCCCTTTATTAATAGACGTTTTCACTGATTACATAGGATTAAACTTTTAAACTTTTATTTTATTTAATTTGCTATTTCTGCAGCTGGGTTGTGCCATGTGGCGGTCCTAAAAGTCTCCCCGTACATCATCTATAGTGCAGATTATATTTCTTTCGTTGATTTGAGATCATTCACGAGAATATTCAAGGTATTAAAATTGCACGTTTAGTGTCATCCTCTCATCAATGTTTTGATTATTTTACCACGTTTAGGCATTTGTCTTCGATTTAGACTTCCCTTATGCAAATTTTTGAAATTGCAGTATATTTATCTGGGCCGAGTGGTTAAGAGCGTTGATATTTCATTACCGCACTTAACCATTCTCGCCGTTGTGTCTGGTGTGGGTTCGAGCCCCACACGAAGCACATGTGAGACAAGCCAAGTTCTGCTTGCGGATGTGCCAGGTAGTTTTTCTCGGGGTTCTCCCGTTTTCGCCTCACCTACTGATTGGCCCGTCTCATATGAGCTGAAATAGTTTTAAAAGGGACGTTAAACTGAATAAAACATAAAATAAATAAATATAAAAAATAAATAAAATAAAATAATTATAAAAAGATACATAAATAAATATTTATCTGGCTGCATGTTACCTAATCTAAAGGGTCTCTGACGAGGTTTAAGAAGCCAAATCGCGGAATGGCCCATCCCCTTCCTCATTAATATTTTGGCTGCTCTTAAAAAGGTAAAAGAAGGCAATGTTTAAGAAATGGCGTATTCAGAAAGAATTTCACACTTCAAAAATCGAGTTGGGGAAAAACAAAATTAACAACCAAGCACTTATACAAAGAAAACGTATCGTAAGCCCATACGAAAGGATCACAGTTTTAATTTTTAATAACTATGGTCGCACCTTTGCACCAATAAGACCTAGATCCGGCGTCCGATGGTTTATGACTAGGCTCCCAATATTATTTGTTTGTAGAACTTCTCTCATAATTAAGACTCTGAAACTGTTTGTATCAAACCATGCTATTCTTAACCAATAACCAAATTCCCTGGAACGATTGATATATTAAGCAAATGCAATTAAGTTTTCAAGATATTCTCTTTGGAAATGGGTTATTTGAACCTAATTTGGTCCAGTTCTGTGTCAAATAACACTACACTAATAGAAACATTTACGGAGTGTAACCTCTTCCGTGTGAAAGATGCCCAGACTGAAGACAGTTCCGTTTGCTGCTTAGATAACCAAACAGATAAACATGTATTTACTCTAAACCTTACTTGCCATGCTGTTTAAGATACCCTTGCGCACATCAAAAGATCTAGAATTCTGAACACAGCTTTTGTCGTAACTGTATCATATTAAGGTCAATGGCCTTATGTAACATTAGAAAAAAGTACAAGTAGGCAAAGATCAGGAAAAGGCGCAATCAGAAAAAGACTCCCACTCCAAAAACCAAGGTGGGAAAAAACCAAACTAACAATCAGGTACTTATACCATGAAAACATTTCGTAAGCCGAATGAGCAGCTATTTTCCCAATAGGTGGCCACTCAGTTACCTTAACTTAACTTAAAATATGCAAACATACATAAGGCGCCAACAGCACAAAAATATTTTAAACACCAAGACATAAAACAAAAAGAACCACCACAGACGTATCGACTTGGAACGATCAGTAACACAAAGTTACTGGCGGGTTTAAATCGATTTTACACGGCCGTAACCTCACCCTCAGCTTCTGCAGTGGTTCATAACATTTAGTTAGTTCTTCGGTCCTCGTGGTGAATCTCTAACTAGTCAATGAATCATCAAGAACAAACAAATAAATCATGATAAACATCCTGATGAATCAAAAACCAGGACTCACAGATTCAGTAAGCTGCCCGACGATGGAGATCCCTGGGCGCCAAATAACTTACTAACTCCGGAGCTAAAGAAAAACATCATTTGGACCCCGGTGGGCCAAGCAACAGACAAGAAGCTCCGGCCCCAACCAACTAAAATGAATAGCTTTAAGTCGGGGCCATCATAGAGTCTGACGCCCGACCCACCGGCGTGCAATTAAAGAAGGCAGCATAGTTATCAACCGTGATTTGGTTAAAAACTAAGCATGCAGACTGTCGCATAACATTCAAGTTATAACCTATACGTCTGTAACGTGTTATGATTTTTCTAAACTGAAAAGAAAAATCATTACTTCCTATAAGTTTCTTAAATTAATAAACCAAGTCACCATAAAATTCTGGTTCCGAAAGACCCTCACTTAAAAGCGTCTTTAACCCAACATTATATTTGGAAATCAATTCATAGTGTCTACGATAAAATTTAGAAAAGGTTTTTCGAAGTTTATGATACCGATAGCCCTGTTGGAGAAGTTTGGCCGTTAAAGATTTATTTCGAGCGTTGAAGTCTGTAACATGATTGCAGACTCTAGCAAACCTAATAAGTTGCGAAATGTATACACCATAAGAAGCACGACGAGGAACGTCACCATCCAAAAACGGAAAATTTACTATATCAAAATCAAAGTCATCGCGCTTATCATAAATTTTAGAAGAAACAAATCCATTTGCAACAGAAAGATGTAGATCTAAAAAGGGGGCTTCGGTATCCGAGATTTTGGCTTTGTTCATCTGTAGTTCAGATGGATAAATTTGATTGACCATACCTTCAAAATAAGGGTTTTCAATGTTCAAAAGGTCATCGAGGTACCTAGAAGTGGAATTAAAAGCCTCGATAACATCAGCTTGATTATCATGGTTAATAATACAGTCCCTGAGGGGTCATTCGTGTGCACGAGAGGTCCAGAGAAAATGTTTCCATAAATCGTTAGAGACATATCTGAGGTGCAAGAAAATCGAGGGTGATCGGCTGAAATCACGGTGCGGTCCGAGAAATCCAAGATGGCCGCCAAGATGGCGGCCGATTTTCTTTAAAATGGCTGTATACATAAACTTAGCTACCACAACATGCTTTTACTTGGTTTTTGGACGCAAATTGATAATATTAGAAGAGAATAGATACAAATAGAATGTTTCATGTCGTTTTATAATGGCTAAACAACAAAAATATTTTTCAGGGGCATGAAAACCATACAAAATTGGTCAAATTTTGATGAAAATATGAGGATGGGGTACAACTGTTTTCTTCACTGTCACTCATCATTGATAAAATGCTTCGAAAACACCATTTAAACATTAATTAGTCATTAGGCTAAATGACTAAGTTCTTTAAAAGGCTTTATTCTGACCCTGATGTCTGATAAAAGTGCCTCAAAAGTGGGTGGGGTAAACAGACCCTTTCGAAAAAATAACCATTTAACTTAATTAAGTTGTCACAACGTGCTTCTTATTAGTTATTTTGACATAAAATGTTTATAATAGGTACAAAATCATACAAATACATGCCCTATGCAATTTAACACAATTTTGGTAAGAGAAATCCAAGATGGCCGCCAAGATGGCGGCCGATTGTCTTGAAAATGGCTGTATACATCAAATTAGCAACCACAACATGATTTTACTTGGTTTTTGAACTCAAAATAATTATATAAGAAGGGAAGAGATGCAAACAAAAGGTTTCATGTCATTTTTTTCATGGCTAAACATCAAAAATATTCTCAGGGGCCTGAACATTACAGGACATTTGTCAAATATTGATGAAAACATGAAGTTGTACAACTGTTACCCTCACTATCACTCATTAAAGATATAATGCTTTATTATGCTTAGAAAACACCTCTTAAACTTTGATTAGACAGTAAGTACTTAGCCTATATCATTAATTTCTTTGAATAGATTTATTCTGATCTTGAATTCAGATAAAAGTGCCTTAAAAGTGGGTGGGGTAAACAAACCCTTTCATCAAAAATAAACTTTGAACTTAAGTTATTACAACTTGCTTCTACTTAGTTATTTTTACACAAAATGGATAAAATGTGTTATAAATGCATGCTTTCAAGCCACTTTACCCATCCTTAACACTAAATATCTTAAATTTGTATCAGAAAAACGTTGTGATTTGTCCTATTTAATGTAAATTTCATTCAGTATTAACTTGATATTTTGCTTGAAGAATGCTTGTAAAGGGTCAGATGAAGGTTTCTTACCCCAAATTGTACAATTTGGCCCATGCCCACCTTCACCCTTTAAATGTTTTACTGCTTCCAAAAGATCAAATAATTGCATTTTCTTTTGTATTACTACAACTGGTGTCGTGCCATGTGGCGCCCCTAAAAGTCACCCCGTTATTCATCTATAGTGCAGATTATATTTTTCTTTAGACCATTTGGGATCGATAAGAATATTTGAATTATTTCAAACAGATATGTTAAGTTACATCTTCTTAACACTATTTATATAATCTGGCTCTTTTGGGAATATGGGTCTTTGATGATGTAAAAAAATTGAAATCCTGGCTTTCGTTGCCAGTTTTTCAGGATCATAGATAAATTGATGAGGGTTCATTACCCAACATTGTACTTAACCCTTTAAATGGTTTACTGCTTCCAAAGGATCTAATCATTCTATGTTATTCTTAAAGTGAAATCGGAAGTAGGATTATTATAAGTTCTTTACAAATCTTATATCGTCGCCGGTTTTAGAAAGGGTCACTGTAATAAGTACAGCTGTAATGACCACCTTAATAAAAGAAATATGGCTATTTTCCATTTATGGTGTTTATTTACCCCACCAATTTAAGACGGTTGAATTGAAATCAAAACAAAAAGAAAGAAAAATAAATCATTTGTTTATCATGCTCCTCTTAAAAACTATAAAGCCTTTTTAGCTTACCTGAGCCAAGGGCTTATCAAGTGAGCTTATAAGATAGTAAGACTCCATGATCTATCGTCGTCCGTCATAGACTTACATTAGGAAAACACAAGACCCAGAGCTTCTATATTGTGTATGTAGCAATGTTTGGTAGTCCAAACAAATAAATATCTGCCATATAGGCTTATAATGGGAAAAGTCTTCTCTAAAACCACTGAAGCTAGAGCTTGTATATTCAGAATGTTACACTGTTTAGTGGTACCCTACATAAATCTTGCCAATCATGCCCCTGGGTCCAAACTGACTAAGCACCGAGGGTCATTAGCCCCAATAGACTTACAATAGGAAAGCCATAACAATTTTCCTCTCTGAAAGGGCTTTTATATTTTGTGTAAAGCAGTGGCCCCTTGGGTCTGTGATAGGCTTATAAAAAGAAAAAAAAAACATGAGAAAAATATTCTTCTCTGAAACCACAATACCCAAAGCAGGGATGTCAAGTATGCAGCAAAAATGAGACACAATCAAGCCCATGGGGTCAAATTTGGCCCCATCTAGAGGTTAGATATACTCCCATATTCTTACAATGGCAAAACACACAAAAACATTCTCAGAAACCAGGACGCCTAGAGCTTTTATATTTTGTGTGAGGCAATGTTAAAGAATGCTATTTACAAGCCCTGCCAACCATGCCCCATTCAGACTATGCCACAGGTGCCTCATTATCTGTCATTCATATGCTTATTATAGGAACAAATCTTCTTCTCTGGAACTGCAAGGCTCAAATCTATTATATTAAGTATGCAACGATCTTGTATGGTGCTTTACGATACATAGATCCTGCAAATGTTGCCACTGGGGTTGAAAATGATCCCACCCCAAGGGGGCATTAGCTCCCATATACCTACAACGGAGTATACAAAAAGCTTCTTCTAAAACCATGAGCCTTAGAGCTTTTATATTGTGTGTAGTAATCTTAAGTTATTCTCTTTGTTAATCTTGTCACACATGCTCCTTGGGCCCAGAAGGACATATCCCGTGGTAGGGGTCATTAGACCCCCTTCAAGTAAAAAAAGGTACAAGTAGGCAGTGATCAGGAAAAGGCATAATCAGAAAGAAATTCAAATTCTAAATACCGAGGCGGGAAAAACTAAGTTGACAATTAGGTACGAATACATAGAGAACATATCCCTAAAAACTTGGTGAGCAACTACTTTCCATAATAAACAAATAAATCATGATAACCACCATGATGAATCAATAACGAGGACTCATATATTCAGTTAGGTGTCAGACGATCGAGATCCCTACTTACTGAAATCTGGAGCAAACGAAAAACACCAGTTAAACCCTTGTGGGCCAAGCAACAGACGAGAAGCTCTGGCCCCAACCAACTATAATGAATAGCTTTATGTCGAGGCCATCATCAGTTATCAGAGTCTTACGCCCGACCCACCTGCGTGCAAATAAAAAAGGCAGCATAGTTATCAAACCATGATTGGTTTTAAACTTAGCATGCAGACTGTCACATAACATTTAAGTTATAACCTTTACGTGTGTAACGTGTAATGATTTTTCTGAACTGAAAACTGTCAAGATCAGGTGAGCCTCCTCTGGTCTTAGTCATACATGAATAGTGGGAGACGGAATATTTCCATGTCCATCAGTGCTCCGTTAGACCTCTCCACACAGAAGTGGAGCGAGTTCACAAAATGAATCGGAATTCAGGTTAGCCAGTTGATCTAGGATAGTGGGTGACAGTAAAGTAAAGGCCCTGCTCATTGTTTTGTATTATGTCATCACAATTTGACAGTTTCCTGACACTTTCTGACCTGTATCATAGTTTGGTGTTATGTCAGGCAAAGATGGCGTATAAAGCATGTATTTATCCCACTGGTGTTACTTTAGGCAAAAATTGCACTTAACCATGTATTTTTATCTCTTCCTTACTATTACTAGGGGAAGCGAGGTAGCTGAGTGGTTAGCGCACTGGCTTCTTGTGCTGGAGGTCCCGGGTTCGATCCCCGCCGGCGGCGAGGAAAATTTGTTGGTCCGAACACGCTTCCCTTCGTGTCATTTGCAGGAATGACATGATACAGTGCGCCGTCCTTCGGATCGGGACGGTCATCCCATGTGCAGGTTAAAGATCCCTACACAGGTTCTATCCTCATGCATGTAGGCTCATCCTGCAAAACACGCCGGAGTGTACAATGTACACCTCCCAAGAATAATCAGAAATTGTTTGATGGATGGGAGTAACAAGAAAACAAAAAAAAACATTAAGAATATAGTGTCCAAAATACTAAGCAGACGCAAGTTGTAATAGCTAGCTGAGATTAAATAGTCATTGTTTGTAAAAAGGTGTTCTTACCCCACCCACTTTTAAGGCAAAGCAAAACCAGAATAAATGCATTCAAAGACCTTTATTATTAAGGCATCTTTACCATTTCATTTTGAGAAAGCTATGGTCAAGCAAAAGATGAAATTAAAGGAAAATGTTGCACACATTTGTCATATTTTCATTGAAATGTGACAAATTTTCGACATTATTCTAATCCTGGTCTATGATGTTTGGCATAAAATTTGGGTAAAATTGCATGAACGCATGTATTTGAATCACTTTCTATCTTTTCCAAATATTTTATGTCAAAATGATTAATTAGAAGCGAGTTGTGACGACTTGATTAAGCTAAATGGTTATTTTTGTCGAAAGGGTCTGTTTACCCCACCCACTTTTGAGGCACTTTAATCAGACATCAGTGTCAGAATAAAGCCATTTAAAGAACTTGGTCATTTAGCCTAACAACTAATTAATGTTTAAATGGTGTTTTCTAAGCATTATATCAATAATGAGTGACAGTCAAGGAAACAGTTGTGCCCCGTCCTCATATTTTCATCAAAATTTGACCAATTTTCTATGTTTTTCAGGCCCCTGAAAAATATTTTTGATGTTTAGCCATTACAAAATGGCATGAAACATTCCATTTGTATCTGTTCTTTTCTAATATAATCATTTTGATTCCAAAAACGAAATAAAAGCATGTTGTGGTAGCTAATTTTATGTATACAGTCATTTTCAAGAAAATCGGCCGCCATCTTGGCGGCCATCTTGGATTTCTCGGACCGCACCATGATTTCAGCCGATCACCCTCGATATTCTTGCACCTGAGATATGTCTCTAACCATTTATGGAAAAATTTTCTCTGGACCTCTCGTGCACACGAATGACCCCTCAGGGACTGGAGTATAAGAGAATCCAAGAAATCTCTTTCGTAGCAGTATGCATAAATTCTAGGTCAAACTTCATTCAGATTTCTCTAAATAGTTAATGGCTAATGGGACAAATCTCTCTAATTTTCTAGTATATATAGTTCAAGGAAAATATGTAGAACGTCCACAAAATTAGTTCTATTGACGCTAACTGGTCATACCGTGCAACTCTGATTGAAATTAACCCATATTTGACGAATGGATTCTTCCATCATTATCAATTGGATGTGTCCACTTTCATTTTTAGGGGTGATTTTTTTATTATTTTTTATCTCATTTTTCAATGAAATTCCTTTGAGCAAACAGAATAGCCCCAGGTGGGACGCCGCGTTATTCTGTTTGCCTATGTCCCATAAAAGGGACGCCAGGCTTAAATGAGTTAAAACAACATTTCGTGGGGTAGATACTTAATCAGTTTCCACCAAATAAATGGACAATCGGTCAAGAATTACCTTTTATGTAGTCACTGTGTCAATAATTGCGATCGGATGCACATTTTGGATACTATTTCCCACGTTTTGATCGATAACAAACTATGGTTATCACGACATGTAATATATAAGTTAAGCATCACCTGAACATATTGTGTAATAACTTTTTAATAGTTATAAAAATAACCAATGACACACTTCTATCAAGTTTTAGACACTACAAATTCTGGTAAGAAAATAATAATATAAACTGAAATATAAAATCAAGGTAACTTAAAGCTAATATTATAGGGTTAGGACATCGAAGGACCCGAGCTTGCGAACGAGGGACAATATTCACCGATATCAGTGCGATAACCCTTTTATTAGAAATAACTGCTTCTCATATTTGATGTTTTTTTTTTAAAGTTAGCCTTACAAAATTGAAATATCTACATGACGGCCGCGATAAGATCCATAAGTGATACCTTTTTTGCACTAGTGCAATATCAGATGATATCATTTTTGCACTGTTACTTTTTGGAAGCACATTTTGCAATTGAATCAATATTGCTGACATTTTATTTTCTTTTTTCGGCTTAAATTGCTTAAATCTGAAAGTGATAAACTTCAGCTGACGTTTCGGCCCGGTATGACGTCATTTTCCACGCGACGTCAAATGAAGATGACGTCATTAGAGTTGACGTCCCAATTTTACAATTTTGCACGATGACCCTCAAGTCAAGAATTTGGCAATGTATCATAAAAAGAATTTTTCGCTTTTAACACAGTGTACAATATCATGTAAGTGTGCAGATATCGTCTGATATCTGCATACTTGTTACTCGGCTTTTATCCCTAAGTTTTAATCATTTGATATTTATAGCTATATAATAATATTAAATCTATCATATACATAACAACACCAACGATGATTAACAACAAATCTTGATTCACCTTAAAGTTATTGACTATGTAAAAGCCAGAAATTTAAAACAGTTCAAACCGCCAACAAGTGTAAAATGTTAATGTTATTTTGTTACAATGTAGAATTCACCCTAACCGACATGAAAATGCGAAATGATATCTCTGCTATCAGCAGTTATAAAAAGGTTCAGGAATGACAGTTTGCAAAGTGAAAACGTAACAGTTTAAAAATAGCGAAACGGTTTGGATGGCTATTCCTGTAACTGCCATACAACATTGAGAGAGAATATATATAAGCTATTACAGCTTACTTTCCAATCCAAATGCTCAATATAATATGCTTGTAACATATATATGTATTAATGGAAAAATAAATATTGTTTAAACCAACATTGAGAATAACAAAATGCCTTTTGACACTTATCTATATTTTAACTCTAGTTAATGTTCGAGCTGAATCGAGTTATTGATGAATTATACAATTACTAAGGGCATACCCTTAAGTCACTAGTAAGTGTATACAGCACTGCACACCATGTAAACTAAGTGATCGGGACAAATACCAATCTGACAGCTCTAACAGATCAAGAAAAGGCACAGGTAAATTGCCGTCACAAAATAATTGGTACAGGTAAGCAATGATCAGGAAATGGCGCTATCAGAAAGAAATTCCCACTCCAAAAACCGAGGTGAGAAAAACTAAATTGACAATTAGGTACTTATACCGAGTGAGCAGCTATTTCCCAGTAGACCAATAAGCGGCCACTCAGTCACCCGAACTTAAATAAAAAAGGTTCAAACAGCACAAAAATGTAACTCCAAAACATAAAACAAGTAGAACAACAACGGAAGTATCGCCTTGGAACGATCAGTAATATAAACAAACGGAAGGCGGGGGCGGGCTAAAATCAATTTTACAGGCGCCTAACCTCGCCCTCATCTTCTGCAGTGGTTCACAACATTTAGTTAGTTGTTCGGTCCTCGTGGTGAATCTCTAACTAGTGAATGAATCCTCAAGGGCAAACAAATGTATCATAATAATCACCATGATGAATCAAAAACGAGGACTCAAAAGATTCAGTTAGCTGCCCGACGATGGAGATCCCTGAATAACTTACTGAACCCCGGAGCAAAGGGAAAACACCAGCTGAACCCCGGTGGGCCAGGCAACAGACAAGAAGCTCCGACCCCAATCAACTAAAATAAAAAGCTTTATGTTGGGGCCATGATAGAGTCTGACGCCCGACCCACCGGCGTGCAATTAAAGAAGGCAGCACGGCCATCAACCTCGATTGGGCCAAAAACCAAGCACGCAGACTGTCGCATAACACTCAAGCCATAACCTATAAGTCTTTAAAGTGTTATGATTTTTCTAAAGTGAAAAGAAAAATCACTTATGTTATGAACCACTGCAGAAGCTGAGGGTGAGGTTACGGCCGTGTAAAATCGATTTAAACCCGCCAGTAACTTTGTGTTACTGATCGTTCCAAGTCGATACTTCTGTGGTGGTTCTTTTTGTTTCATGTCTTGGTGTTTAAAGTATTTTTGTGCTGTTGGCGCCTTATGTATGTTTGCATATTTTTAGTTAAGTTAAGGTAATTGAGTGGCCACCTATTGGGAAAATAGCTGCTCATTCGGCTTACGAAATGTTTTCATAGTATAAGTACCTGATTGTTAGTTTGTTGTTTTTTTCCACCTTGGTTTTTGGAGTGGGAGTCTTTTTCTGATTGCGCCTTTTCCTGATCTTTGCCTACTTGTACTTTTTTACTATGAAAAATATAGACAAGCAATGTTTGTATGCACAACGTCCCGAGAATTACGTTAGGATGATGTCTGACTTATGTCTGACTGTTTAGAAAGGCCTTTTCTTTTTCTTTCAGTTAATTTATATGCATATAGATTGTTTTAATATCGGTCGGGGCTATGGGTTTTAATTCCTTTGTAACACCAACAAAATATAAAACAAATATCCATATTTATTTTTCATGAAAAGGTACAAGTAGCCAATAACCAGGAAAAGGCGCAATTAGAAAGAAATTCCCACTCTAAAAACCGAGATGGGAAAGATCTAAATTAACAATTAGGTGCGTATACCTAGGCGGCCACTCAGTTATCCGAACTTAAATAAAAATATTAATTCGTGCCTAAGGTTCAAACATCACATAAATACGTCTCCAAAATATAAAACAAATGAAACCACAACAGAAGTATCGCCTTGGAACGATCAGTTATGTAAAATTACTGAAGTTATATGAGGAGCTCCGACCCAAATCAACTAAAATGAGAAGGTACAAGTAGGCAACGATCAGGAAAAGGCGCAATCAGAAAAAGATTCCCACTCCAAAAACCGAGGCGGGATAAAACCAAACTAACAATAGGGTACTTATACCATGAAAACATGTCGTAAGCCGAATGAGCAGCTATTTTCCCAATAGGTGGCCACTCAGTTACCTAAACCTACCTAAAAATATGATAACATACCTAAGGCGCCAACAGCACAATGTGCACCGGCGTGCACCTCAAGAAGGCAGCATAGTTATCAACCATGATTGGGCTGAAAACTAAGCATACAAACTGTCGCATAACATTTAAGTTATAACCTATACGTCTATAACGTGTAATGATTTTTTTTTACTGAAAAAAAAATAATTCCTTCCTACAACTTTCTGCAATTTGTAAGCCAAGTCATCATAAAAATCTGGTTCCGAAAGACCCTCACGTAAAAGCGTATATCAAAGTATGTCTGGATTGAAAGTCATGCCCAAATGCTGTCTCATTCAATTTAGCAATTATCACTGATTATATTTTCATTCTTTCGGAAATGCGCATTTAATTTAAATAATAACTCTTGGAAACACAAATGCATACTTAAGGCCTCTTATATCTTTATATTATATCTACAAAGACGGTATCATTCATACGAGTGGTATAGTTCTTAGAAGGATTGACGTTGTGATACATATCATTTCTATATGAGCTGTCGCATTAGAAAACAATCAATATGCATAGGTGAAAACAAAAGCACAAATCATCTGTGCAGTCACTAAATTTGAAATTTCAGAATTTTCCGGCGGGTCGGTCGTCATACTCTATAATGGCTCCGACTTAAAGTTATTAATTTTAGTTGTTTGGGGCCGGGTTGTTTGGCCCACCGGACTTCAACTGTTTTATTTTATTTTATTTTATTTTCAGTGACGTTGTTTGGCGCCTAGGGATCTCCATCGTCGGACAGCTTATTGTATCTATGTGTCCTCGGTTTTGACTCATCATGGTGTTTATTATGATTAATTCGTTTGACTAGTTGCACATTTTGTACGTTTTCATATTTTTAGTTTTCGGGTAAATGGGTGGCCACCTATTGGGATATAGCTGCTCACTCGGCTTACGATATGTTCCCTTAGTATAAGTACCTTAATGTCAATTTAGTTTTATCCCACCTCGCGTCTAAATGTGGGAATATATCTTCGTCTGTCAGACATGAATAGCGGGCTTTCAGAATTTAATAACTTCTATATTAAAACAGTATTCAATAACACCGTCTGCTTGAACTCAGGCATATCAAAATATTTTCTATGTGAAGATCCTTATATGACAGAACCGATTTATTTAAACCAATACTTTCAGAACTTTGTAAAAGAACTCATCTATCTACGAATTGAAAGCATACCACCTCCTTTGAACGTTGTCACTGCTTCCAAAGAATCTTACATCTATATTTTATTTTAACCCATATTTGACGAATAGATTCTCCCATAGTTATCAATCGGGTGAGTCCACTTTTATTTTAGGGGTGTTAGGAGTGATTTTTATTTTTATCTCATTTTTCGATGAAATTTCTCTGTGCAAACAGAATAGCGGCGTCACATCTGGGGCTATTCTGTTTGCCTTTGTCCCACAAAAGGCCTAGGGACGCCAGGCTTATATGAGTTAAGTTCACAACGCACATACTTGTACATGTACATCCTGGCTCGTGTATTTATAAGCTTTTTTCTAAATTCAGTTTTACATCATCCATTATAAGATTATTTCAGTTGATATGAGACGGGCCAATCTGTAGGTGGAGCGAAAACGGGAGAACCCCGAGAAAAAACAAGTGGCAACCCGCTTGGCTTGTTTCACATGTGGCCAGCGGGATGCTTGAGCCCATGCTAGACACAGCGATGAGATGATCGAGTGATTAAGAAACAGCGCTCTTAACCGCACGGTCATTGGGGGCCGCCTTTATGAAGGTTTATCAATTGAGAACATATGGGGCGCTGAAATACATTCACCCATTCTAAAACTGCGTACATGTATTTCCCTAGTAGCTACTGATTCAAAAAAGTACAAGTAGGCTATGATCAGGAAAAGTCTCCCGATAAATCACCATAGTGCATTTTTTTTTTCGTTTTGGTTCTTTGAGATCAGCGAGGATATTTTGAGAAATCAGAAAACTATTATACATTTTTAACCAAGATTTCATATATTTGGCCCCATTTGGTTAATACTAGACTCTGTATTGACTATTTTGTTGAAAGTTGCAAAATTACTGTGTAACAGTAATTCTCTTTGGCTTCGTGTTGCCATATATATATATAAAGACTAAAATAGCTGAATCCATGGTACATGGTATAGCCCATTCCCTTTCTCATTAATATGTTCATGAATGTCAGTTTTAATATTAGTAGCTTTTTTCACAAAAAACACCCTGTCAGGAATCGAAATCCTAACTATTTGGGTTGTAGAAAATTTTAATACAGTCCCTGAGGGGTCATTCGTGTGCACGAGAGGTCCAGAGAAAATGTTTCCATAAATCGTTAGAGACATATCTGAGGTGCAAGAAAATCGAGGGTGATCGGCTGAAATCACGGTGCGGTCCGAGAAATCCAAGATGGCCGCCAAGATGGCGGCCGATTTTCTTTAAAATGGCTGTATACATAAACTTAGCTACCACAACATGCTTTTACTTGGTTTTTGGACGCAAATTGATAATATTAGAAGAGAATAGATACAAATAGAATGTTTCATGTCGTTTTATAATGGCTAAACAACAAAAATATTTTTCAGGGGCATGAAAACCATACAAAATTGGTCAAATTTTGATGAAAATATGAGGATGGGGTACAACTGTTTTCTTCACTGTCACTCATCATTGATAAAATGCTTCGAAAACACCATTTAAACATTAATTAGTCATTAGGCTAAATGACTAAGTTCTTTAAAAGGCTTTATTCTGACCCTGATGTCTGATAAAAGTGCCTCAAAAGTGGGTGGGGTAAACAGACCCTTTCGAAAAAATAACCATTTAACTTAATTAAGTTGTCACAACGTGCTTCTTATTAGTTATTTTGACATAAAATGTTTATAATAGGTACAAAATCATACAAATACATGCCCTATGCAATTTAACACAATTTTGGTAAGAGAAATCCAAGATGGCCGCCAAGATGGCGGCCGATTGTCTTGAAAATGGCTGTATACATCAAATTAGCAACCACAACATGATTTTACTTGGTTTTTGAACTCAAAATAATTATATAAGAAGGGAAGAGATGCAAACAAAAGGTTTCATGTCATTTTTTTCATGGCTAAACATCAAAAATATTCTCAGGGGCCTGAACATTACAGGACATTTGTCAAATATTGATGAAAACATGAAGAAGTTGTACAACTGTTACCCTCACTATCACTCATTAATGATATAATGCTTTATTATGCTTAGAAAACACCTCTTAAACTTTGATTAGACAGTAAGTACTTAGCCTATATCATTAATTTCTTTGAATAGATTTATTCTGATCTTGAATTCAGATAAAAGTGCCTTAAAAGTGGGTGGGGTAAACAAACCCTTTCATCAAAAATAAACTTTGAACTTAAGTTATTACAACTTGCTTCTACTTAGTTATTTTTACACAAAATGGATAAAATGTGTTATAAATGCATGCTTTCAAGCCACTTTACCCATCCTTAACACTAAATATCTTAAATTTGTATCAGAAAAACGTTGTGATTTGTCCTATTTAATGTAAATTTCATTCAGTATTAACTTGATATTTTGCTTGAAGAATGCTTGTAAAGGGTCAGATGAAGGTTTCTTACCCCAAATTGTACAATTTGGCCCATGCCCACCTTCACCCTTTAAATGTTTTACTGCTTCCAAAAGATCAAATAATTGCATTTTCTTTTGTATTACTACAACTGGTGTCGTGCCATGTGGCGCCCCTAAAAGTCACCCCGTTATTCATCTATAGTGCAGATTATATTTTTCTTTAGACCATTTGGGATCGATAAGAATATTTGAATTATTTCAAACAGATATGTTAAGTTACATCTTCTTAACACTATTTATATAATCTGGCTCTTTTGGGAATATGGGTCTTTGATGATGTAAAAAAATTGAAATCCTGGCTTTCGTTGCCAGTTTTTCAGGATCATAGATAAATTGATGAGGGTTCATTACCCAACATTGTACTTAACCCTTTAAATGGTTTACTGCTTCCAAAGGATCTAATCATTCTATGTTATTCTTAAAGTGAAATCGGAAGTAGGATTATTATAAGTTCTTTACAAATCTTATATCGTCGCCGGTTTTAGAAAGGGTCACTGTAATAAGTACAGCTGTAATGACCACCTTAATAAAAGAAATATGGCTATTTTCCATTTATGGTGTTTATTTACCCCACCAATTTAAGACGGTTGAATTGAAATCAAAACAAAAAGAAAGAAAAATAAATCATTTGTTTATCATGCTCCTCTTAAAAACTATAAAGCCTTTTTAGCTTACCTGAGCCAAGGGCTTATCAAGTGAGCTTATAAGATAGTAAGACTCCATGATCTATCGTCGTCCGTCATAGACTTACATTAGGAAAACACAAGACCCAGAGCTTCTATATTGTGTATGTAGCAATGTTTGGTAGTCCAAACAAATAAATATCTGCCATATAGGCTTATAATGGGAAAAGTCTTCTCTAAAACCACTGAAGCTAGAGCTTGTATATTCAGAATGTTACACTGTTTAGTGGTACCCTACATAAATCTTGCCAATCATGCCCCTGGGTCCAAACTGACTAAGCACCGAGGGTCATTAGCCCCAATAGACTTACAATAGGAAAGCCATAACAATTTTCCTCTCTGAAAGGGCTTTTATATTTTGTGTAAAGCAGTGGCCCCTTGGGTCTGTGATAGGCTTATAAAAAGAAAAAAAAAACATGAGAAAAATATTCTTCTCTGAAACCACAATACCCAAAGCAGGGATGTCAAGTATGCAGCAAAAATGAGACACAATCAAGCCCATGGGGTCAAATCTGGCCCCATCTAGAGGTTAGATATACTCCCATATTCTTACAATGGCAAAACACACAAAAACATTCTCAGAAACCAGGACGCCTAGAGCTTTTATATTTTGTGTGAGGCAATGTTAAAGAATGCTATTTACAAGCCCTGCCAACCATGCCCCATTCAGACTATGCCACAGGTGCCTCATTATCTGTCATTCATATGCTTATTATAGGAACAAATCTTCTTCTCTGGAACTGCAAGGCTCAAATCTATTATATTAAGTATGCAACGATCTTGTATGGTGCTTTACGATACATAGATCCTGCAAATGTTGCCACTGGGGTTGAAAATGATCCCACCCCAAGGGGGCATTAGCTCCCATATACCTACAACGGAGTATACAAAAAGCTTCTTCTAAAACCATGAGCCTTAGAGCTTTTATATTGTGTGTAGTAATCTTAAGTTATTCTCTTTGTTAATCTTGTCACACATGCTCCTTGGGCCCAGAAGGACATATCCCGTGGTAGGGGTCATTAGACCCCCTTCAAGTAAAAAAAGGTACAAGTAGGCAGTGATCAGGAAAAGGCATAATCAGAAAGAAATTCAAATTCTAAATACCGAGGCGGGAAAAACTAAGTTGACAATTAGGTACGAATACATAGAGAACATATCCCTAAAAACTTGGTGAGCAACTATTTTCCATAATAAACAAATAAATCATGATAACCACCATGATGAATCAATAACGAGGACTCATATATTCAGTTAGGTGTCAGACGATCGAGATCCCTACTTACTGAAATCTGGAGCAAACGAAAAACACCAGTTAAACCCTTGTGGGCCAAGCAACAGACGAGAAGCTCTGGCCCCAACCAACTATAATGAATAGCTTTATGTCGAGGCCATCATCAGTTATCAGAGTCTTACGCCCGACCCACCTGCGTGCAAATAAAAAAGGCAGCATAGTTATCAAACCATGATTGGTTTAAAAACTTAGCATGCAGACTGTCACATAACATTTAAGTTATAACCTTTACGTGTGTAACGTGTAATGATTTTTCTGAACTGAAAACTGTCAAGATCAGGTGAGCCTCCTCTGGTCTTAGTCATACATGAATAGTGGGAGACGGAATATTTCCATGTCCATCAGTGCTCCGTTAGACCTCTCCACACAGAAGTGGAGCGAGTTCACAAAATGAATCGGAATTCAGGTTAGCCAGTTGATCTAGGATAGTGGGTGACAGTAAAGTAAAGGCCCTGCTCATTGTTTTGTATTATGTCATCACAATTTGACAGTTTCCTGACACTTTCTGACCTGTATCATAGTTTGGTGTTATGTCAGGCAAAGATGGCGTATAAAGCATGTATTTATCCCACTGGTGTTACTTTAGGCAAAAATTGCACTTAACCATGTATTTTTATCTCTTCCTTACTATTACTAGGGGAAGCGAGGTAGCTGAGTGGTTAGCGCACTGGCTTCTTGTGCTGGAGGTCCCGGGTTCGATCCCCGCCGGCGGCGAGGAAAATTTGTTGGTCCGAACACGCTTCCCTTCGTGTCATTTGCAGGAATGACATGATACAGTGCGCCGTCCTTCGGATCGGGACGGTCATCCCATGTGCAGGTTAAAGATCCCTACACAGGTTCTATCCTCATGCATGTAGGCTCATCCTGCAAAACACGCCGGAGTGTACAATGTACACCTCCCAAGAATAATCAGAAATTGTTTGATGGATGGGAGTAACAAGAAAACAAAAAAAAACATTAAGAATATAGTGTCCAAAATACTAAGCAGACGCAAGTTGTAATAGCTAGCTGAGATTAAATAGTCATTGTTTGTAAAAAGGTGTTCTTACCCCACCCACTTTTAAGGCAAAGCAAAACCAGAATAAATGCATTCAAAGACCTTTATTATTAAGGCATCTTTACCATTTCATTTTGAGAAAGCTATGGTCAAGCAAAAGATGAAATTAAAGGAAAATGTTGCACACATTTGTCATATTTTCATTGAAATGTGACAAATTTTCGACATTATTCTAATCCTGGTCTATGATGTTTGGCATAAAATTTGGGTAAAATTGCATGAACGCATGTATTTGAATCACTTTCTATCTTTTCCAAATATTTTATGTCAAAATGATTAATTAGAAGCGAGTTGTGACGACTTGATTAAGCTAAATGGTTATTTTTGTCGAAAGGGTCTGTTTACCCCACCCACTTTTGAGGCACTTTAATCAGACATCAGTGTCAGAATAAAGCCATTTAAAGAACTTGGTCATTTAGCCTAACAACTAATTAATGTTTAAATGGTGTTTTCTAAGCATTATATCAATAATGAGTGACAGTCAAGGAAACAGTTGTGCCCCGTCCTCATATTTTCATCAAAATTTGACCAATTTTCTATGTTTTTCAGGCCCCTGAAAAATATTTTTGATGTTTAGCCATTACAAAATGGCATGAAACATTCCATTTGTATCTGTTCTTTTCTAATATAATCATTTTGATTCCAAAAACGAAATAAAAGCATGTTGTGGTAGCTAATTTTATGTATACAGTCATTTTCAAGAAAATCGGCCGCCATCTTGGCGGCCATCTTGGATTTCTCGGACCGCACCATGATTTCAGCCGATCACCCTCGATATTCTTGCACCTGAGATATGTCTCTAACCATTTATGGAAAAATTTTCTCTGGACCTCTCGTGCACACGAATGACCCCTCAGGGACTGGAGTATTTAGTCTATTACTTTATTTCAAAATGTTTTCCTTCTTTTTCCCATAACTATTGTTATTCCGAAAAATCATATGCGTATGGAATGACAATTGGTAGTAGTCCTTTCGTTTTTGCTTTTAACGTTTCTTTCTTTCTTTCTTTCTTTCTTTCTTTCTTTTGTATTATTATTATTCATTTTTTTTTAATTTCATTTTTGTGTTTTCTTTCTGGTCAAACATTAGATATGGCAGAACTAGAATCTTGCAATTTCCAATACAAATCTAGACAAATAATACTAAATGGGAAATAAAGACAGTGATTTGAATGCAGTCAGACATAAAGTTGTCAACAGCTTATATGATAAATGAGCCGCCTCGTGGGAAAACCAACAATGTAGTTTCCGAACGGGTCTGACACAAATCAGGCTGTACAATCACAGAAGCAGGCTAGAAGCTTGAAATATCAGATTTAAGAAGAAGAGGAAGTGTACTATCCGTGTAGCGAAAACAAAGGCGCTGATCAGCTTCGCGGTTACCGCGAAGCTGATTTGCGTCTTTGTTTTCGCATATGCAGATTGTTGGTTTTCTCATGAGGCGGCTCAAATGCTGCCTCTCATAACATTACGAAAACACGCCCATGCAATATTATACACATTTTTCTGAAGCTGCCAAAAAATGAAAATTCCGTAAGAAAAAATTTGATATTTTCAATATGCTTGCTCAAAACATTGATTGTGGGTACACGTTAGAACCACTGAGTAAAGCGGTTCTAACGAGTACCCACAATCTAAGTTTTGGATAAAAAATAAGATAAATAGGTCTCCCCCTGCATACCCCAGTTTTACTATATAAAATGGGGTAAAAGGGGGTATTCACTACACGGACATGCTATCCTGATGACAGTGTCTACAACTAATGCTTTATCCATAATACACCATTTACGATTTATCGCCTACGCCGTAACAGGAATTATTATATATTCGGGTTGAACTGCATAATATATACTAAAGTCAAATGAAAACACAACACTTTACCAATTATGATCGCCTTGAAATAGATACAGTTCAAGACGACCAACTATATACCTAAGTAACCGCATGTAAGCATCCATTCTATTCGTCATGCACAATCATTTAAACCTGCGTTGTAATTTACCAGCCCAAGTATGTTTTGTGTAATCCGTTACGTTTTGTGTAATCCGTTACGTTTTGTATTATCCGTTACGTTCTGTGCTATCCGATGTATCAAGGACTTTTGAATTGCGAATGTGATTATGTGTGTTATAAATAAAATAGTCTAGTATCCCATATTATTATGTTCCTGATGCGACAAACAGCCTGCTAAGTTTTTTAACCAGGCACCGTTAAATGGTTGCTTTCCCCTCGAATTGTATAACATGACATTTTTAGATAAATGCTCAAGCTAAACCTGTTTAACTGACTGTATGAACAGATCCATATAATTACAAGAGGATTTAAATCAACAGAATGGTCGACGAAACATTCGTAATTGCTCTGTTGGTATAGAATACAAAATTCTTGGAGCATCTTTCGTCCAAATCTATTCGTCCAAGCTAATAGTGCCATGCATCATAGACCATTGCCTGTCGATGTTTTCATGATAGTTCGTCTCTCACTAATGAGAAAGACCATCATTATTTCTTGAATAGTGCTGATGTGTGTTGGTGAGTTCTTTGATGGCTGACTAGGCCAATTCTGGCTCTAAACTGTCGGTTGCAAGTAGAGCAAGTCAGTGTCATAGAGTCTGCTGGTGGCACATTTGTTTTGGCTTTGCGCTCTCTTCGCTTTCTTTCAGCTTCACAGATTCTCTTCTTTTCATAGAGAGCTGCTCCTTTGTTGATGAGACCTCGCCACTTTGATCGCTCCTGTGCAGTCTGTTCCCAGGACCCCATTGGTATTTCGAAATCCTTCAGAGAGGCTTTGAGGGTGTCTTTGTAGCGTTTCTTCTGGCCACCTTGAGAGCGCTTTCCCTCCAGTAGTTCTCCATAGAAAACTTTCTTTGGAAGTCGCGCATCAGGCATTCTTATAACATGGCCAGTCCATCTTAGCTGTGCTAGCTTTAAGATTGTATGCATGCTTTGCATCCCTGCTTTCCTCAGGACCTCTGTGTCTGGAATCTTGTCCTGCCACTTGATTTTTAACAACTTTTTCAAACAGCTTAAGTGGAAATGGTTAAGTCTCTTTGTATGGCGTTGGTATACTGTCCAGGTCTCACATGCATACAAGAGGGTTGGCAGTACCACAGCCTTGTAGACTTTCAGCTTGGTGTCAAGCTTGATTCCATTTCGCTCCCAGACATTTGGACGGAGTCTTCCGAATGCCACACTAGCTTTTGCAATTCTGGCAGTGATCTCATCATCAATATGCACTGCTCTGGAGAGAGTGCTTCCCAGGTAGGTGAACTTGTCAACAACTTTCAGTTTTTGCCCATTCACAGTGATGGTTGGTTCATTATATGGTTTTCCGGGGGCTGGTTGGTGTACAACCTCTGTCTTTTTTGTGCTGATTGTGAGATCATAGTTATCACATGACTGTGAGACTTGATCCATGGCTCTTTGCATTTTTGCCTCTGTGTTGGCATTCTTATCCATATCATCTGCATAAAGGAGCTCATCTAGCACATCAGTCTGGACCTTAGTTTTGGCTTGCAACCTTCTGAGGTTGAATATGTTGCCATCGAAACGGTACCTGATTGGAAAACCAGTGTCACTGTCCTGAAAAGCATCCATAAGCATGGCAGAAAACATCATGCTGAACAGTGTTGGTGCCAGAACACAGCCTTGTTTGACCCCATTTGTTACTTCAAATGGTTCAGAGAACTCTCCATCATTTTGCACACGTGCCTGCATGCCATCATGAAACTGCCGCACCATAGCTATGAATCTGGGTGGACAGCCAAACTTGGCCATGATTTTCCAGAGTCCATCACGACTAACAGTGTCAAAAGCTTTGATGAGGTCAACAAACGTCATGTATAGATCTACATTCTGTTCTTGGCATTTCTCCTGAAGCTGTCTAGCTGTGAAGATCATGTCTAGTGTCCCTCTGTCTTTTCTGAATCCACATTGACTTTCTGGGATAAGTCCCGTCTGATCAAGATGAGCATTCAGACGATTTAACAGAATTTTTGCAAGTATCTTCCCAGCAATTGATAGGAAGGAGATGCCTCTGTGATTGTCACAGACTTGAGGATTTCCTTTCCGCTTGTATAGGTGGATTATGGATGCATCCTTAAATTCTTGCGGGATAGCCTCCTTCCTCCACATACAGTGAAACAACTCTGTCAGTTTCTCTGCCATGGGTAGCCCCCCAGCCTTGTAAACTACGGCAGGAATTGCATCTGCACCTGGGGCTTTGCCAGATGATAGTTGTTGAACTGCTTTTCTTGTTTCCGTAACGGTAGGAAATTCATCTAACAGAACATTGCACTCTATCTGTGGAAGTCTGTCGATTGCATCCTGATTGATGCTTGATGGTCGATTAAGCACACTATTGAAGTGTTCTGCCCACCTTTCCAAGATAGCTTCTTTATCTGTGAGAAGAGTGTTTCCATCTGCACTGAGCAATGTGGTGGCTCCTGAACTCTTTGGACCATAAATGGTTTTCAGTGCATCATGAAATTTCTTCATGTCCTTTCTATCCGCAAAAGACTGAATTTCTTCTGTTTTCTTCCTCAGCCAGGAATCTTGCATGTCCCTAAGCTTGGTCTGGACTGTCTTACAAATGCTGCTGTAGGCTGCTTTCTTTGATACTGAGCTAGTATCATCTTGATGTGCCTTGAGCAAACGGTGCTTTTCTTCAAGAAGCCTCTGAATTTCATCATCATTCTCATCAAACCAGTCTTGATGTTTGCGATATGGATGGCCTAAGGTGCTTGCAGCTGAAGAAAGAACTGTTTTATGGAAAACTGTCCAGTTTTCTTCGAGGTCCTCTGAACTGAGATTCATTGCATCCAGTTGGTTGCAAATGTCTGTTAAGAAATCTTGTCTCATGCTGTCTTTATTCAGCTTTGAGACATCCAGTCTCTTAGGAGCTTTCTTGCCTTGAGGTCGCCTCGCAGGCTGTATTCTTAGGTTGAGTTTGCTGACAACCAGTCTATGATCTGTCCAGCAGTCTGCACCACACATAGTCTTTGTCACTTTAACATCCTGCCTGTCTGTTCTCCGCACTATGACATAGTCTATGAGATGCCAGTGTTTGGAACGGGGATGCATCCAGGATGTTTTGTTCCTATTAGGTAGACGGAAGACTGTGTTGGTGATTAGAAGATCATGTTCAGCACACTTCCTGAGAAGCAAGAGACCATTGCTGTTGCACTTTCCAACCCCTTCTGGACCTATAACTCCTTCCCAGGTCTGGTGGTCTGTACCCACTCTGGCATTAAAGTCGCCAAGAAGGATAAGCTTGTCTGTGCGGGGTGTTGCAGAAATAACATTGTCTGGGTCATCATAGAACTTGTCCTTGACCTCATCTGGATTGGTCATTGTGGGTGCATAAGCACTGACAATAGTTGCATGTTAATTGCCTGACAGAGGAAGTCTCAATGTCATTAGACGGTCATTAATGCCTTTTGGCAATCCTGACAGCTTACCAACAAGTTCTGTTTTGATGGCAAAGCCAACTCCTGCTTCACGCCTCTCTTCACTTTTGCGTCCACTCCAGAAGAAGGTGTATCCAGCACCAACTTCTTTGATCTCCCCAACATCTGCGAACCGAGTCTCACTCAATGCAGCTATCTGTATATCATACCTCCCAAGTTCTCTGCCCACAAGGGCCGTTCTACTGACCCAGCACTATCCATTAAAGTGCGCACATTCCATGCGCCAATCCGTAAGGGGATTACTCTAGCTTTTTTCTTTGTATTTCGACCGCTTAAGGGGATCCCCGCTGATCGCGGTTAACCAGCCAGGGGGTTTGAAGCAGGCAATTGTTTAGGGCACCTTTTCTAGCCCCTTCCCCATGCTACGGGGGTGAGCAGTGCGGTCCTAAATAGGTCTGCTCAGTCACTCAGCCGACTGCCGAATTCTGCTTACTGCTTCTCCTCACAGAAAGCGACCATTAGAACTGAGCCGCCTGTGTGCAGGTCTGCAACTACAGCTCCCAGTGTGTCCTACACCTGCTGCTTCGCCACTCGCCCATCGCCACAGGACTTTGTAGGTATGTGGGTGCAAGTGTGATGAAATTGTTGTGTATGCAAGTGCTTGTGTGTTGAGAAATAAGATGACATGCGCTATGAAATTGGATTATAGTGAGGAAGAGGTGCGCAACGTCAACCTCACTCTCTAGTCCTCGCCCAGCTGCGCCCAGAGGCAAGACACAGGTCAAGACGTCTGGAGTTGGGTTTGGATGCAGTGGATGATCGTAACATCTTTAGTGCCTTGTCACGCTCTGCATGTTCCACAACATGTTGCTGTATCGCTTTCTGAACCGTTGAATCAGATGATTTCTTCCGCTCCATCTACCGAAACAGTCTTTGCATATCTGGACTAGGCATATCCAGACACACAGGTTTGATTTTGGAGTTTCCTTCTCCTAGATGAATTGCTGGCCACAGCTGAAGAGCTCCATCTACCCTTTCTTAGGTTTTGTTTAGAGACCTGTAAACTCCTAGGAGGGCTGTCAACCAAGACTAATGAGTTCCCCCTGCCCAGCTAGATTTTTGTGTAGAGAACTAGCTTAACTCCTAGATGTGTTGCCTTCCAAGGCTAACGAGCCCCATCTGCACCGCATGACAACAGGTAGTACTGATTACATGTTACAGTAGCAGTTAATGTTTTCATAAAGAGCATGGCAAGCCGTAGTTATGCTATATTAGATGTTTCATCAGGAAAACATGTCCGTGCAATGAATACCCCCTTAAACCCCCCTTTTATATAGTAAAAATGGGGTATGCAGGGTATACCTATTTTCCTATATTTGCTCCAAAACATAGATTGTGGGTATTCGTTAGAACCGCCTTGGCAATCTATGTTTTGAGCAAAAATAAGAAAAATATTAAAAGTTTTCCAACGAAATTTTTCAATTTTCAAAGCCCTAAAATTCTCTGTATATTGCATGGGCATGTTTTCGTAATGTAGCTTCAGCCAGCATGACATAATGTTGATTGGAAAGCGACCAATTCGGGGTAAATTGTATACCATTACGAAAACACGCCCATGCAATAAATAGAGAATTTTTGAGCGTTAAAAATAGAAAATTTTCAGCTGAAAATTTCTGATATTTTTCTTATTTTTGCCCAAAACATAGATTGTCGCCGAGACGGTTCTAACGAGTACCCACAATCTATGTTTTGGGGCAAAAATAAGAAAAATAGATATACCCCTGCATACCCCAGTTTTTCTATATAAAATAGGGGTTTAAGGGGGTATACATTTCATGGACATGTTTTCCTAATGCCGAGGCTATTTTCCCCCACTTTCTTGTCGCTCCTTTATCAGTATATATAAAGAATATTGCTCTGTTTTCAAGTTGAATTATAATGTACTGTGATTTTTCTGACTCAGCCTATAAATGTTAATTATAATATTAACTGACTACTGTAACAGCATAAACATGTATCAGAATCTCCAATTTCAAAACTGTAAATGACTGTGCCCCAAATGATACCGCGTAACAAAGATTTGATTCAGTGCTAATAATAAAGACAATTTAAGACCAAGTATATACATTAAAATGCGAGCCAGGCCTCTTTAATTATAAAAAATCAAACCTGTTAGCACTCGTCAAAGAAATTGATAAACACTAAAATCATATTTTCCTAACCATTGAACCTTGATATCATACAACTGGAAGCAAACAATGTTATCAGAATTCGATTGCGCTTATTTTTCAAGTTAACAAGTTTGCAGTTATAACGGAACGAATCCTCCACTTCCTGTGTATAAGACGGTACTAGCGTAATTAAATGTGTGCTTTATGAACGCGACTGACGCTTTACATCAGGAAAACATGTCCGTGCAATGTATACCCCCTTGAACCCCACTTTAATATAGCAAAACTGGGGTATGCAGGGGTATACCTATTTTTCTTATTTTTGCTCCAAAACATAGATTGTGGGTACTCGTTAGAACCGCCTCGGCGGGGCGGTTCTAACGTGTACCCACAATCTATGTTTTGAGCAAAAATAAGAAAAATATCAAAAAAATTCTGATGAAAATTTTCAATTTTTACAACATAAGAAAAATATGTATATTACATGGGCATGTTTTCGTAATGTCACTAAGCCACCGCTCTTTCCTGGATTATGTTTTGCCGACCTCGTTGAAACTGTTTTATGTATTATAATATTGAACCATGATGTCATTACAAAACAATTCCCAAATTTCCTGGAATAATTGCTAGATTACACAAGTATCATTAAGTGTTCAAAATATCGGGATTCTCGTTGTAAATGGGTTATTTGAACCCTATTTTGGTTGAATTCTGTGCCATAATGGCATTACACTAATAGAAACATTCCAGAATGTCACGAAAAATAAGTTTTCTCTTAATATATGGAAACAAACGTGCTGAGGCACATTGACTTGTGCACACTGTTGAAACCGTATAATTGATTGCCTAGATAGCTCACAAGATCTGCTACTGGTCAATCTTGTGAAGGGTTTCCTCGCACACATTCAAAAAACTATGTCATGCGATGTAAAAAAATGTGACACAGCTTTCGATATGAGTGGCTAATACGTTCATTGAACTTTTGCAACATTAGACACAACTTGCATTAGTTGGGTTCCAAAGTGGTTCAGATGCCTCGAAATTGTTAATGGCTATTGAGATGAATTTGTATACATGAGAATAAGTAGTTCAAGGAAAATAAGTAGAACGGTAAAAAATGAATCGGCGAGGCGGTTTTAACATGTACCCACAATCTATGTTTTGAGCAAAAATAAGAAAAATAGCAAACATTTGCTACTGGTTCAGTACCCGAAATTGCGCAATATGGCCCATACTGCCTCTCTTTGAACGTTTTCACTGCTTCCGAAAGGATCAAACTTTTATATTTTATTATCTAATTTAATTTTGGCGCTACCCCAAATCAAAATCATGATCATTAATAGTGAATAATGCGTTAATGTTTTCATATGATGAAGATTGTGCCTGTTGACTGGTATAGGTCTTAGAAGTGTTGACATTATGATGCATATCATTTTAATAGTATATATAGCCTTCTGTCAAACATGAATTACGGGTTCTCTGAATTTAATAAGTTCTTTATTAAAATAGTATTCAATAACACCGTCTGCTTTTACTCAGGCATACCAAAATATTGTCTATGTGAAGATTCTTGTATAGCAGAACCGATTTAAAACGCCCTTACGAAAGGGTCCTTTCAGAACATTGATTTAGTAAAATCTACGAATCGATCGGGAACATGCTTTTAAGTTTATCACGTGCATACAGGTATGTGTATTTATGTGTGTATGATGTTTTATAGATTGGGTGAATGGGTGATGCTGAAACACCTTCAACCTTTCTTACATATTTAGTTTCCTAGCTCTTGACTACTTGCCATTTTATTTACTAAATATTCGCGCTGTCAATTCTAAATAATGTGTTTTAGAAAACACAGACATATTTCTTTCTTTCAAAACTCTTTACCAATTACGATCGCCTTCAAACAGAGTCTTACGAATATGAAAATTCGTAATTAAGAAATGATGCATAGTTTGAAAAAAATCCCACGTCCCTGATGGGATTCGAACCTAGAACGCCGGGGTAGAAATTCAATGCTCTAATCACTGAGTCAAAGAGTCGACTCCGTGACGCAGTATAGTAGTAGTAGTAGTAGTAGTAGTAGTAGAAAGTGGCCTTTTTACATCATGCCGGGCTGAACGGACTTAATTCAATATTCCACCACAAGTACGTAGTGACGAAGTATGCCAGAGATAATTGTACTTATATGATACGTTGTATTGAATACCTGTGCTATTTATAGAAGCTACGCATCATGTGATCTGCCAACCCGACCTTCCAACCACGGAAGATAATCTCGAATGAATGAGTGGTGCAATGGGACATAACAAGATACTGATCAAGACGCCAAACTATGCATATCAACATTTAGTATATTCAGCATATACAAATATTTTTTAAATACTTGAATCACCACACTGTGTTGTAATTTGCCAGCCCAGGTATGGTTTATGTTGTCCGTTACGTTTTTGTTATCCGTTGTTTCTGGGATTTTTGAATATTTTGGATAAACTTATTGTGGAATCGAATTCCTGCTCTTTTAAGTTTTTTTCGAAATTAATAGGTGTTTGGTCATCTTTTCTGTCGGCACATATCGTTTTTTGGACTTTATTCATGTCGAACCTCACAAAATATTGTCTCATAAAATATTGTCTAGCCTTGTTTTGTAACACGTTGTCTGACTTTTGTAAACGTTTCTAGAAATCCTATTTTCGACCTTGAGACATTTTCAGTCCTAAATTATTTTAGCTTTTCTTTCCCTGGACAGAATTTGCGTATGTGATTATGTGTTAAAGGTAAAAAACTCCAGTATCTCAAATTAATATTTTTGATACGACAAACAGCGTGCTAAGTTTTTTCAACCAGGCACAGTTAAATATTTGCTTTCCTCTCAAATTATATAACATGCAATTTTGAGATAAATGTTAACGCTAGAAAAGGTACAAGCAGCCAATGACCAGGAAAAGGCGCAAACCTGTTTAACTGTGTGAACAGATCCATATTATTACAAGTGGATTTAAATCAACAGAATGGTCAACGAAATATTAACTGCTCCGATGGCAAAACTGCAATATTCTTGGAACATCGTATGTAAAAATCTATTCGTCCAAACTAATAGTGTCATACATCTTAGACAATTGTCTGTCGGTGTTTACATAAAGAACATGACAGGCCGTAGTTATGCCATATCAGATGTCTGGCTTCGGCCAGCATGGCATTGTGTTGATTTGTAAGCGACCTATTCTTGGTAAATTGTATTTTATTTTCTCCCACTTTCTTGTCGCTCCTACAACATACCGCTGTTTTAAACAATCTGACGAATCTGTACTCTTTAACTATCTCCAAAATGGGCTGACTTCCTTTACTGCAAATTCATCTAATGTTGACGACATAAAGCATTTTCAGTCCTAAATTATTTTAGCTTTTCTTTCCCTGGACAGAATTTGCGTATGTGATTATGTGTTAAAGGTAAAAAACTCCAGTATCTCAAATTAATATTTTTGATACGACAAACAGCGTGATAAGTTTTTTCAACCAGGCACAGATAAATATTTGATTTCCTCTCAAATTTTCTGTGGTGGTTCTTTTTGTTTTATGTCTTGGTGCTTTTTGTGCTGTTGGCGCCTTATGTATGTTTTTATATTTTTAATTAAGTTAAGGTAACTGAGTGGCCACCTATTGGGAAAATAGCTGCTCATTCGGCTTACGATATGTTTCATGGTATAAGTGCCTGATTGTTAGTTTGGTTTTTTCCCACCTCGGTTTTTGGAGTGGGAATCTCTTTCTGATTGCGCATTTTCCTTATCTTTGCCTACTTGTACCTTTTCACATCTATTGCAGATATTCTGAATAAAAATCCAAAGTGAGGCATCCAACCTTGTTCTGGGGAGATTGCATTATTTTACAAAATACATTCTTTCACATACCGCTTATTACATCAGACCAAGTACTATTGTACATTAATAAGATTGATTCCACAAAGGCTACAGGTGTCGATGGATTGGGTCCAAGAATCAATAAGTAAGCTGCTGATATATTAGACCCTCTATTACTCTTTATTATTACCCTCTATTAGACCCTCTATTACTTTGTATATTAACAAAAGCATTAAAACTGGAAAGTTTCCGACACACTTAAAAATAGCTAACGTACTTCCAATCTTTAAAGGGGAGGACGAAATCCGACCCCTGAAACTATCGACCAATTTCTATCTACCAACAATCTCCAAAATATATGAGAAACATGTCAATCATCACCTAATGGGATATTTAAATAAGTACAAATTGATACATGAAAGTCAGTCCGGATTCAGGCAAAAACACAGTTGCCAAACAGCTCTTGTCAAACTTTATTGATCAGTGGAAAGCATGCATGGACAAAGTGGACGCTGTAGGAACTCTTTTTATAGATTTTCGTAAGTCGTTCAATGTTGTAGACCACCAAACTTTAATCAGAAGCTTCAAGTGTATAAATTTAGTACCAACGCAATTAAATGGTTCGAATCCTATCTTGAATGTCGCCAGCAAGCCACGTACGATCTGGAGTACTCCGAGGCTCAATTCTGGCTCCACCCGCTTTTCGCAATTTATAAATGACCTTCCTGTAGTCCTCCAGTATTGCAAAGCTGATCTCTATGCCGATGATGCCACCTTTCACACACAAGGGAACAATAAAAACGAAATTCATAATGATATTCAGTCTCATTTTATGTATGACCTTAGGAACAGAACAACGTCTTGATGGCTCTCATATTTCAGATATTAAAGCTGGAGATGTAAGCATTGAATATGTATCTAATCAGAAATTGTTAGGCATTTACATTGACGAAAACCTATGCTGGACAATTCACATCGAATATCTTTGTAAAACCGTCTCATCGAGAATATCATTACTACGACAGTTGTCAGAGTATGTCCCAACACATGTTCAGATACAATTTTATCAAACGTTCATTCTTCCGCTTCTTCATTATTGCTCTGTTACCTGGGGATCAACATCTACCGCTAACATCGAAAGATTAGCAAAACTTCAAAAACGAGCATCGCGTATTATTCTCAGATGCGACTTCGATAAACCATTAGGTACAATGTTTCAGGAACTAGGTTGGATGTCGATAGAGAGCAAAATTAAATAAATCAACGCTATTCTTACGTATAAAGCCCTCTATGACATGACTCCAGATTACATAGCTGAGCTTCTTGCACCGATGTCACAGACACATTCTCGTCACCTACGATCAAGGGAATCTGGTGAGCTGTATGTGCCGTACTCCGCACACAAAATTATATAAAGGTGCATTCTCTTGCTCAGCCCCAAGATTATGGAACACGTTGCCTGAGACAGTTCACAACTCTGAATCTCTTTATGTTTTTAAAACTAACGTTAAGCCATCATGTTAAACGTTTGATACCAATCATATTTAACTACAGATCAATTCAATATGGTTTCAAATGCCTTGTGATGTAAGTTTAATGTGCCCTAAGTGGTATTTTATTCTAGAGGCATGTTTTATTCAGACCATGTTTTACATCTGAAGCCGATATAAATTGTAGCAATTTACATTTTGTAAATATTGTACGAGGAAGGCCATTTTCGCCGTCTCCATTGAATATAGGCGTATTCGGATCAAAGGCCCTGCTTCACAGAACAAGTTGTTTCCGCCAGTAAGGGCTCACCGCACAATAACGATATTTTTACTACATTTTTTTTATATCCAGGAATTTTGGGGTAGGTATACATGCATTAAAACTGTCAACGTTAAAACGAATAGGTACAGTTTTTTTTCACTGAGCGTTTAGCTGTCAGGCTAAAGTAGTGATGTCATTTCAACAACAGAGCAAACTAGTCTTGTGTCCGTCAAAGATGGATTTCAGTCCCAAAACTATATATCTTGTGCTTAGGTATCACAACTACATCACTGAGCTTCTATGCACTGTCAACAATTTATATTTCAGAATAAAGTATAAATAAAATGTACATCATGCATCCTGTACCCTATACTATTGCAGAACAGAAATCTTCGACAATTATCTTTTTTAAAGATGTTTCTTGTTCTTATTTGTGCTCAAACCGCAGATTGTGGGTACACTCTAGAACCGCATCGGCGAGAACCCAGAATCTTTGTTTTGGATCTACGGTTCAAAGTTCCCGGACTGCTCTTGTTGTGATATTTGTTTTCAAAGAAGAAAGTCAAATCTTTGCAAACTCTTGGGAAAAACATTTATCTATACAACAATATATACATTTAGGGGCTTTTTCATCAAACCACCCACCGAAAATTTAGGGCTCAAAGTATGGATACTAATAACGTACGGAGCACTTTGATGTTAACATCGTTACTTTGACGTTAAAAACATTCATACCTGAGCGTGACGTCAAACTCAGATTTCAGATGAGGAAAGATCCACCGGGGCTTAATCGGGGCTATATGGCGCTTACCATAGTCTCTCGTATCTGATAAAATCAATAGTCGTCAATGCATCTTACGATCGATGAGCGGATGGTGTTGTCTGCGTGAAAAATTCGATTTTCTATGTCAAACCCCGACCGTTTCTTCCCTAGGCCTCCGGCTTTTGCGATCGTCATTAGTATCCGCGCGTCCTTAGCCTATCCCATAGAACACAAGACACCTCAGCATTTTCTGTGCACTTTCCTTGGGTTTCACGTATTTCCAAGTGTATTGTAGGGGTCTTGTCCGCTAGTTTACCACAGATATACTTGATTACCGCCCGCTGCTCCGTACGCTCTTAAGCTCGAAAATTCATCCATGTCTGTCTAAAATACTGTCAAAATTGTAATTTTTATGTGACCACCCTGATTCTTTGTATTTGAATCAAAGTACTGCTTATATGACATCATACAAAAATTCACGCCATTGTGATGCCGTTTTATAAAGAAATTGACAGCGATTCAAAACATCAAAAAGTCCGATTGAGAAGTATTTCAAAGTGCTCCGTATCCTCGTATATGCCATATGTTAATCAACATTTTCAATTCTTGCATATTCTTTTCTTAACTTATCCGATGGGATTTTTTATTCTACATCAGGAAAACATGTCTGTGCAATGTATACCCCCTTAAACCCCACTTTTATATAGAAAAACGGGGGTATGCACGGGTATACCTATTTTTCTTATTTTTGCTCCAAAACATAGATTGTGGGTACTCGTTAGAACCGCCTCGGCGAGGCGGTTCTAACGTGTACCCACAATCTATGTTTTGAGCAAAAATAAGAAAAATATCAAAATTTTTCAGCTGAAAAATTTCAAATTCTAAAGCTTAAAAAATCTCTGTTTATTGCATGGGCAAGTTTTCGTAATGAAAATTTCATAGCTATTGGACCTCAAATACCTTTTGAAATGAGCCAGTACGGGAACTTTCCGACTGTTCCTCATATAATAGAAAAAAATGTATACCCCTATACACCCCAGTTTTATTGGGGTTCAGGGGAGTATAGTTTTCATGGACATATTTTCCTGATGTAGCAGTAAAACTATATAAGCAAACTGTAAATAATTATACATCATGACTGTGCCCCAAATGACAAATGATACCACACAACAAAGATTTGATTCAGCAATAATGGAAATGACATTCCATGACATTTTAAGATCACGCGTATAAATTAAATTCGAGCCATGCCTCTATAATGAAAATGAAAAAAAAAAAAAAAAAAAAAAAAAAAAACAATTTCAAACTTGTTTACAATCAAATAATAAATGAAATCGATTTATAACAATAAAATCAAGTTTTCTACACCACTGAGCCTTGATATCATACACTTGAAAACAAGCAATTTAATCAGAATTCTTTTGCGCTTTCCTGTTAAACTTAACACTTTCAGTGATATCGGGACAGATCCTCCGTGTCCAGTGTATAAGACGGCACTAGGAGTGTTAATGTGTGCTTTATGGACGCGCCGCAGTGTAAGTGGGAGTCCGAAGCTTTGCCAATATGCCACCGCGCATTCAAGATTTAAGTTTCCTGATTATCTTTCGCCAAACCCCGTTTAAACTGTTTTATGTATTTTAATATTGAACCATGATGTCATTATCAAACAATGCCCAAATTCCCTCGAATAATTGATATATTACACAAGTATCATTAAGTGTTCAAGATATCATAATTCTCATTGGAAATGGGTTATTTGAACCTTGAATTGGCCGATTTCTATAACATAATAGCATAACACTAATAGAAACATTCCGGAATGTCACGAAAAATAAGTTTTCTCTTACATGGAAACAAACAACCTGAGGTGCACAACCTGACTGGTGCACACTGTTGAAACCGTATGTTTGACTGCCTAGATACACACGTAACTTACCAGATTTCCTACTGGTCGATCTTGTAAAGGACTTCCTCGCACACATTCAAAAACTATCTTTCTTGCAACGTAAAACTGAACACATTTTTGTCACAAGTGGCTATTACGTTCGATGAACTAATGCAACATTACACGCAACTTCGATACTTCTGTGGTGGTTCTTTTTGTTTTATGTCTTGGTGTTTAATATTTTTGTGCCGTTGGCGCCTTATGTATGTTATCATATTTTTAGTTAAGTAAAGGTAACTGATTGGCCACCTACAGTATTGGGAAAATAGCTGCTCATTCGGCTTACGAAATGTTTTCATGGTATAGGTACCTGATTGTAAGTTTGGTTTTTTCCCACCTCGGGTTTTTGGAGTGGGAATCTTTTGCTGATTGCGCCTTTTCCTGATCTTTGCCTACTTGTACTTTTTTTGCATTAACTCATATAAGCCTGGTGTCCCTTTTGTGGGACATAGGCAAACAGTATTGCCCCAGATGTGACGCCGCAGAACGCGGCGTCCCATCTGGGGCTATTCTGTTTGCGCAGAGAAATTTCATCGAAAAATGAGATATAAAATAAAAATCACTCCTAACACCGCTAGAAATGAAAGTGGTCTCACCCAGTTGATAATGATGGGAGAATCCATTCGTCTAATATGGGTTAAATTGGGTTCCAAAATTGTTCAAATTTCTATACGAAAACATGCCCATTCCATATATAGGATTTTCTGAAGCTTTGAAAAATGATAGTTAATTGACAATAGCTTAATGCAATGGAATTTCATCAGGAAAACATGTCCGTGCAATGAATACCCCCTTAAACCCCACTTTTATATAGAAAAAACTGGAGTTCGCAGGGGTATACCTATTTTCCTTAATTTTGCTCCAAAACAGAGATTGTGGGTACTCGTTAGAACCGCCTCGGCGAGGCGGTTCTAACATGTACCCACAATCTATGTTTTGAGCAAAAATAAGAAAAATATAAAAAAAAAACATTCTACTGAAAATTTTCATTTTTTTCAATTTTAAAAACCTCCATATATTGCATGGGCATGTTTTCGTAATGATTGGAAAATTATTTATTTTAATGCTTATAAATAAATAAATTTTCACCCACCCCCGACTTTTTTATTTTATTTTTATTTCTTTTTATTTTTTATTTATTTTAATTACTTCTAAATCTATGTTATTAGACAAGATCATATGGTTTTAATATCAATTTATAAGGCTCAAACGCGTTTGTTTATGAACGCCAAAGTCAATTGTCATGTCTATACCGTTTATGGAATTTATTGAAATTTCATTCACTATTTTCAATTTCATCGGTGAGTTGATTATCACTCTACGAGTGCAGCATATCAAATTATTTTAAATATCACAACAAAATAATTTAAATAACTACTGTTGGTCATTTTCACAACAAAGAGAGAAAGAAGTAGAATGATTGTGTACTTTAGGAATATACTAGTCAACAGTTCTAACCAGCCACCAAGGTTTTATCGATTTTCTCCGAATTCAAAAGCACTATAAAATCCTTTTGGATTCATTCTGATATGTCCGTAAATATCGCTACATTACAAAGGAGCATAATTAAGAAACATGCACCAGGGAGGCCTTGCGAAACACAAGTATCATTAGTTTCAAAAAATGACAAGAATTTGCATTATGTGGTGGGGTAATTTTTTTCTCAGTTTGTTCAAAAGAGACGAAAGTAATGCCCGGGAAATCCAAATTTTTGCATGAATATGTTAAATATGAGTTTATCTTTAGAAATGAAAAGGTTTAAAGGAGGAAAAATGGCGTTTCAAAACGTCGTACCAAAATGAGGAAAATGTGAATTTTAAAAATGAGGGAAAAGATATTCAGTGGAACACCCTGTGTGATATGTAGGCAATTTTGTAAAAGTTTCCACTGCTCCTAGTCGATGAAGCATCTCTGCCTTTTTGGAGGTGTTAACAGCGTTTTCAGATTATTTTTCATTTTAATGAATATCGATAAAATGTAAGTGGCTAATATATTTACAAATATTGTGTCATTCATGCGAGTGGTACGCTCGCGTAGTTCTTAGAAGTGTTGACATTATGGTACACATCATTCAATATATTCTCCTGTCAGACATGAATGACGGATTCTCGGAATTTAATAACTTCCTTATTAAAACAGTATTCAATAACATCGTCTGCTTTAACTCAGGCATGTCAAAATATTGTCTATGTGAAGATTCTTATATGACAGAACCGATTTAAAACGCCCTATCGAAATGGCTCACTCGGCTTACGATATGTTTTCTCAGTATAGAAAGGTGCAAGTAGGCAATGATCAGAAAAAGTCGCAATCAGAAAGAAATTCCCATTCCAAAAGCCGAGGCGGAAAAAATCAAATTGACAATTAGGTACTTATCGAAGAGGTATGGTAGTTAGAGATAGGAAAATGCAAACTGAATTCAAGCAATCCCTGAGGAATGGAAAAATAAGAGGATTAAATGAATGTACGGGAAGACTTTTAGGGCCCGGTCGCCACAAGGCACAACCACAAGAACTCTGATATAAAAAGGTACAAGTAGGCAATGATCAGGAAAAGGCGCAATCAGAAAGAAATTGCCATTTTAAAAACCGAGGCGGGAAAAACCAAATTGACTATTAGGTACTTATCGAAGAGGTGTGGTAGTTAGAGATAGGAAAATGCAAACTGATTGCAAGCAATCCCTGAAGATAGTACCTTAGTGTTACCGGCGTCAAGTTGGATGAAAATTTCATCCGGTGAAAATTTCATCTAGCAGAAGAAAAAAAAAGTTGGATGAAAATTTCATCTGGACCTGCCCAGTAAAAGTGGTTCATGTCAAAACAAATCCTGCTCCCGTACTAGCTCTTATTTAGGCAAGCAGTTTATACTGCAATATAGATACATGTTGTATGAAGGTTTGTGGTAAGCCTCAGTAGTCTGGGCGACAAAAGTCACAGGGGGGGGGGGTCAAAATGTTTCTTTCAATATTTCTCGAGATTCTGTTCCGAAACCAGCTCTTGTGCCAGCAAGCCGCTTATACTGCGATAAATAAATGTACTATAGAGGTTTGTGGCAAATTTCATCAGGATTGAAAGAGGATTCGAAGGGTAGTCAGGTCGCCAAAAGTCAGAGGGGGGTGTCTAAAATGCGGTTTTTGATATTCCTCGGTCTCCTGCTCCCAAACCAGCTCTTGTGCCAGCAAGCCGCTTATGCTTGAATATAGGTATATGTTCTATGAATTTTGTTGCAAGTCTCATCAGGATTGAAAGAGGATGAGATGGATAGACAGGGCGCCAAATATCAGAGGGGTGTCCATAATGCTGTTTTCAACATTTCTCGATCTCCAGCCCCCAAACCAGCTCTTGTGCCACCAAGCCGCATATACTGCGATATAAGCGTATGTTCTAAGAAGGCCTTAAACAAGTCTCCTAAGGATTGGAAAAGGATGAGAATAATAGCCAGGGCGCCAAAAGTCAGTAGAGTGTCCAAAGTGCTGTTTTAAACATTTCTCGATCTCTAGACCCCAAACCAGCTCTTGTGCCACTAAACCGCTTATACCACCATATAGGCAGATGTTGTATGAAGGGACGAGGCAAGTCTTATTATGATTGAAAGAGGATGAGAAGGGTAGGCAGGGTGCCAAATATCAGAGGGGTATCCAAATAATGATTTCAAAATTTCACTAACTTCAGCCCCCAAGCCAGCTCTTTTGCCAGCATTCGGCTTGTACAAGATTTTTGTTTGTTTTCGAGTTTAAAACCTTAATTATTGATTTTCTATTTAAAGCAATAAAATTGTGTAAGACATTTTTGAGCGTGTCCCCATAGAAACGTGCTGGCCATCCACAATTTTTAGAAAAAGGCAAACCAAACCATCTGGACATTATGGTTTGTGTCTATGGTTCTTTAAATGATGATATATGAATGTATGTGGCAAGTCTCATTAGGACTGAAAGAGGATGAGGAGGGTAGCCAGGCCCCCCAACGGCTCTAGGGTCATATTTTCCTGTACAGAATTGGCTATTTTCGACACTTCTAGGTCTACTGCTCCGAAACTAGCTCTTGTGCCAGGAAGCCGCTAGTACTGTGATAAATGTATATGTTATATAAAAGTATGTGGCAAGTCTCATGAGGATTGAAAGAGGATGAGATGGGTAGCCAGGGCCCCCAATATCATGGGGGTGTCAAAAAATTCCATTTTTTATAGTTTTTGGTCTCCTGCTCCCAAACTAGCTCTTGTGCCAGGAAGCCGCTAGTACTACGACACAGATGTATAGTATATACAAGTAGGTGGCAAGTCTCATCAGGATTGAAAGAGGATGAGATGGGTAGCCAGGGCCCCCAATGTCATGGGGGGTGTCAAAAATTCCATTTTCGAGAGTTTTCGGTTTCCTGCTCCCAAACTAGCTCTTGTGCCAGGAAGCCGCTAGTACTACGACATAGATGTATAGTATATACAAGTATGTGGCAAGTCTCATCAGGATTGAAAGAGGATGAGATGGGTAGCCAGACCCCCCACTATATCAGAGGGGGGTGCAAAAAAATATTTTCGATCTTTCTCGGTCTCTTGCTCCCAAACTAGCTCTTGTGCCAGGAAGCTGCTTATACTGCAATAAAGGTATATGATATATGAATGTATGTGGCAAGTCTCATTAGGATTGAAAGAGGATGAGGAGGGAAGCCAGGCTCCCCAACGGCTCTAGGGTCACATTTTCCTGTACAGAATTGGCTATTTTCGACACTTCTAGGTCTACTGCTCCGAAACTAGCTCTTGTGCCAGGAAGCCGCTAGTACTGTGATAAATGTATATGTTATATAAAAGTATGTGGCAAGTCTCATCAGGATTGAAAGAGGATGAGATGGGTAGCCAGGGCCCCCAATATCATGGGGGGTGTCAAAAAATTCCATTTTCGATAGTTTTCGGTCTCCTGCTCCCAAACTAGCTCTTGTGCCAGGAAGCCGCTAGTTCTACGACATAGATGTATAGTATATACAAGCATGTGGCAAGTCTCATCAGGATTGAAAGAGGATGAGATGGGTAGCCAGGGCCCCCAATGTCATGGGGGGTGTCAAAAATTCCATTTTCGAGAGTTGTGGGTTTCCTGCTCCCAAACTAGCTCTTGTGCCAGGAAGCCGCTAGTACTACGACATAGATGTATAGTAAATACAAGTATGGGGCAAGTCTCATCAGGATTGAAAGAGGATGAGATGGGTAGCCAGGGCCCCCAATGTCATGGAGGGTGTCAAAAATTCCATTTTCGAGTGTTTTTGGTTTCCTGCTCCCAAACTAGCTCTTGTGCCAGGAAGCCGCTAGTAGTACGACATAGATGTATAGTATATACAAGTATGTGGCAAGTCTCATCAGGATTGAAAGAGGATGAGATGGGTAGCCAGACCCCCCACTATGTCAGAGGGGGTGCAAAAAAAATACTTTCGATCTTTCTCGGTCTCTTGCTCCCAAACTAGCTCTTGTGCCAGGAAGCCGCTTATACTGCAATAAAGGTATATGATATATGAATATATGTGGCAAGTCTCATTAGGATTGAAAGAGGATGAGGAGGGTAGCCAGGCCCCCCAACGGCTCTAGGGTCATATTTTCCTGTACAGAATTGGCTATTTTCGACACTTTTAGGTCTACTGCTCCGAAACTAGCTCTTGTGCCAGGAAGCCGCTAGTACTGTGATAAATGTATATGTTATATAAAAGTATGTGGCAAGTCTCATCAGGATTGAAAGAGGATGAGATGGGTAGCCAGGGCCCCCAATATCATGGGGGTGTCAAAAAATTCCATTTTCGATAGTTTTCGGTCTCCTGCTCCCAAACTAGCTCTTGTGCCAGGAAGCCGCTAGTACTACGACATAGATGTATAGTATATACAAGTATGTGGCAAGTCTCATTAGGATTGAAAGAGGATGAGATGGGTAACCAGGGCCCCCAATGTCATGGGGGGTGTAAAAAATTCCATTTTCGAGAGTTTTCGGTTTCCTGCTCCCAAACTAGCTCTTGTGCCAGGAAGCCGCTAGTACTACGACATAGATGTATAGTATATACAAGTATGTGGCAAGTCTCATCAGGATTGAAAGAGGATGAGATGGGTAGCCAGACCCCCCACTATGTGAGAGGGGGTGCAAAAAAATTATTTTCGATCTTTCTCGGTCTCTTGCTCCCAAACTAGCTCTTGTGCCAGGAAGCCGCTTATACTGCAATAAAGGTATATGATATATGAATGTATGTGGCAAGTCTCATTAGGATTGAAAGAGGATGAGGAGGGAATCCAGGCCCCCCAACGGCTCTAGGGACATATTTTCCTGTACAGAATTTGCTATTTTCGACAATTTTATTTCTACTGCTCCGAAACTAGCTCTTGTGCCAGGAAGCCGCTAGTACTGTGATAAATGTATATGTTATATAAAAGTATGTGGTAAGTCTCATCAGGATTGAAAGAGGATGAGATGGGTAGCCAGGGCCCCCAATATCATGGGGGGTGTCAAAAAATTCCATTTTCGATAGTTTTCGATCTCCTGCTCCCAAACTAGCTCTTGTGCCAGGAAGCCGCTAGTACTACAATAGATGTATAGTATATACAAGTATGTGGCAAGTCTCATCAGGATTGAAAGAGGATGAGATGGGTAGCCAGGGCACCCAATGTCATGGGGATTGTCAAAAATTCCATTTTCGAGAGTTTTCGGTTTCCTGCTCCCAAACTAGCTCTTGTGCCAGGAAGCCGCTAGTACTACGACATAGATGTATAGTATATACAAGTATGTGGCAAGTCTCATCAGGATTGAAAGAGGATGAGATGGGTAGCCAGACCCCCCACTATGTCAGAGGGGGGTGCAAAAAAATTATTTTCGATCTTTCTCGGTCTCTTGCTCCCAAACTAGCTCTTGTGCCAGGAAGCCGCTTATACTGCAATAAAGGTATATGATATATGAATGTATGTGGCAAGTCTCATTAGGATTGAAAGAGGATGAGGAGGGTAGCCAGGCCCCCCAACGGCTCTAGGGTCATATTTTCCTGTACAGAATTGGCTATTTTCGACACTTCTAGGTCTACTGCTCCGAAACTAGCTCTTGTGCCAGGAAGCCGCTAGTACTGTGATAAATGTATATGTTATATAAAAGTATGTGGCAAGTCTCATGAGGATTGAAAGAGGATGAGATGGGTAGCCAGGGCCCCCAATGTCATGGGGATGTCAAAAATTCCATTTTCGAGAGTTTTCGGTTTCCTGCTTCCAAACTAGCTCTTGTGCCAGGAAGCTGCTAGTACTACGACATAGATGTATAGTATATACAAGTATGTGGCAAGTGTCATCAGGATTGAAAGAGGATGAGATGGGTAGCCAGGGCCCCCAATATCATGGGGTGTGTCAAAAAAATCCATTTTCGATAGTTTTCGGTCTCCTGCTCCCAAACTAGCTCTTGTGCCAGGAAGCCGCTAGTACTACGACATAGATGTATAGTATATACAAGTATGTCGCAAGTCTCATCAGGATTGAAAGAGGATGAGATGGGTAGCCAGACCCCCCACTATGTCAGAGGGGGGTGCAAAAATATTATTTTCGATCTTTCTCGGTCTCTTGCTCCCAAACTAGCTCTTGTGCCAGGAAGCCGCTTATACTGCAATAAAGGTATATGAGATATGAATGTATGTGGCAAGTCTCATTAGGATTGAAAGAGGATGAGGAGGGTAGCCAGGCCCCCCCAACGGCTCTAGGGTCATATTGTCCTGTACAGAATTGGCTATTTTCGACACTTTTAGGTCTACTGCTCCGAAACTAGCTCTTGTGCCAGGAAGCCGCTATTACTGTGATAAATGTATATGTTATATACAAAGGTACAAGTAGGCAAAGATCAGGAAAAGGCGCAATCAGAAAAAGATTCCCACTCCAAAAACCGAGGTGGGAAAAAACCAAACTAACAATCAGGTACTTATATCATGAAACATATCGTAATCCGAATGAGCAGCTATTTTCCCAATAGGTGGCCACTCAGTTACCTTAACTTAACTAAAAATATGAAAATATACATAAGGCGCCAACAGCACAAAAAATTTTTTACACACAAAGACATAAAACAAAAAGAACCACCACAGAAGTATCGACTTGGAACGATCAGTAACACAAAGTTACTGGCGGGCCCCCAATGTCATGGGGGGTGTCAAAAATTCCATTTTCGAGAGTTTTCGGTTTCCTGCTTCCAAACTAGCTTTTGTGCCAGGAAGCCGCTAGTACATAGTTGGGGGTCTGGCTACCCATCTCATCCTCTTTCAATCCTGATGAGACTTGCCACATACTTGTATATACTATACATCTATGTCGTAGTACTAGCGGCTTCCTGGCACAAGAGCTAGTTTGGGAGCAGGAGACCGAAAACTATCGAAAATGGAATTTTTTGACACCCCCCATGATATTGGGGGCCCTGGCTACCCATCTCATCCTCTTTCAATCCTGATGAGACTTGCCACATACTTTTATATAACATATACATTTATCACAGTACTAGCGGCTTCCTGGCACAAAAGCTAGTTTCGGAGCAGTAGACCTAGAAGTGTCGAAAATAGCCAATTCTGTACAGGAAAATATGACCCTAGAGCCGTTGGGGGGCCTGGCTACCCTCCTCATCCTCTTTCAATCCTAATGAGACTTGCCACATACATTCATATTTCATATACCTTTATTGCAGTATAAGCGGCTTCCTGGCACAAGAGCTAGTTTGGGAGCAAGAGACCGAGAAAGATCGAAAATAATTTTTTGCACCCCCCTCTGACATAGTGGGGGGTCTTGTTACACATCTCATCCTCTTTCAATCCTAATGACACTTGCCACATACTTGTATATACTATACATCTATGTCGTAGTACTAGCGGCTTCCTGGCACAAGAGCTAGTTTGGGAGCAGGAAACCGAAAACTCTCGAAAATGGAATTTATGACACCCCCGTGACATTGGGGGCCCTGGCTACCCATCTCATCCTCTTTCAATCCTGATGAGACTTGCCACATACTTGTATATACTATACATCTATGTCGTAGTACTAGCGGCTTCCTGGCACAAGAGCTAGTTTGGGAGCAGGAGACCGAAAACTATCGAAAATGGAATTTTTTGACACCCCCCATGATATTGGGGGCCCTGGCTACCCATCTCATCCTCTTTCAATCCTGATGAGACTTGCCACATACTTTTATATAACATATACATTTATCACAGTACTAGCGGCTTCCTGGCACAGGAGCTAGTTTCGGAGCAGTAGACCTAGAAGTGTCGAAAATAGCCAATTCTGTACAGGAAAATATGACCCTAGAGCCGTTGGGGGCCTGGCTACCCTCCTCATCCTCTTTCAATCCTAATGAGAACTTGCCACATACATTTATATATCATATACCTTTATTGCAGTATAAGCGGCTTCCTGGCACAAGAGCTAGTTTGGGAGCAAGAGACCGAGAAAGATCGAAAATAATTTTTTGCACCCCCCTCTGACATAGTGGGGGTCTGGTTACCCATCTCATCCTCTTTCAATACTGATGAGACTTGCCACATACTTGTATATACTATACATCTATGTCGTAGTACTAGCGGCTTCCTGGCACAAGAGCTAGTTTGGGAGCAGGAAACCGAAAACTCTCGAAAATGGAATTTTTGACACCCCCCGTGACATTGGGGGCCCTGGCTACCCATCTCATCCTCTTTCAATCCTGATGAGACTTGCCACATACTTGTATATACTATACATCTACGGGGATGATCCAATAATGATTGAGACTTTTTGAATTATTCCTATGTAAATAAACTTGGCTTATTGTGAATATCTTGTTAACATTGCTCAATGTCTTGTGCACACGATACACTGGTTAAAATTCACACGATGACAACTACCTTCTGTTGCTTAGCAACGAGAGAATGCGAGTCAGATGTCCTTGGCCACGTGGTAACTATGCATATAAAATGGGTTGCCATGGCAACTGGTGATAAAAATTCTCATCATGGCATACTGTTATTTATAGGGCTTATAAGTACCTTTATTCTCTGCAAATATCATTTACATACAACTGATAATTCAAGTAGGCTGAGCATTTTTGCGAAACAAGTTGGGTTTTAGCTGCAAAAAAAAATAAATGATTTGGGGGGTAGGGGTGAGAAATATCTTATAACCTGAGTATACATGAGACAATAAATTTATTTTAACCTAGAACTGATGGTATAAATATTGTAATTGAATTTCAAAAGGGACACTTGGCCCTTTCGTTTTATGTTGCCTAGCAACGATAGAATTTGGAAAATGCTTAAAGCCAAAATTCATAGAGGAAAATGGTTGCTAGGCAACCATGTCTCGAGCACTAGAGCAAAACTCGAATTGACCGAAGCAAACTATATCAGAGATGAATGTTAACCCAGGCAGTACTCAATAATTATAAGATACCGTTTTTAAAATTTGTGACATAGCTAGATTTATTGACACTACGTTTGTTCGAATGGGCAAATGGTGGCCATAGATACTGCACGAGTGGTTCTTAAATAACCATAGCAACCAAAGTGGATGAGAAAATTTGATAAAACATGCTCCATAGAGAGATCAGATGTGTATCTAGTGAACAAAAGTAGTTAACTTGAGCCAGTCAACAAGGTTTAAAAAACAAGAGAAAAGTCTCAATCATTATTGGATCATCCTCGTATGTCGTAGTACTAGCGGCTTCCTGGCACAAGAGCTAGTTTGGGAGCAGGAGACCGAAAACTATCGAAAATGGAATTTTTTGACACCCCCCATGATATTGGGGGCCCTGGCTACCCATCTCATCCTCTTTCAATCCTGATGAGACTTGCCACATACTTTTATATAACATATACATTTATCACAGTACTAGCGGCTTCCTGGCACAAGAGCTAGTTTCGGAGCAGTAGACCTAGAAGTGTCGAAAATAGCCAATTCTGTACAGGAAAATATGACACTAGAGCCGTTGGGGGGCCTGGCTACCCTCCTCATCCTCTTTCAATCCTAATGAGACTTGCCACATAAATTTATATATCATATACCTTTATTGCAGTATAAGCGGCTTCCTGGCACAAGAGCTAGTTTGGGAGCAAGAGACCGAGAAAGATCGAAAATAATTTTTTGCACCCCCCTCTGACATAGTGGGGGGTCTGGTTACCCATCTCATCCTCTTTCAATCCTGATGAGACTTGCCACATACTTGTATATACTATACATCTATGTCGTAGTACTAGCGGCTTCCTGGCACAAGAGCTAGTTTGGGAGCAGGAAACCGAAAACTCTCGAAAATGGAATTTTTGACACCCCCGTGACATTGGGGGCCCTGGCTACCCATCTCATCCTCTTTCAATCCTGATGAGACTTGCCACATACTTGTATATACTATACATCTATGTCGTAGTACTAGCGGCTTCCTGGCACAAGAGCTAGTTTGGGAGCAGGAGACCGAAAACTATCGAAAATGGAATTTTTTGATACCCCCCATGATATTGGGGGCCCTGGCTACCCATCTCATCCTCTTTCAATCCTGATGAGACTTGCCACATACTTTTATATAACATATACATTTATCACAGTACTAGCGGCTTCCTGGCACAAGAGCTAGTTTCGGAGCAGTAGACCTAGAAGTGTCGAAAATAGCCAATTCTGTACAGGAAAATATGACCCTAGAGCCGTTGGGGGGCCTGGCTACCCTCCTCATCCTCTTTCAATCCTAATGAGACTTGCCACATACATTCATATATCATATACCTTTATTGCAGTATAAGCGGCTTCCTGGCACAAGAGCTAGTTTGGGAGCAAGAGACCGAGAAAGATCGAAAATAATTTTTTTGCACCCCCCCTCTCACATAGTGGGGGGTCTGGCTACCCATCTCATCCTCTTTCAATCCTGATGAGACTTGCCACATACTTGCATATACTATACATCTATGTCGTAGTACTAGCGGCTTCCTGGCACAAGAGCTAGTTTGGGAGCAGGAAACCGAAAACTCTCGAAAATGGAATTTTTGACACCCCCCATGACATTGGGGGCCCTGGCTACCCATCTCATCCTCTTTCAATCCTGATGAGACTTGCCACATACTTGTATATACTATACATCTATGTCGTAGTACTAGCGGCTTCCTGGCACAAGAGCTAGTTTGGGAGCAGGAGACCGAAAACTATCGAAAATGGAATTTTTTGACACCCCCCATGATATTGGGGGCCCTGGCTACCCATCTCATCCTCTTTCAATCCTGATGACTTTCATATAACATATACATTTATCACAGTACTAGCGGCTTCCTGGCACAAGAGCTAGTTTCGGAGCAGTAGACCTAGAAGTGTCGAAAATAGCCAATTCTGTACAGGAAAATATGACCCTAGAGCCGTTGGGGGGCCTGGATACCCTCCTCATCCTCTTTCAATCCTAATGAGACTTGCCACATACATTCATATATCATATACCTTTATTGCAGTATAAGCGGCTTCCTGGCACAAGAGCTAGTTTTGGAGCAAGAGACCGAGAAAGATCGAAAATAATTTTTTGCACCCCCCTCTCACATAGTGGGGGGTCTGGCTACCCATCTCATCCTCTTTCAATCCTGATGAGACTTGCCACATACTTGCATATACTATACATCTATGTCGTAGTACTAGCGGCTTCCTGGCACAAGAGCTAGTTTGGGAGCAGGAAACCGAAAACTCTCGAAAATGGAATTTTTGACACCCCCATGACATCGGGGGCCCTGGCTTCCCATCTCATCCTCTTTCAATCCTGATGAGACTTGCCACATACTTGTATACACTATACATCTATGTCGTAGTACTAGCGGCTTCCTGGCACAAGAGCTAGTTTGGGAGCAGGAGACCGAAAACTATCGAAAATGGAATTTTTTGACACACCCCATGATATTGGGGGCCCTGGCTACCCATCTCATCCTCTTTCAATCCTGATGAGACTTGCCACATACTTTTATATAACATATACATTTATCACAGTACTAGCGGCTTCCTGGCACAGGAGCTAGTTTCGGAGCAGTAGACCTAGAAGTGTCGAAAATAGCCAATTCTGTACAGGAAAATATGACCCTAGAGCCGTTGGGGGCCTGGCTACCCTCCTCATCCTCTTTCAATCCTAATGAGACTTGCCACATACATTCATATATCATATACCTTTATTGCAGTATAAGCGGCTTCCTGGCACAAGAGCTAGTTTGGGAGCAAGAGACCGAGAAAGATCGAAAATAATTTTTTGCACCCCCCTCTGACATAGTGGGGGGTCTGTTTACCCATCTCATCCTCTTTCAATACTGATGAGACTTGCCACATACTTGTATATACTATACATCTATGTCGTAGTACTAGCGGCTTCCTGGCACAAGAGCTAGTTTGGGAGCAGGAAACCGAAAACTCTCGAAAATGGAATTTTTGACACCCCCCGTGACATTGGGGGCCCTGGCTACCCATCTCATCCTCTTTCAATCCTGATGAGACTTGCCACATACTTGTATATACTATACATCTATGTCGTAGTACTAGCGGCTTCCTGGCACAAGAGCTAGTTTGGGAGCAGGAGACCGAAAACTATCGAAAATGGAATTTTTTGACACCCCCCATGATATTGGGGGCCCTGGCTACCCATCTCATCCTCTTTCAATCCTGATGAGACTTGCCACATACTTTTATATAACATATACATTTATCACAGTACTAGCGGCTTCCTGGCACAAGAGCTAGTTTCGGAGCAGTAGACCTAGAAGTGTCGAAAATAGCCAATTCTGTACAGGAAAATATGACCCTAGAGCCGTTGGGGGCCTGGCTACCCTCCTCATCCTCTTTCAATCCTAATGAGACTTGCCACATACATTCATATATCATATACCTTTATTGCAGTATAAGCGGCTTCCTGGCACAAGAGCTAGTTTGGGAGCAAGAGACCGAGAAAGATCGAAAATAATTTTGTTGCACCCCCCTCTCACATAGTGGGGGGTCTGGCTACCCATCTCATCCTCTTTCAATCCTGATGAGACTTGCCACATACTTGCATATACTATACATCTATGTCGTAGTACTAGCGGCTTCCTGGCACAAGAGCTAGTTTGGGAGCAGGAAACCGAAAACTCTCGAAAATGGAATTTTTGACACCCCCCATGACATTGGGGGCCCTGGCTACCCATCTCATCCTCTTTCAATCCTGATGAGACTTGCCACATACTTGTATATACTTTACATCTATGTCGTAGTACTAGCGGCTTCCTGGCACAAGAGCTAGTTTGGGAGCAGGAGACCGAAAACTATCGAAAATGGAATTTTTTGACACCCCCCATGATATTGGGGGCCCTGGCTACCCATCTCATCCTCTTTCAATCCTGATGAGACTTGCCACATACTTGTATATACTATACATCTATGTCGTAGTACTAGCGGCTTCCTGGCACAAGAGCTAGTTTGGGAGCAGGAGACCGAAAACTATCGAAAATGGAATTTTTTGACACCCCCATGATATTGGGGGCCCTGGCTACCCATCTCATCCTCTTTCAATCCTGATGGGACTTGCCACATACTTTTATATAACATATACATTTATCACAGTACTAGCGGCTTCCTGGCACAAGAGCTAGTTTCGGAGCAGTAGACCTAGAAGTGTCGAAAATAGCCAATTCTGTACAGGAAAATATGACCCTAGAGCCGTTGGGGGGCCTGGCTACCCTCCTCATCCTCTTTCAATCCTAATGAGACTTGCCACATAAATTTATATATCATATACCTTTATTGCAGTATAAGCGGCTTCCTGGCACAAGAGCTAGTTTGGGAGCAAGAGACCGAGAAAGATCGAAAATAATTTTTTGCACCCCCCTCTGACATAGTGGGGGGTCTGGTTACCCATCTCATCCTCTTTCAATCCTGATGAGACTTGCCACATACTTGTATATACTATACATCTATGTCGTAGTACTAGCGGCTTCCTGGCACAAGAGCTAGTTTGGGAGCAGGCAACCGAAAACTCTCGAAAATGGAATTTTTGACACCCCCCGTGACATTGGGGGCCCTGGCTACCCATCTCATCCTCTTTCAATCCTGATGAGACTTGCCACATACTTGTATATACTATACATCTATGTCGTAGTACTAGCGGCTTCCTGGCACAAGAGCTAGTTTGGGAGCAGGAGACCGAAAACTATCGAAAATGGAATTTTTTGATACCCCCCATGATATTGGGGGCCCTGGCTACCCATCTCATCCTCTTTCAATCCTGATGAGACTTGCCACATACTTTTATATAACATATACATTTATCACAGTACTAGCGGCTTCCTGGCACAAGAGCTAGTTTCGGAGCAGTAGACCTAGAAGTGTCGAAAATAGCCAATTCTGTACAGGAAAATATGACCCTAGAGCCGTTGGGGGGCCTGGCTACCCTCCTCATCCTCTTTCAATCCTAATGAGACTTGCCACATACATTCATATATCATATACCTTTATTGCAGTATAAGCGGCTTCCTGGCACAAGAGCTAGTTTGGGAGCAAGAGACCGAGAAAGATCGAAAATAATTTTTTTGCATCCCCCTCTCACATAGTGGGGGGTCTGGCTACCCATCTCATCCTCTTTCAATCCTGATGAGACTTGCCACATACTTGCATATACTATACATCTATGTCGTAGTACTAGCGGCTTCCTGGCACAAGAGCTAGTTTGGGAGCAGGAGACCGAAAACTCTCGAAAATGGAATTTTTGACACCCCCCATGACATTGGGGGCCCTGGCTACCCATCTCATCCTCTTTCAATCCTGATGAGACTTGCCACATACTTGTATATACTATACATCTATGTCGTAGTACTAGCGGCTTCCTGGCACAAGAGCTAGTTTGGGAGCAGGAGACCGAAAACTATCGAAAATGGAATTTTTTGACACCCCCCATGATATTGGGGGCCCTGGCTACCCATCTCATCCTCTTTCAATCCTGATGAGACTTGCCACATACTTTCATATAACATATACATTTATCACAGTACTAGCGGCTTCCTGGCACAAGAGCTAGTTTCGGAGCAGTAGACCTAGAAGTGTCGAAAATAGCCAATTCTGTACAGGAAAATATGACCCTAGAGCCGTTGGGGGGCCTGGCTACCCTCCTCATCCTCTTTCAATCCTAATGAGACTTGCCACATACATTCATATATCATATACCTTTATTGCAGTATAAGCGGCTTCCTGGCACAAGAGCTAGTTTTGGAGCAAGAGACCGAGAAAGATCGAAAATAATTTTTTGCACCCCCCTCTCACATAGTGGGGGGTCTGGCTACCCATCTCATCCTCTTTCAATCCTGATGAGACTTGCCACATACTTGCATATACTATACATCTATGTCGTAGTACTAGCGGCTTCCTGGCACAAGAGCTAGTTTGGGAGCAGGAAACCGAAAACTCTCGAAAATGGAATTTTTGACACCCCCATGACATCGGGGGCCCTGGCTTCCCATCTCATCCTCTTACAATCCTGATGAGACTTGCCACATACTTGTATACACTATACATCTATGTCGTAGTACTAGCGGCTTCCTGGCACAAGAGCTAGTTTGGGAGCAGGAGACCGAAAACTATCGAAAATGGAATTTTTTGACACACCCCATGATATTGGGGGCCCTGGCTACCCATCTCATCCTCTTTCAATCCTGATGAGACTTGCCACATACTTTTATATAACATATACATTTATCACAGTACTAGCGGCTTCCTGGCACAGGAGCTAGTTTCGGAGCAGTAGACCTAGAAGTGTCGAAAATAGCCAATTCTGTACAGGAAAATATGACCCTAGAGCCGTTGGGGGCCTGGCTACCCTCCTCATCCTCTTTCAATCCTAATGAGAACTTGCCACATACATTTATATATCATATACCTTTATTGCAGTATAAGCGGCTTCCTGGCACAAGAGCTAGTTTGGGAGCAAGAGACCGAGAAAGATCGAAAATAATTTTTGCACCCCCCTCTGACATAGTGGGGGGTCTGGTTACCCATCTCATCCTCTTTCAATACTGATGAGACTTGCCACATACTTGTATATACTATACATCTATGTCGTAGTACTAGCGGCTTCCTGGCACAAGAGCCAGTTTGGGAGCAGGAAACCGAAAACTCTCGAAAATGGAATTTTTGACACCCCCCGTGACATTGGGGGCCCTGGCTACCCATCTCATCCTCTTTCAATCCTGATGAGACTTGCCACATACTTGTATATACTATACATCTATGTCGTAGTACTAGCGGCTTCCTGGCACAAGAGCTAGTTTGGGAGCAGGAGACCGAAAACTATCGAAAATGGAATTTTTTGACACCCCCCATGATATTGGGGGCCCTGGCTACCCATCTCATCCTCTTTCAATCCTGATGAGACTTGCCACATACTTTTATATAACATATACATTTATCACAGTACTAGCGGCTTCCTGGCACAAGAGCTAGTTTCGGAGCAGTAGACCTAGAAGTGTCGAAAATAGCCAATTCTGTACAGGAAAATATGACCTTAGAGCCGTTGGGGGCCTGGCTACCCTCCTCATCCTCTTTCAATCCTAATGAGACTTGCCACATACATTCATATATCATATACCTTTATTGCGGTATAAGCGGCTTCCTGGCACAAGAGCTAGTTTGGGAGCAAGAGACCGAGAAAGATCGAAAATATTTTTTTGCACCCCCCTCTCACATAGTGGGGGGTCTGGCTACCCATCTCATCCTCTTTCAATCCTGATGAGACTTGCCACATACTTGCATATACTATACATCTATGTCGTAGTACTAGCGGCTTCCTGGCACAAGAGCTAGTTTGGGAGCAGGAAACCGAAAACTCTCGAAAATGGAATTTTTGACACCCCCCATGACATTGGGGACCCTGGCTACCCATCTCATCCTCTTTCAATCCTGATGAGACTTGCCACATACTTGTATATACTATACATCTATGTCGTAGTACTAGCGGCTTCCTGGCACAAGAGCTAGTTTGGGAGCAGGAGACCGAAAACTATCGAAAATGGAATTTTTTGACACCCCCATGATATTGGGGGCCCTGGCTACCCATCTCATCCTCTTTCAATCCTGATGAGACTTGCCACATACTTGTATATACAGGCCACATTCGCTATCTCAAACTCGGTTGTCTCGAAAACCCCACTTATGTCGAATTGCTCCCTCACTCCCGAGCATCTCTTCCTATATGTTATTGTATTTCAACCTTGCTTATGTCAAACTCGGTTATGACGAAAACTTGGCAATGTCGAAGTGAAAGTTCGCTCCCCACAGAAAAAAAAACAACATTAGTTTCACCCTTCCTGTGTCGAACTTCGAAGTAAAAATCGGTCTTTGCCGATTCGATATCTACTAACAACCTTTCATCACAGGAATTGTTAAATGACGTTTTGACATCATGTGTCAGGTCGGGGAATATACGTTTGAAATCACAATCAAAGGGGTTAACATAGTGGAAACGAAAGGAGAACCACTGAAAGAGTTGAGATTTTTTATGAACCTTGGCTGGTCTCAATTTGCTTATCTCGAACTTCAGAAAACTCGAAGTAGTTTCTCCATTCCCCTTGATTTCGAGATAGCGAAGGTGGCCTGTACTATACATCTATGTCGTAGTACTAGCGGCTTCCTGGCACAAGAGCTAGTTTGGGAGCAGGAGACCGAAAACTATCGAAAATGGAATTTTTTGACACCCCCATGATATTGGGGGCCCTGGCTACCCATCTCATCCTCTTTCAATCCTGATGGGACTTGCCACATACTTTTATATAACATATACATTTATCACAGTACTAGCGGCTTCCTGGCACAAGAGCTAGTTTCGGAGCAGTAGACCTAGAAGTGTCGAAAATAGCCAATTCTGTACAGGAAAATATGACCCTAGAGCCGTTGGGGGGCCTGGCTACCCTCCTCATCCTCTTTCAATCCTAATGAGACTTGCCACATAAATTTATATATCATATACCTTTATTGCAGTATAAGCGGCTTCCTGGCACAAGAGCTAGTTTGGGAGCAAGAGACCGAGAAAGATCGAAAATAATTTTTTGCACCCCCCTCTGACATAGTGGGGGGTCTGGTTACCCATCTCATCCTCTTTCAATCCTGATGAGACTTGCCACATACTTGTATATACTATACATCTATGTCGTAGTACTAGCGGCTTCCTGGCACAAGAGCTAGTTTGGGAGCAGGCAACCGAAAACTCTCGAAAATGGAATTTTTGACACCCCCCGTGACATTGGGGGCCCTGGCTACCCATCTCATCCTCTTTCAATCCTGATGAGACTTGCCACATACTTGTATATACTATACATCTATGTCGTAGTACTAGCGGCTTCCTGGCACAAGAGCTAGTTTGGGAGCAGGAGACCGAAAACTATCGAAAATGGAATTTTTTGATACCCCCCATGATATTGGGGGCCCTGGCTACCCATCTCATCCTCTTTCAATCCTGATGAGACTTGCCACATACTTTTATATAACATATACATTTATCACAGTACTAGCGGCTTCCTGGCACAAGAGCTAGTTTCGGAGCAGTAGACCTAGAAGTGTCGAAAATAGCCAATTCTGTACAGGAAAATATGACCCTAGAGCCGTTGGGGGGCCTGGCTACCCTCCTCATCCTCTTTCAATCCTAATGAGACTTGCCACATACATTCATATATCATATACCTTTATTGCAGTATAAGCGGCTTCCTGGCACAAGAGCTAGTTTGGGAGCAAGAGACCGAGAAAGATCGAAAATAATTTTTTTGCACCCCCCTCTCACATAGTGGGGGGTCTGGCTACCCATCTCATCCTCTTTCAATCCTGATGAGACTTGCCACATACTTGCATATACTATACATCTATGTCGTAGTACTAGCGGCTTCCTGGCACAAGAGCTAGTTTGGGAGCAGGAGACCGAAAACTCTCGAAAATGGAATTTTTGACACCCCCCATGACATTGGGGGCCCTGGCTACCCATCTCATCCTCTTTCAATCCTGATGAGACTTGCCACATACTTGTATATACTATACATCTATGTCGTAGTACTAGCGGCTTCCTGGCACAAGAGCTAGTTTGGGAGCAGGAGACCGAAAACTATCGAAAATGGAATTTTTTGACACCCCCCATGATATTGGGGGCCCTGGCTACCCATCTCATCCTCTTTCAATCCTGATGAGACTTGCCACATACTTTCATATAACATATACATTTATCACAGTACTAGCGGCTTCCTGGCACAAGAGCTAGTTTCGGAGCAGTAGACCTAGAAGTGTCGAAAATAGCCAATTCTGTACAGGAAAATATGACCCTAGAGCCGTTGGGGGGCCTGGCTACCCTCCTCATCCTCTTTCAATCCTAATGAGACTTGCCACATACATTCATATATCATATACCTTTATTGCAGTATAAGCGGCTTCCTGGCACAAGAGCTAGTTTTGGAGCAAGAGACCGAGAAAGATCGAAAATAATTTTTTGCACCCCCCTCTCACATAGTGGGGGGTCTGGCTACCCATCTCATCCTCTTTCAATCCTGATGAGACTTGCCACATACTTGCATATACTATACATCTATGTCGTAGTACTAGCGGCTTCCTGGCACAAGAGCTAGTTTGGGAGCAGGAAACCGAAAACTCTCGAAAATGGAATTTTTGACACCCCCATGACATCGGGGGCCCTGGCTTCCCATCTCATCCTCTTACAATCCTGATGAGACTTGCCACATACTTGTATACACTATACATCTATGTCGTAGTACTAGCGGCTTCCTGGCACAAGAGCTAGTTTGGGAGCAGGAGACCGAAAACTATCGAAAATGGAATTTTTTGACACACCCCATGATATTGGGGGCCCTGGCTACCCATCTCATCCTCTTTCAATCCTGATGAGACTTGCCACATACTTTTATATAACATATACATTTATCACAGTACTAGCGGCTTCCTGGCACAGGAGCTAGTTTCGGAGCAGTAGACCTAGAAGTGTCGAAAATAGCCAATTCTGTACAGGAAAATATGACCCTAGAGCCGTTGGGGGCCTGGCTACCCTCCTCATCCTCTTTCAATCCTAATGAGAACTTGCCACATACATTTATATATCATATACCTTTATTGCAGTATAAGCGGCTTCCTGGCACAAGAGCTAGTTTGGGAGCAAGAGACCGAGAAAGATCGAAAATAATTTTTGCACCCCCCTCTGACATAGTGGGGGGTCTGGTTACCCATCTCATCCTCTTTCAATACTGATGAGACTTGCCACATACTTGTATATACTATACATCTATGTCGTAGTACTAGCGGCTTCCTGGCACAAGAGCCAGTTTGGGAGCAGGAAACCGAAAACTCTCGAAAATGGAATTTTTGACACCCCCCGTGACATTGGGGGCCCTGGCTACCCATCTCATCCTCTTTCAATCCTGATGAGACTTGCCACATACTTGTATATACTATACATCTATGTCGTAGTACTAGCGGCTTCCTGGCACAAGAGCTAGTTTGGGAGCAGGAGACCGAAAACTATCGAAAATGGAATTTTTTGACACCCCCCATGATATTGGGGGCCCTGGCTACCCATCTCATCCTCTTTCAATCCTGATGAGACTTGCCACATACTTTTATATAACATATACATTTATCACAGTACTAGCGGCTTCCTGGCACAAGAGCTAGTTTCGGAGCAGTAGACCTAGAAGTGTCGAAAATAGCCAATTCTGTACAGGAAAATATGACCCTAGAGCCGTTGGGGGCCTGGCTACCCTCCTCATCCTCTTTCAATCCTAATGAGACTTGCCACATACATTCATATATCATATACCTTTATTGCGGTATAAGCGGCTTCCTGGCACAAGAGCTAGTTTGGGAGCAAGAGACCGAGAAAGATCGAAAATATTTTTTTGCACCCCCCTCTCACATAGTGGGGGGTCTGGCTACCCATCTCATCCTCTTTCAATCCTGATGAGACTTGCCACATACTTGCATATACTATACATCTATGTCGTAGTACTAGCGGCTTCCTGGCACAAGAGCTAGTTTGGGAGCAGGAAACCGAAAACTCTCGAAAATGGAATTTTTGACACCCCCCATGACATTGGGGACCCTGGCTACCCATCTCATCCTCTTTCAATCCTGATGAGACTTGCCACATACTTGTATATACTATACATCTATGTCGTAGTACTAGCGGCTTCCTGGCACAAGAGCTAGTTTGGGAGCAGGAGACCGAAAACTATCGAAAATGGAATTTTTTGACACCCCCATGATATTGGGGGCCCTGGCTACCCATCTCATCCTCTTTCAATCCTGATGAGACTTGCCACATACTTGTATATACAGGCCACATTCGCTATCTCAAACTCGGTTGTCTCGAAAACCCCACTTATGTCGAATTGCTCCCTCACTCCCGAGCATCTCTTCCTATATGTTATTGTATTTCAACCTTGCTTATGTCAAACTCGGTTATGACGAAAACTTGGCAATGTCGAAGTGAAAGTTCGCTCCCCACAGAAAAAAAAACAACATTAGTTTCACCCTTCCTGTGTCGAACTTCGAAGTAAAAATCGGTCTTTGCCGATTCGATATCTACTAACAACCTTTCATCACAGGAATTGTTAAATGACGTTTTGACATCATGTGTCAGGTCGGGGAATATACGTTTGAAATCACAATCAAAGGGGTTAACATAGTGGAAACGAAAGGAGAACCACTGAAAGAGTTGAGATTTTTTATGAACCTTGGCTGGTCTCAATTTGCTTATCTCGAACTTCAGAAAACTCGAAGTAGTTTCTCCATTCCCCTTGATTTCGAGATAGCGAAGGTGGCCTGTACTATACATCTATGTCGTAGTACTAGCGGCTTCCTGGCACAAGAGCTAGTTTGGGAGCAGGAGACCGAAAACTATCGAAAATGGAATTTTTTGACACCCCCATGATATTGGGGGCCCTGGCTACCCATCTCATCCTCTTTCAATCCTGATGAGACTTGCCACATACTTTTATATAACATATACATTTATCACAGTACTAGCGGCTTCCTGGCACAAGAGCTAGTTTCGGAGCAGTAGACCTAGAAGTGTCGAAAATAGCCAATTCTGTACAGGAAAATATGACCCTAGAGCCGTTGGGGGGGCCTGGCTACCCTCCTCATCCTCTTTCAATCCTAATGAGACTTGCCACATAAATTTATATATCATATACCTTTATTGCAGTATAAGCGGCTTCCTGGCACAAGAGCTAGTTTGGGAGCAAGAGACCGAGAAAGATCGAAAATAATTTTTTGCACCCCCCTCTGACATAGTGGGGGGTCTGGTTACCCATCTCATCCTCTTTCAATCCTGATGAGACTTGCCACATACTTGTATATACTATACATCTATGTCGTAGTACTAGCGGCTTCCTGGCACAAGAGCTAGTTTGGGAGCAGGAAACCGAAAACTCTCGAAAATGGAATTTTTGACACCCCCCGTGACATTGGGGGCCCTGGCTACCCATCTCATCCTCTTTCAATCCTGATGAGACTTGCCACATACTTGTATATACTATACATCTATGTCGTAGTACTAGCGGCTTCCTGGCACAAGAGCTAGTTTGGGAGCAGGAGACCGAAAACTATCGAAAATGGAATTTTTTGATACCCCCCATGATATTGGGGGCCCTGGCTACCCATCTCATCCTCTTTCAATCCTGATGAGACTTGCCACATACTTTTATATAACATATACATTTATCACAGTACTAGCGGCTTCCTGGCACAAGAGCTAGTTTCGGAGCAGTAGACCTAGAAGTGTCGAAAATAGCCAATTCTGTACAGGAAAATATGACCCTAGAGCCGTTGGGGGGCCTGGCTACCCTCCTCATCCTCTTTCAATCCTAATGAGACTTGCCACATACATTCATATATCATATACCTTTATTGCAGTATAAGCGGCTTCCTGGCACAAGAGCTAGTTTGGGAGCAAGAGACCGAGAAAGATCGAAAATAATTTTTTTGCACCCCCCTCTCACATAGTGGGGGGTCTGGCTACCCATCTCATCCTCTTTCAATCCTGATGAGACTTGCCACATACTTGCATATACTATACATCTATGTCGTAGTACTAGCGGCTTCCTGGCACAAGAGCTAGTTTGGGAGCAGGAGACCGAAAACTCTCGAAAATGGAATTTTTGACACCCCCCATGACATTGGGGGCCCTGGCTACCCATCTCATCCTCTTTCAATCCTGATGAGACTTGCCACATACTTGTATATACTATACATCTATGTCGTAGTACTAGCGGCTTCCTGGCACAAGAGCTAGTTTGGGAGCAGGAGACCGAAAACTATCGAAAATGGAATTTTTTGACACCCCCCATGATATTGGGGGCCCTGGCTACCCATCTCATCCTCTTTCAATCCTGATGAGACTTGCCACATACTTTCATATAACATATACATTTATCACAGTACTAGCGGCTTCCTGGCACAAGAGCTAGTTTCGGAGCAGTAGACCTAGAAGTGTCGAAAATAGCCAATTCTGTACAGGAAAATATGACCCTAGAGCCGTTGGGGGGCCTGGCTACCCTCCTCATCCTCTTTCAATCCTAATGAGACTTGCCACATACATTCATATATCATATACCTTTATTGCAGTATAAGCGGCTTCCTGGCACAAGAGCTAGTTTTGGAGCAAGAGACCGAGAAAGATCGAAAATAATTTTTTGCACCCCCCTCTCACATAGTGGGGGGTCTGGCTACCCATCTCATCCTCTTTCAATCCTGATGAGACTTGCCACATACTTGCATATACTATACATCTATGTCGTAGTACTAGCGGCTTCCTGGCACAAGAGCTAGTTTGGGAGCAGGAAACCGAAAACTCTCGAAAATGGAATTTTTGACACCCCCATGACATCGGGGGCCCTGGCTTCCCATCTCATCCTCTTACAATCCTGATGAGACTTGCCACATACTTGTATACACTATACATCTATGTCGTAGTACTAGCGGCTTCCTGGCACAAGAGCTAGTTTGGGAGCAGGAGACCGAAAACTATCGAAAATGGAATTTTTTGACACACCCCATGATATTGGGGGCCCTGGCTACCCATCTCATCCTCTTTCAATCCTGATGAGACTTGCCACATACTTTTATATAACATATACATTTATCACAGTACTAGCGGCTTCCTGGCACAAGAGCTAGTTTCGGAGCAGTAGACCTAGAAGTGTCGAAAATAGCCAATTCTGTACAGGAAAATATGACCCTAGAGCCGTTGGGGGCCTGGCTACCCTCCTCATCCTCTTTCAATCCTAATGAGAACTTGCCACATACATTTATATATCATATACCTTTATTGCAGTATAAGCGGCTTCCTGGCACAAGAGCTAGTTTGGGAGCAAGAGACCGAGAAAGATCGAAAATAATTTTTGCACCCGACTCTGACATAGTGGGGGGTCTGGTTACCCATCTCATCCTCTTTCAATACTGATGAGACTTGCCACATACTTGTATATACTATACATCTATGTCGTAGTACTAGCGGCTTCCTGGCACAAGAGCCAGTTTGGGAGCAGGAAACCGAAAACTCTCGAAAATGGAATTTTTGACACCCCCCGTGACATTGGGGGCCCTGGCTACCCATCTCATCCTCTTTCAATCCTGATGAGACTTGCCACATACTTGTATATACTATACATCTATGTCGTAGTACTAGCGGCTTCCTGGCACAAGAGCTAGTTTGGGAGCAGGAGACCGAAAACTATCGAAAATGGAATTTTTTGACACCCCCCATGATATTGGGGGCCCTGGCTACCCATCTCATCCTCTTTCAATCCTGATGAGACTTGCCACATACTTTTATATAACATATACATTTATCACAGTACTAGCGGCTTCCTGGCACAAGAGCTAGTTTCGGAGCAGTAGACCTAGAAGTGTCGAAAATAGCCAATTCTGTACAGGAAAATATGACCTTTGAGCCGTTGGGGGCCTGGCTACCCTCCTCATCCTCTTTCAATCCTAATGAGACTTGCCACATACATTCATATATCATATACCTTTATTGCGGTATAAGCGGCTTCCTGGCACAAGAGCTAGTTTGGGAGCAAGAGACCGAGAAAGATCGAAAATATTTTTTTTGCACCCCCTCTCACATAGTGGGGGGTCTGGCTACCCATCTCATCCTCTTTCAATCCTGATGAGACTTGCCACATACTTGCATATACTATACATCTATGTCGTAGTACTAGCGGCTTCCTGGCACAAGAGCTAGTTTGGGAGCAGGAAACCGAAAACTCTCGAAAATGGAATTTTTGACACCCCCCATGACATTGGGGACCCTGGCTACCCATCTCATCCTCTTTCAATCCTGATGAGACTTGCCACATACTTGTATATACTATACATCTATGTCGTAGTACTAGCGGCTTCCTGGCACAAGAGCTAGTTTGGGAGCAGGAGACCGAAAACTATCGAAAATGGAATTTTTTGACACCCCCCATGATATTGGGGGCCCTGGCTACCCATCTCATCCTCTTTCAATCCTGATGAGACTTGCCACATACTTGTATATACTATACATCTATGTCGTAGTACTAGCGGCTTCCTGGCACAAGAGCTAGTTTGGGAGCAGGAGACCGAAAACTATCGAAAATGGAATTTTTTGACACCCCCATGATATTGGCGGCCCTGGCTACCCATCTCATCCTCTTTCAATCCTGATGAGACTTGCCACATACTTTTATATAACATATACATTTATCACAGTACTAGCGGCTTCCTGGCACAAGAGCTAGTTTCGGAGCAGTAGACCTAGAAGTGTCGAAAATAGCCAATTCTGTACAGGAAAATATGACCCTAGAGCCGTTGGGGGGCCTGGATACCCTCCTCATCCTCTTTCAATCCTAATGAGACTTGCCACATACATTCATATATCATATACCTTTATTGCAGTATAAGCGGCTTCCTGGCACAAGAGCTAGTTTTGGAGCAAGAGACCGAGAAAGATCGAAAATAATTTTTTGCACCCCCCTCTCACATAGTGGGGGGTCTGGCTACCCATCTCATCCTCTTTCAATCCTGATGAGACTTGCCACATACTTGCATATACTATACATCTATGTCGTAGTACTAGCGGCTTCCTGGCACAAGAGCTAGTTTGGGAGCAGGAAACCGAAAACTCTCGAAAATGGAATTTTTGACACCCCCATGACATCGGGGGCCCTGGCTTCCCATCTCATCCTCTTTCAATCCTGATGAGACTTGCCACATACTTGTATACACTATACATCTATGTCGTAGTACTAGCGGCTTCCTGGCACAAGAGCTAGTTTGGGAGCAGGAGACCGAAAACTATCGAAAATGGAATTTTTTGACACACCCCATGATATTGGGGGCCCTGGCTACCCATCTCATCCTCTTTCAATCCTGATGAGACTTGCCACATACTTTTATATAACATATACATTTATCACAGTACTAGCGGCTTCCTGGCACAGGAGCTAGTTTCGGAGCAGTAGACCTAGAAGTGTCGAAAATAGCCAATTCTGTACAGGAAAATATGACCCTAGAGCCGTTGGGGGCCTGGCTACCCTCCTCATCCTCTTTCAATCCTAATGAGACTTGCCACATACATTCATATATCATATACCTTTATTGCAGTATAAGCGGCTTCCTGGCACAAGAGCTAGTTTGGGAGCAAGAGACCGAGAAAGATCGAAAATAATTTTTTGCACCCCCCTCTGACATAGTGGGGGGTCTGGTTACCCATCTCATCCTCTTTCAATACTGATGAGACTTGCCACATACTTGTATATACTATACATCTATGTCGTAGTACTAGCGGCTTCCTGGCACAAGAGCTAGTTTGGGAGCAGGAAACCGAAAACTCTCGAAAATGGAATTTTTGACACCCCCCATGACATTGGGGGCCCTGGCTACCCATCTCATCCTCTTTCAATCCTGATGAGACTTGCCACATACTTGTATATACTTTACATCTATGTCGTAGTACTAGCGGCTTCCTGGCACAAGAGCTAGTTTGGGAGCAGGAGACCGAAAACTATCGAAAATGGAATTTTTTGACACCCCCCATGATATTGGGGGCCCTGGCTACCCATCTCATCCTCTTTCAATCCTGATGAGACTTGCCACATACTTGTATATACTATACATCTATGTCGTAGTACTAGCGGCTTCCTGGCACAAGAGCTAGTTTGGGAGCAGGAGACCGAAAACTATCGAAAATGGAATTTTTTGACACCCCCATGATATTGGGGGCCCTGGCTACCCATCTCATCCTCTTTCAATCCTGATGGGACTTGCCACATACTTTTATATAACATATACATTTATCACAGTACTAGCGGCTTCCTGGCACAAGAGCTAGTTTCGGAGCAGTAGACCTAGAAGTGTCGAAAATAGCCAATTCTGTACAGGAAAATATGACCCTAGAGCCGTTGGGGGGCCTGGCTACCCTCCTCATCCTCTTTCAATCCTAATGAGACTTGCCACATAAATTTATATATCATATACCTTTATTGCAGTATAAGCGGCTTCCTGGCACAAGAGCTAGTTTGGGAGCAAGAGACCGAGAAAGATCGAAAATAATTTTTTGCACCCCCCTCTGACATAGTGGGGGGTCTGGTTACCCATCTCATCCTCTTTCAATCCTGATGAGACTTGCCACATACTTGTATATACTATACATCTATGTCGTAGTACTAGCGGCTTCCTGGCACAAGAGCTAGTTTGGGAGCAGGCAACCGAAAACTCTCGAAAATGGAATTTTTGACACCCCCCGTGACATTGGGGGCCCTGGCTACCCATCTCATCCTCTTTCAATCCTGATGAGACTTGCCACATACTTGTATATACTATACATCTATGTCGTAGTACTAGCGGCTTCCTGGCACAAGAGCTAGTTTGGGAGCAGGAGACCGAAAACTATCGAAAATGGAATTTTTTGATACCCCCCATGATATTGGGGGCCCTGGCTACCCATCTCATCCTCTTTCAATCCTGATGAGACTTGCCACATACTTTTATATAACATATACATTTATCACAGTACTAGCGGCTTCCTGGCACAAGAGCTAGTTTCGGAGCAGTAGACCTAGAAGTGTCGAAAATAGCCAATTCTGTACAGGAAAATATGACCCTAGAGCCGTTGGGGGGCCTGGCTACCCTCCTCATCCTCTTTCAATCCTAATGAGACTTGCCACATACATTCATATATCATATACCTTTATTGCAGTATAAGCGGCTTCCTGGCACAAGAGCTAGTTTGGGAGCAAGAGACCGAGAAAGATCGAAAATAATTTTTTTGCACCCCCCTCTCACATAGTGGGGGGTCTGGCTACCCATCTCATCCTCTTTCAATCCTGATGAGACTTGCCACATACTTGCATATACTATACATCTATGTCGTAGTACTAGCGGCTTCCTGGCACAAGAGCTAGTTTGGGAGCAGGAGACCGAAAACTCTCGAAAATGGAATTTTTGACACCCCCCATGACATTGGGGGCCCTGGCTACCCATCTCATCCTCTTTCAATCCTGATGAGACTTGCCACATACTTGTATATACTATACATCTATGTCGTAGTACTAGCGGCTTCCTGGCACAAGAGCTAGTTTGGGAGCAGGAGACCGAAAACTATCGAAAATGGAATTTTTTGACACCCCCCATGATATTGGGGGCCCTGGCTACCCATCTCATCCTCTTTCAATCCTGATGAGACTTGCCACATACTTTCATATAACATATACATTTATCACAGTACTAGCGGCTTCCTGGCACAAGAGCTAGTTTCGGAGCAGTAGACCTAGAAGTGTCGAAAATAGCCAATTCTGTACAGGAAAATATGACCCTAGAGCCGTTGGGGGGCCTGGCTACCCTCCTCATCCTCTTTCAATCCTAATGAGACTTGCCACATACATTCATATATCATATACCTTTATTGCAGTATAAGCGGCTTCCTGGCACAAGAGCTAGTTTTGGAGCAAGAGACCGAGAAAGATCGAAAATAATTTTTTGCACCCCCCTCTCACATAGTGGGGAGTCTGGCTACCCATCTCATCCTCTTTCAATCCTGATGAGACTTGCCACATACTTGCATATACTATACATCTATGTCGTAGTACTAGCGGCTTCCTGGCACAAGAGCTAGTTTGGGAGCAGGAAACCGAAAACTCTCGAAAATGGAATTTTTGACACCCCCATGACATCGGGGGCCCTGGCTTCCCATCTCATCCTCTTACAATCCTGATGAGACTTGCCACATACTTGTATACACTATACATCTATGTCGTAGTACTAGCGGCTTCCTGGCACAAGAGCTAGTTTGGGAGCAGGAGACCGAAAACTATCGAAAATGGAATTTTTTGACACACCCCATGATATTGGGGGCCCTGGCTACCCATCTCATCCTCTTTCAATCCTGATGAGACTTGCCACATACTTTTATATAACATATACATTTATCACAGTACTAGCGGCTTCCTGGCACAGGAGCTAGTTTCGGAGCAGTAGACCTAGAAGTGTCGAAAATAGCCAATTCTGTACAGGAAAATATGACCCTAGAGCCGTTGGGGGGCCTGGCTACCCTCCTCATCCTCTTTCAATCCTAATGAGACTTGCCACATAAATTTATATATCATATACCTTTATTGCAGTATAAGCGGCTTCCTGGCACAAGAGCTAGTTTGGGAGCAAGAGACCGAGAAAGATCGAAAATAATTTTTGCACCCCCCTCTGACATAGTGGGGGGTCTGGCTACCCATCTCATCCTCTTTCAATCCTGATGAGACTTGCCACATACTTGCATATACTATACATCTATGTCGTAGTACTAGCGGCTTCCTGGCACAAGAGCTAGTTTGGGAGCAGGAAACCGAAAACTCTCGAAAATGGAATTTTTGACACCCCCATGACATCGGGGGCCCTGGCTTCCCATCTCATCCTCTTACAATCCTGATGAGACTTGCCACATACTTGTATACACTATACATCTATGTCGTAGTACTAGCGGCTTCCTGGCACAAGAGCTAGTTTGGGAGCAGGAGACCGAAAACTATCGAAAATGGAATTTTTTGACACACCCCATGATATTGGGGGCCCTGGCTACCCATCTCATCCTCTTTCAATCCTGATGAGACTTGCCACATACTTTTATATAACATATACATTTATCACAGTACTAGCGGCTTCCTGGCACAGGAGCTAGTTTCGGAGCAGTAGACCTAGAAGTGTCGAAAATAGCCAATTCTGTACAGGAAAATATGACCCTAGAGCCGTTGGGGGCCTGGCTACCCTCCTCATCCTCTTTCAATCCTAATGAGAACTTGCCACATACATTTATATATCATATACCTTTATTGCAGTATAAGCGGCTTCCTGGCACAAGAGCTAGTTTGGGAGCAAGAGACCGAGAAAGATCGAAAATAATTTTTGCACCCCCCTCTGACATAGTGGGGGGTCTGGTTACCCATCTCATCCTCTTTCAATACTGATGAGACTTGCCACATACTTGTATATACTATACATCTATGTCGTAGTACTAGCGGCTTCCTGGCACAAGAGCCAGTTTGGGAGCAGGAAACCGAAAACTCTCGAAAATGGAATTTTTGACACCCCCGTGACATTGGGGGCCCTGGCTACCCATCTCATCCTCTTTCAATCCTGATGAGACTTGCCACATACTTGTATATACTATACATCTATGTCGTAGTACTAGCGGCTTCCTGGCACAAGAGCTAGTTTGGGAGCAGGAGACCGAAAACTATCGAAAATGGAATTTTTTGACACCCCCCATGATATTGGGGGCCCTGGCTACCCATCTCATCCTCTTTCAATCCTGATGAGACTTGCCACATACTTTTATATAACATATACATTTATCACAGTACTAGCGGCTTCCTGGCACAAGAGCTAGTTTCGGAGCAGTAGACCTAGAAGTGTCGAAAATAGCCAATTCTGTACAGGAAAATATGACCTTAGAGCCGTTGGGGGCCTGGCTACCCTCCTCATCCTCTTTCAATCCTAATGAGACTTGCCACATACATTCATATATCATATACCTTTATTGCGGTATAAGCGGCTTCCTGGCACAAGAGCTAGTTTGGGAGCAAGAGACCGAGAAAGATCGAAAATATTTTTTGCACCCCCCTCTCACATAGTGGGGGGTCTGGCTACCCATCTCATCCTCTTTCAATCCTGATGAGACTTGCCACATACTTGCATATACTATACATCTATGTCGTAGTACTAGCGGCTTCCTGGCACAAGAGCCAGTTTGGGAGCAGGAAACCGAAAACTCTCGAAAATGGAATTTTTGACACCCCCCGTGACATTGGGGGCCCTGGCTACCCATCTCATCCTCTTTCAATCCTGATGAGACTTGCCACATACTTGTATATACTATACATCTATGTCGTAGTACTAGCGGGAGCAGGAGACCGAAAACTATCGAAAATGGAATTTTTTGACACCCCCATGATATTGGGGGCCCTGGCTACCCATCTCATCCTCTTTCAATCCTGATGGGACTTGCCACATACTTTTATATAACATATACATTTATCACAGTACTAGCGGCTTCCTGGCACAAGAGCTAGTTTCGGAGCAGTAGACCTAGAAGTGTCGAAAATAGCCAATTCTGTACAGGAAAATATGACCCTAGAGCCGTTGGGGGGGCCTGGCTACCCTCCTCATCCTCTTTCAATCCTAATGAGACTTGCCACATAAATTTATATATCATATACCTTTATTGCAGTATAAGCGGCTTCCTGGCACAAGAGCTAGTTTGGGAGCAAGAGACCGAGAAAGATCGAAAATAATTTTTTGCACCCCCCTCTGACATAGTGGGGGGTCTGGTTACCCATCTCATCCTCTTTCAATCCTGATGAGACTTGCCACATACTTGTATATACTATACATCTATGTCGTAGTACTAGCGGCTTCCTGGCACAAGAGCTAGTTTGGGAGCAGGCAACCGAAAACTCTCGAAAATGGAATTTTTGACACCCCCCGTGACATTGGGGGCCCTGGCTACCCATCTCATCCTCTTTCAATCCTGATGAGACTTGCCACATACTTGTATATACTATACATCTATGTCGTAGTACTAGCGGCTTCCTGGCACAAGAGCTAGTTTGGGAGCAGGAGACCGAAAACTATCGAAAATGGAATTTTTTGATACCCCCCATGATATTGGGGGCCCTGGCTACCCATCTCATCCTCTTTCAATCCTGATGAGACTTGCCACATACTTTTATATAACATATACATTTATCACAGTACTAGCGGCTTCCTGGCACAAGAGCTAGTTTCGGAGCAGTAGACCTAGAAGTGTCGAAAATAGCCAATTCTGTACAGGAAAATATGACCCTAGAGCCGTTAGGGGGCCTGGCTACCCTCCTCATCCTCTTTCAATCCTAATGAGACTTGCCACATACATTCATATATCATATACCTTTATTGCAGTATAAGCGGCTTCCTGGCACAAGAGCTAGTTTGGGAGCAAGAGACCGAGAAAGATCGAAAATAATTTTTTTGCACCCCCCTCTCACATAGTGGGGGGTCTGGCTACCCATCTCATCCTCTTTCAATCCTGATGAGACTTGCCACATACTTGCATATACTATACATCTATGTCGTAGTACTAGCGGCTTCCTGGCACAAGAGCTAGTTTGGGAGCAGGAGACCGAAAACTCTCGAAAATGGAATTTTTGACACCCCCCATGACATTGGGGGCCCTGGCTACCCATCTCATCCTCTTTCAATCCTGATGAGACTTGCCACATACTTGTATATACTATACATCTATGTCGTAGTACTAGCGGCTTCCTGGCACAAGAGCTAGTTTGGGAGCAGGAGACCGAAAACTATCGAAAATGGAATTTTTTGACACCCCCCATGATATTGGGGGCCCTGGCTACCCATCTCATCCTCTTTCAATCCTGATGAGACTTGCCACATACTTTCATATAACATATACATTTATCACAGTACTAGCGGCTTCCTGGCACAAGAGCTAGTTTCGGAGCAGTAGACCTAGAAGTGTCGAAAATAGCCAATTCTGTACAGGAAAATATGACCCTAGAGCCGTTGGGGGGCCTGGCTACCCTCCTCATCCTCTTTCAATCCTAATGAGACTTGCCACATACATTCATATATCATATACCTTTATTGCAGTATAAGCGGCTTCCTGGCACAAGAGCTAGTTTTGGAGCAAGAGACCGAGAAAGATCGAAAATAATTTTTTGCACCCCCCTCTCACATAGTGGGGGGTCTGGCTACCCATCTCATCCTCTTTCAATCCTGATGAGACTTGCCACATACTTGCATATACTATACATCTATGTCGTAGTACTAGCGGCTTCCTGGCACAAGAGCTAGTTTGGGAGCAGGAAACCGAAAACTCTCGAAAATGGAATTTTTGACACCCCCATGACATCGGGGGCCCTGGCTTCCCATCTCATCCTCTTACAATCCTGATGAGACTTGCCACATACTTGTATACACTATACATCTATGTCGTAGTACTAGCGGCTTCCTGGCACAAGAGCTAGTTTGGGAGCAGGAGACCGAAAACTATCGAAAATGGAATTTTTTGACACACCCCATGATATTGGGGGCCCTGGCTACCCATCTCATCCTCTTTCAATCCTGATGAGACTTGCCACATACTTTTATATAACATATACATTTATCACAGTACTAGCGGCTTCCTGGCACAGGAGCTAGTTTCGGAGCAGTAGACCTAGAAGTGTCGAAAATAGCCAATTCTGTACAGGAAAATATGACCCTAGAGCCGTTGGGGGCCTGGCTACCCTCCTCATCCTCTTTCAATCCTAATGAGAACTTGCCACATACATTTATATATCATATACCTTTATTGCAGTATAAGCGGCTTCCTGGCACAAGAGCTAGTTTGGGAGCAAGAGACCGAGAAAGATCGAAAATAATTTTTGCACCCCCCTCTGACATAGTGGGGGGTCTGGTTACCCATCTCATCCTCTTTCAATACTGATGAGACTTGCCACATACTTGTATATACTATACATCTATGTCGTAGTACTAGCGGCTTCCTGGCACAAGAGCCAGTTTGGGAGCAGGAAACCGAAAACTCTCGAAAATGGAATTTTTGACACCCCCGTGACATTGGGGGCCCTGGCTACCCATCTCATCCTCTTTCAATCCTGATGAGACTTGCCACATACTTGTATATACTATACATCTATGTCGTAGTACTAGCGGCTTCCTGGCACAAGAGCTAGTTTGGGAGCAGGAGACCGAAAACTATCGAAAATGGAATTTTTTGACACCCCCCATGATATTGGGGGCCCTGGCTACCCATCTCATCCTCTTTCAATCCTGATGAGACTTGCCACATACTTTTATATAACATATACATTTATCACAGTACTAGCGGCTTCCTGGCACAAGAGCTAGTTTCGGAGCAGTAGACCTAGAAGTGTCGAAAATAGCCAATTCTGTACAGGAAAATATGACCTTAGAGCCGTTGGGGGCCTGGCTACCCTCCTCATCCTCTTTCAATCCTAATGAGACTTGCCACATACATTCATATATCATATACCTTTATTGCGGTATAAGCGGCTTCCTGGCACAAGAGCTAGTTTGGGAGCAAGAGACCGAGAAAGATCGAAAATATTTTTTGCACCCCCCTCTCACATAGTGGGGGGTCTGGCTACCCATCTCATCCTCTTTCAATCCTGATGAGACTTGCCACATACTTGCATATACTATACATCTATGTCGTAGTACTAGCGGCTTCCTGGCACAAGAGCCAGTTTGGGAGCAGGAAACCGAAAACTCTCGAAAATGGAATTTTTGACACCCCCCGTGACATTGGGGGCCCTGGCTACCCATCTCATCCTCTTTCAATCCTGATGAGACTTGCCACATACTTGTATATACTATACATCTATGTCGTAGTACTAGCGGCTTCCTGGCACAAGAGCTAGTTTGGGAGCAGGAGACCGAAAACTATCGAAAATGGAATTTTTTGACACCCCCCATGATATTGGGGGCCCTGGCTACCCATCTCATCCTCTTTCAATCCTGATGAGACTTGCCACATACTTTTATATAACATATACATTTATCACAGTACTAGCGGCTTCCTGGCACAAGAGCTAGTTTCGGAGCAGTAGACCTAGAAGTGTCGAAAATAGCCAATTCTGTACAGGAAAATATGACCTTAGAGCCGTTGGGGGCCTGGCTACCCTCCTCATCCTCTTTCAATCCTAATGAGACTTGCCACATACATTCATATATCATATACCTTTATTGCGGTATAAGCGGCTTCCTGGCACAAGAGCTAGTTTGGGAGCAAGAGACCGAGAAAGATCGAAAATATTTTTTTGCACCCCCCTCTCACATAGTGGGGGGTCTGGCTACCCATCTCATCCTCTTTCAATCCTGATGAGACTTGCCACATACTTGCATATACTATACATCTATGTCGTAGTACTAGCGGCTTCCTGGCACAAGAGCTAGTTTGGGAGCAGGAAACCGAAAACTCTCGAAAATGGAATTTTTGACACCCCCCATGACATTGGGGACCCTGGCTACCCATCTCATCCTCTTTCAATCCTGATGAGACTTGCCACATACTTGTATATACTATACATCTATGTCGTAGTACTAGCGGCTTCCTGGCACAAGAGCTAGTTTGGGAGCAGGAGACCGAAAACTATCGAAAATGGAATTTTTTGACACCCCCATGATATTGGGGGCCCTGGCTACCCATCTCATCCTCTTTCAATCCTGATGAGACTTGCCACATACTTGTATATACAGGCCACATTCGCTATCTCAAACTCGGTTGTCTCGAAAACCCCACTTATGTCGAATTGCTCCCTCACTCCCGAGCATCTCTTCCTATATGTTATTGTATTTCAACCTTGCTTATGTCAAACTCGGTTATGACGAAAACTTGGCAATGTCGAAGTGAAAGTTCGCTCCCCACAGAAAAAAAAACAACATTAGTTTCACCCTTCCTGTGTCGAACTTCGAAGTAAAAATCGGTCTTTGCCGATTCGATATCTACTAACAACCTTTCATCACAGGAATTGTTAAATGACGTTTTGACATCATGTGTCAGGTCGGGGAATATACGTTTGAAATCACAATCAAAGGGGTTAACATAGTGGAAACGAAAGGAGAACCACTGAAAGAGTTGAGATTTTTTATGAACCTTGGCTGGTCTCAATTTGCTTATCTCGAACTTCAGAAAACTCGAAGAAGTTTCTCCATTCCCCTTGATTTCGAGATAGCGAAGGTGGCCTGTACTATACATCTATGTCGTAGTACTAGCGGCTTCCTGGCACAAGAGCTAGTTTGGGAGCAGGAGACCGAAAACTATCGAAAATGGAATTTTTTGACACCCCCATGATATTGGGGGCCCTGGCTACCCATCTCATCCTCTTTCAATCCTGATGAGACTTGCCACATACTTTTATATAACATATACATTTATCACAGTACTAGCGGCTTCCTGGCACAAGAGCTAGTTTCGGAGCAGTAGACCTAGAAGTGTCGAAAATAGCCAATTCTGTACAGGAAAATATGACCCTAGAGCCGTTGGGGGGGCCTGGCTACCCTCCTCATCCTCTTTCAATCCTAATGAGACTTGCCACATAAATTTATATATCATATACCTTTATTGCAGTATAAGCGGCTTCCTGGCACAAGAGCTAGTTTGGGAGCAAGAGACCGAGAAAGATCGAAAATAATTTTTTGCACCCCCCTCTGACATAGTGGGGGGTCTGGTTACCCATCTCATCCTCTTTCAATCCTGATGAGACTTGCCACATACTTGTATATACTATACATCTATGTCGTAGTACTAGCGGCTTCCTGGCACAAGAGCTAGTTTGGGAGCAGGAAACCGAAAACTCTCGAAAATGGAATTTTTGACACCCCCCGTGACATTGGGGGCCCTGGCTACCCATCTCATCCTCTTTCAATCCTGATGAGACTTGCCACATACTTGTATATACTATACATCTATGTCGTAGTACTAGCGGCTTCCTGGCACAAGAGCTAGTTTGGGAGCAGGAGACCGAAAACTATCGAAAATGGAATTTTTTGATACCCCCCATGATATTGGGGGCCCTGGCTACCCATCTCATCCTCTTTCAATCCTGATGAGACTTGCCACATACTTTTATATAACATATACATTTATCACAGTACTAGCGGCTTCCTGGCACAAGAGCTAGTTTCGGAGCAGTAGACCTAGAAGTGTCGAAAATAGCCAATTCTGTACAGGAAAATATGACCCTAGAGCCGTTGGGGGGCCTGGCTACCCTCCTCATCCTCTTTCAATCCTAATGAGACTTGCCACATACATTCATATATCATATACCTTTATTGCAGTATAAGCGGCTTCCTGGCACAAGAGCTAGTTTGGGAGCAAGAGACCGAGAAAGATCGAAAATAATTTTTTTGCACCCCCCTCTCACATAGTGGGGGGTCTGGCTACCCATCTCATCCTCTTTCAATCCTGATGAGACTTGCCACATACTTGCATATACTATACATCTATGTCGTAGTACTAGCGGCTTCCTGGCACAAGAGCTAGTTTGGGAGCAGGAGACCGAAAACTCTCGAAAATGGAATTTTTGACACCCCCCATGACATTGGGGGCCCTGGCTACCCATCTCATCCTCTTTCAATCCTGATGAGACTTGCCACATACTTGTATATACTATACATCTATGTCGTAGTACTAGCGGCTTCCTGGCACAAGAGCTAGTTTGGGAGCAGGAGACCGAAAACTATCGAAAATGGAATTTTTTGACACCCCCCATGATATTGGGGGCCCTGGCTACCCATCTCATCCTCTTTCAATCCTGATGAGACTTGCCACATACTTTCATATAACATATACATTTATCACAGTACTAGCGGCTTCCTGGCACAAGAGCTAGTTTCGGAGCAGTAGACCTAGAAGTGTCGAAAATAGCCAATTCTGTACAGGAAAATATGACCCTAGAGCCGTTGGGGGGCCTGGCTACCCTCCTCATCCTCTTTCAATCCTAATGAGACTTGCCACATACATTCATATATCATATACCTTTATTGCAGTATAAGCGGCTTCCTGGCACAAGAGCTAGTTTTGGAGCAAGAGACCGAGAAAGATCGAAAATAATTTTTTGCACCCCCCTCTCACATAGTGGGGGGTCTGGCTACCCATCTCATCCTCTTTCAATCCTGATGAGACTTGCCACATACTTGCATATACTATACATCTATGTCGTAGTACTAGCGGCTTCCTGGCACAAGAGCTAGTTTGGGAGCAGGAAACCGAAAACTCTCGAAAATGGAATTTTTGACACCCCCATGACATCGGGGGCCCTGGCTTCCCATCTCATCCTCTTACAATCCTGATGAGACTTGCCACATACTTGTATACACTATACATCTATGTCGTAGTACTAGCGGCTTCCTGGCACAAGAGCTAGTTTGGGAGCAGGAGACCGAAAACTATCGAAAATGGAATTTTTTGACACACCCCATGATATTGGGGGCCCTGGCTACCCATCTCATCCTCTTTCAATCCTGATGAGACTTGCCACATACTTTTATATTACATATACATTTATCACAGTACTAGCGGCTTCCTGGCACAAGAGCTAGTTTCGGAGCAGTAGACCTAGAAGTGTCGAAAATAGCCAATTCTGTACAGGAAAATATGACCCTAGAGCCGTTGGGGGCCTGGCTACCCTCCTCATCCTCTTTCAATCCTAATGAGAACTTGCCACATACATTTATATATCATATACCTTTATTGCAGTATAAGCGGCTTCCTGGCACAAGAGCTAGTTTGGGAGCAAGAGACCGAGAAAGATCGAAAATAATTTTTGCACCCCCCCTCTGACATAGTGGGGGGTCTGGTTACCCATCTCATCCTCTTTCAATACTGATGAGACTTGCCACATACTTGTATATACTATACATCTATGTCGTAGTACTAGCGGCTTCCTGGCACAAGAGCCAGTTTGGGAGCAGGAAACCGAAAACTCTCGAAAATGGAATTTTTGACACCCCCCGTGACATTGGGGGCCCTGGCTACCCATCTCATCCTCTTTCAATCCTGATGAGACTTGCCACATACTTGTATATACTATACATCTATGTCGTAGTACTAGCGGCTTCCTGGCACAAGAGCTAGTTTGGGAGCAGGAGACCGAAAACTATCGAAAATGGAATTTTTTGACACCCCCCATGATATTGGGGGCCCTGGCTACCCATCTCATCCTCTTTCAATCCTGATGAGACTTGCCACATACTTTTATATAACATATACATTTATCACAGTACTAGCGGCTTCCTGGCACAAGAGCTAGTTTCGGAGCAGTAGACCTAGAAGTGTCGAAAATAGCCAATTCTGTACAGGAAAATATGACCTTTGAGCCGTTGGGGGCCTGGCTACCCTCCTCATCCTCTTTCAATCCTAATGAGACTTGCCACATACATTCATATATCATATACCTTTATTGCGGTATAAGCGGCTTCCTGGCACAAGAGCTAGTTTGGGAGCAAGAGACCGAGAAAGATCGAAAATATTTTTTTGCACCCCCCTCTCACATAGTGGGGGGTCTGGCTACCCATCTCATCCTCTTTCAATCCTGATGAGACTTGCCACATACTTGCATATACTATACATCTATGTCGTAGTACTAGCGGCTTCCTGGCACAAGAGCTAGTTTGGGAGCAGGAAACCGAAAACTCTCGAAAATGGAATTTTTGACACCCCCCATGACATTGGGGACCCTGGCTACCCATCTCATCCTCTTTCAATCCTGATGAGACTTGCCACATACTTGTATATACTATACATCTATGTCGTAGTACTAGCGGCTTCCTGGCACAAGAGCTAGTTTGGGAGCAGGAGACCGAAAACTATCGAAAATGGAATTTTTTGACACCCCCATGATATTGGGGGCCCTGGCTACCCATCTCATCCTCTTTCAATCCTGATGAGACTTGCCACATACTTGTATATACATGTACTATACATCTATGTCGTAGTACTAGCGGCTTCCTGGCACAAGAGCTAGTTTGGGAGCAGGAGACCGAAAACTATCGAAAATGGAATTTTTTGACACCCCCATGATATTGGGGGCCCTGGCTACCCATCTCATCCTCTTTCAATCCTGATGAGACTTGCCACATACTTTTATATAACATATACATTTATCACAGTACTAGCGGCTTCCTGGCACAAGAGCTAGTTTCGGAGCAGTAGACCTAGAAGTGTCGAAAATAGCCAATTCTGTACAGGAAAATATGACCCTAGAGCCGTTGGGGGGGCCTGGCTACCCTCCTCATCCTCTTTCAATCCTAATGAGACTTGCCACATAAATTTATATATCATATACCTTTATTGCAGTATAAGCGGCTTCCTGGCACAAGAGCTAGTTTGGGAGCAAGAGACCGAGAAAGATCGAAAATAATTTTTTGCACCCCCCTCTGACATAGTGGGGGGTCTGGTTACCCATCTCATCCTCTTTCAATCCTGATGAGACTTGCCACATACTTGTATATACTATACATCTATGTCGTAGTACTAGCGGCTTCCTGGCACAAGAGCTAGTTTGGGAGCAGGAAACCGAAAACTCTCGAAAATGGAATTTTTGACACCCCCCGTGACATTGGGGGCCCTGGCTACCCATCTCATCCTCTTTCAATCCTGATGAGACTTGCCACATACTTGTATATACTATACATCTATGTCGTAGTACTAGCGGCTTCCTGGCACAAGAGCTAGTTTGGGAGCAGGAGACCGAAAACTATCGAAAATGGAATTTTTTGATACCCCCCATGATATTGGGGGCCCTGGCTACCCATCTCATCCTCTTTCAATCCTGATGAGACTTGCCACATACTTTTATATAACATATACATTTATCACAGTACTAGCGGCTTCCTGGCACAAGAGCTAGTTTCGGAGCAGTAGACCTAGAAGTGTCGAAAATAGCCAATTCTGTACAGGAAAATATGACCCTAGAGCCGTTGGGGGGCCTGGCTACCCTCCTCATCCTCTTTCAATCCTAATGAGACTTGCCACATACATTCATATATCATATACCTTTATTGCAGTATAAGCGGCTTCCTGGCACAAGAGCTAGTTTGGGAGCAAGAGACCGAGAAAGATCGAAAATAATTTTTTTGCACCCCCCTCTCACATAGTGGGGGGTCTGGCTACCCATCTCATCCTCTTTCAATCCTGATGAGACTTGCCACATACTGGCATATACTATACATCTATGTCGTAGTACTAGCGGCTTCCTGGCACAAGAGCTAGTTTGGGAGCAGGAGACCGAAAACTCTCGAAAATGGAATTTTTGACACCCCCCATGACATTGGGGGCCCTGGCTACCCATCTCATCCTCTTTCAATCCTGATGAGACTTGCCACATACTTGTATATACTATACATCTATGTCGTAGTACTAGCGGCTTCCTGGCACAAGAGCTAGTTTGGGAGCAGGAGACCGAAAACTATCGAAAATGGAATTTTTTGACACCCCCCATGATATTGGGGGCCCTGGCTACCCATCTCATCCTCTTTCAATCCTGATGAGACTTGCCACATACTTTCATATAACATATACATTTATCACAGTACTAGCGGCTTCCTGGCACAAGAGCTAGTTTCGGAGCAGTAGACCTAGAAGTGTCGAAAATAGCCAATTCTGTACAGGAAAATATGACCCTAGAGCCGTTGGGGGGCCTGGCTACCCTCCTCATCCTCTTTCAATCCTAATGAGACTTGCCACATACATTCATATATCATATACCTTTATTGCAGTATAAGCGGCTTCCTGGCACAAGAGCTAGTTTTGGAGCAAGAGACCGAGAAAGATCGAAAATAATTTTTTGCACCCCCCTCTCACATAGTGGGGGGTCTGGCTACCCATCTCATCCTCTTTCAATCCTGATGAGACTTGCCACATACTTGCATATACTATACATCTATGTCGTAGTACTAGCGGCTTCCTGGCACAAGAGCTAGTTTGGGAGCAGGAAACCGAAAACTCTCGAAAATGGAATTTTTGACACCCCCATGACATCGGGGGCCCTGGCTTCCCATCTCATCCTCTTACAATCCTGATGAGACTTGCCACATACTTGTATACACTATACATCTATGTCGTAGTACTAGCGGCTTCCTGGCACAAGAGCTAGTTTGGGAGCAGGAGACCGAAAACTATCGAAAATGGAATTTTTTGACACACCCCATGATATTGGGGGCCCTGGCTACCCATCTCATCCTCTTTCAATCCTGATGAGACTTGCCACATACTTTTATATAACATATACATTTATCACAGTACTAGCGGCTTCCTGGCACAAGAGCTAGTTTCGGAGCAGTAGACCTAGAAGTGTCGAAAATAGCCAATTCTGTACAGGAAAATATGACCCTAGAGCCGTTGGGGGCCTGGCTACCCTCCTCATCCTCTTTCAATCCTAATGAGAACTTGCCACATACATTTATATATCATATACCTTTATTGCAGTATAAGCGGCTTCCTGGCACAAGAGCTAGTTTGGGAGCAAGAGACCGAGAAAGATCGAAAATAATTTTTGCACCCCCCTCTGACATAGTGGGGGGTCTGGTTACCCATCTCATCCTCTTTCAATACTGATGAGACTTGCCACATACTTGTATATACTATACATCTATGTCGTAGTACTAGCGGCTTCCTGGCACAAGAGCCAGTTTGGGAGCAGGAAACCGAAAACTCTCGAAAATGGAATTTTTGACACCCCCCGTGACATTGGGGGCCCTGGCTACCCATCTCATCCTCTTTCAATCCTGATGAGACTTGCCACATACTTGTATATACTATACATCTATGTCGTAGTACTAGCGGCTTCCTGGCACAAGAGCTAGTTTGGGAGCAGGAGACCGAAAACTATCGAAAATGGAATTTTTTGACACCCCCCATGATATTGGGGGCCCTGGCTACCCATCTCATCCTCTTTCAATCCTGATGAGACTTGCCACATACTTTTATATAACATATACATTTATCACAGTACTAGCGGCTTCCTGGCACAAGAGCTAGTTTCGGAGCAGTAGACCTAGAAGTGTCGAAAATAGCCAATTCTGTACAGGAAAATATGACCTTTGAGCCGTTGGGGGCCTGGCTACCCTCCTCATCCTCTTTCAATCCTAATGAGACTTGCCACATACATTCATATATCATATACCTTTATTGCGGTATAAGCGGCTTCCTGGCACAAGAGCTAGTTTGGGAGCAAGAGACCGAGAAAGATCGAAAATATTTTTTTTGCACCCCCTCTCACATAGTGGGGGGTCTGGCTACCCATCTCATCCTCTTTCAATCCTGATGAGACTTGCCACATACTTGCATATACTATACATCTATGTCGTAGTACTAGCGGCTTCCTGGCACAAGAGCTAGTTTGGGAGCAGGAAACCGAAAACTCTCGAAAATGGAATTTTTGACACCCCCCATGACATTGGGGACCCTGGCTACCCATCTCATCCTCTTTCAATCCTGATGAGACTTGCCACATACTTGTATATACTATACATCTATGTCGTAGTACTAGCGGCTTCCTGGCACAAGAGCTAGTTTGGGAGCAGGAGACCGAAAACTATCGAAAATGGAATTTTTTGACACCCCCCATGATATTGGGGGCCCTGGCTACCCATCTCATCCTCTTTCAATCCTGATGAGACTTGCCACATACTTGTATATACTATACATCTATGTCGTAGTACTAGCGGCTTCCTGGCACAAGAGCTAGTTTGGGAGCAGGAGACCGAAAACTATCGAAAATGGAATTTTTTGACACCCCCATGATATTGGGGGCCCTGGCTACCCATCTCATCCTCTTTCAATCCTGATGAGACTTGCCACATACTTTTATATAACATATACATTTATCACAGTACTAGCGGCTTCCTGGCACAAGAGCTAGTTTCGGAGCAGTAGACCTAGAAGTGTCGAAAATAGCCAATTCTGTACAGGAAAATATGACCCTAGAGCCGTTTGGGGGGCCTGGCTACCCTCCTCATCCTCTTTCAATCCTAATGAGACTTGCCACATAAATTTATATATCATATACCTTTATTGCAGTATAAGCGGCTTCCTGGCACAAGAGCTAGTTTGGGAGCAAGAGACCGAGAAAGATCGAAAATAATTTTTTGCACCCCCCTCTGACATAGTGGGGGGTCTGGTTACTCATCTCATCCTCTTTCAATCCTGATGAGACTTGCCACATACTTGTATATACTATACATCTATGTCGTAGTACTAGCGGCTTCCTGGCACAAGAGCTAGTTTGGGAGCAGGAAACCGAAAACTCTCGAAAATGGAATTTTTGACACCCCCCGTGACATTGGGGACCCTGGCTACCCATCTCATCCTCTTACAATCCTGATGAGACTTGCCACATACTTGTATATACTATACATCTATGTCGTAGTACTAGCGGCTTCCTGGCACAAGAGCTAGTTTGGGAGCAGGAGACCGAAAACTATCGAAAATGGAATTTTTTGATACCCCCCATGATATTGGGGGCCCTGGCTACCCATCTCATCCTCTTTCAATCCTGATGAGACTTGCCACATACTTTTATATAACATATACATTTATCACAGTACTAGCGGCTTCCTGGCACAAGAGCTAGTTTCGGAGCAGTAGACCTAGAAGTGTCGAAAATAGCCAATTCTGTACAGGAAAATATGACCCTAGAGCCGTTGGGGGGCCTGGCTACCCTCCTCATCCTCTTTCAATCCTAATGAGACTTGCCACATACATTCATATATCATATACCTTTATTGCAGTATAAGCGGCTTCCTGGCACAAGAGCTAGTTTGGGAGCAAGAGACCGAGAAAGATCGAAAATAATTTTTTTGCACCCCCCTCTCACATAGTGGGGGGTCTGGCTACCCATCTCATCCTCTTTCAATCCTGATGAGACTTGCCACATACTTGCATATACTATACATCTATGTCGTAGTACTAGCGGCTTCCTGGCACAAGAGCTAGTTTGGGAGCAGGAAACCGAAAACTCTCGAAAATGGAATTTTTGACACCCCCCATGACATTGGGGGCCCTGGCTACCCATCTCATCCTCTTTCAATCCTGATGAGACTTGCCACATACTTGTATATACTATACATCTATGTCGTAGTACTAGCGGCTTCCTGGCACAAGAGCTAGTTTGGGAGCAGGAGACCGAAAACTATCGAAAATGGAATTTTTTGACACCCCCCATGATATTGGGGGCCCTGGCTACCCATCTCATCCTCTTTCAATCCTGATGAGACTTGCCACATACTTTCATATAGCATATACATTTATCACAGTACTAGCGGCTTCCTGGCACAAGAGCTAGTTTCGGAGCAGTAGACCTAGAAGTGTCGAAAATAGCCAATTCTGTACAGGAAAATATGACCCTAGAGTCGTTGGGGGGCCTGGCTACCCTCCTCATCCTCTTTCAATCCTAATGAGACTTGCCACATACATTCATATATCATATACCTTTATTGCAGTATAAGCGGCTTCCTGGCACAAGAGCTAGTTTTGGAGCAAGAGACCGAGAAAGATCGAAAATAATTTTTTGCACCCCCCTCTCACATAGTGGGGGGTCTGGCTACCCATCTCATCCTCTTTCAATCCTGATGAGACTTGCCACATACTTGCATATACTATACATCTATGTCGTAGTACTAGCGGCTTCCTGGCACAAGAGCTAGTTTGGGAGCAGGAAACCGAAAACTCTCGAAAATGGAATTTTTGACACCCCCATGACATCGGGGGCCCTGGCTTCCCATCTCATCCTCTTTCAATCCTGATGAGACTTGCCACATACTTGTATACACTATACATCTATGTCGTAGTACTAGCGGCTTCCTGGCACAAGAGCTAGTTTGGGAGCAGGAGACCGAAAACTATCGAAAATGGAATTTTTTGACACACCCCATGATATTGGGGGCCCTGGCTACCCATCTCATCCTCTTTCAATCCTGATGAGACTTGCCACATACTTTTATATAACATATACATTTATCACAGTACTAGCGGCTTCCTGGCACAAGAGCTAGTTTCGGAGCAGTAGACCTAGAAGTGTCGAAAATAGCCAATTCTGTACAGGAAAATATGACCCTAGAGCCGTTGGGGGGCCTGGCTACCCTCCTCATCCTCTTTCAATCCTAATGTGACTTGCCACATACATTCATATATCATCATTTAAAGAACCATAGACACAAACCATAATGTCCAGATGGTTTGGTTTGCCTTATTCTAAAAATCGTGGATGGCCAGCACGTTTCTATGGGGACACGCTCAAAAAATGTCTTACACAATTTCATTGCTTTAAATAGAAAATCAATAATTAAGGTTTTAAACTCGAAAACAAATAAAAATCTTGTACAACACGTTCACAGTATAAGCCGAATGCTGTCAAAAGAGCTGGCTTGGGGGCTGAAGTTAGTGAAATTTTGAAATCATTATTTGGATACCCCTCTGATATTTGGCACCCTGCCTACCCTTCTCATCCTCTTTCAATCATAATAAGACTTGCCTCGTCCCTTCATACAACATCTACCTATATGGTGGTATAAGCGCTTTAGTGGCACAAGAGCTGGTTTGGGGTCTAGAGATCGAGAAATGTTTAAAACAGCACTTTGGACACTCTACTGACTTTTGGCGCCCTGGCTATTATTCTCATCCTTTTCCAATCCTTAGGAGACTTGTTTAAGGCCTTCTTAGAACATACGCTTATATCGCAGTATATGCGGCTTGGTGGCACAAGAGCTGGTTTGGGGGCTGGAGATCGAGAAATGTTGAAAACAGCATTATGGACACCCCTCTGATATTTGGCGCCCTGTCTATCCATCTCAGCCTCTTTCAATCCTGATGAGACTTGCAACAAAACTTCATAGAACATATACCTATATTCAAGCATAAGCGGCTTACTGGCACAAGAGCTGGTTTGGGAGCAGGAGACCGAGGAATATCAAAAACCGCATTTTAGACACCCCCCTCTGACTTTTGGCGACCTGACTACCCTTCGGATCCTCTTTCAATCCTGATGAAATTTGCCACAAACCTCTATAGTACATTTATCTATATCGCAGTATAAGCGGCTTGCTGGCACAAGAGCTTGTTTCGGAACCGAATCTCGAGAAATATTGAAAGAAACATTTTGACCCCCCCCCCCCCTCTGACTTTTGTCGCCCTGACTACTGAGGCTTACCACAAACCTTCATACAACATGTATCTATATTGCAGTATAAGCTGCTTGCCTAAATAAGAGCTAGTACGGGAGCAGGATTTGTTTTGACATGAACCACTTTTACTGGGCAGGTCCAGATGAAATTTTCATCCAACTTTTTTTTTCTTCTGCTAGATGAAATTTTCACCGGATGAAATTTTCATCCAACTTGACACCGGTCTTAGTGTTTATTTAGTTCTTTTCCCACCTCGGTTTTTGGTTTTGAAGTAGGGACTTCTTTCTGACTGAGCCATTTCCAGGTCATTGCCTATTTTTACTTTTTTGTCGAATGACAAATTGTAATTGCCATTTTAATGAGGACAGGGGAATATTTTCTAAAACAACTTTGCCAAAGAAACATCAATACACTGAAAAAAAGTTATATGAGGCCGCCTTATATTTTTTCCTTCTAGTTTAGAAAGTAAAAGCCGACCAATTACAATTCATGATCATATGAATAAACCAATGTCTAACAGTGGCTCTGTGAGTTTCTGCATTCAAAAATGTGTGATACTTTTCACACAGACGAAGCATGAGTAAAGGTACCCTCATTTCTCAAATCTTTTCAAAAATCACACTTTATTAACATTAAAATAAATGTCATATTACGACGTTGTGCTTTACATTTTAATTCATTTGAAAGTGTTATTGACTGCTATGGTGTATGATAAAATCATGTTAAATGTGTTGTTGCAATAAGAATTTTCGTTTCAGTTTTGTAAATGCAAGAAGACAGCAACATGAATTACAGGAATTAAGCTTTTTGTATGCAATTTGCATACAAACTTTGTTCTTCTCCGGTTGCATTATTAGCAGCAGCACAGAATTGAAAATTTCAGCGATTATTAATGTTTAATACTTGACTCTGATAGATTTTGAAAATTTTAAAAATCGTCCACAGATTTTGTTATTTTGGTCGCTAAAATTTGGCATTGAAACCGGAAGTGTGCGGCAGTCGTGACCTGTTTGTCCTCGAAAATCGTATAATACAGCTCTTTCGAGGTATATTTCTCATTTCCATGCCTCATAAAGCAGTAGAAGAAACTCCCCCGTTCCGGAATCATTGACCTTTTGTGACCTTTGTCAGAATGACAGGTAAATGTTACTATAATTAGTAAATTGATACTCGATCGGGAGCTTTTCTGTCATTTTTATGGTACCCTTACAAAACTCAAAAAATGTGTCACAGTTTTTGTTTAATCAAGATGAAATTTTGCAGGCTTAAAGATGAATGATGTATCTAACTTTCTACCGTGTGGAATTTTTTTATTTTGTTTTGTTAAAAAGTTATTAAATTATGAAAATATGATTTTTTTCCAATAACTCTGATTCCAGATCGGCAACAGAAATTGTTTACTGATGCCCAATCTGGAGCCATTGAAAACCAGATGCATGCGCGGATCCAGAAATTTTCATGAGAGGGGGTCCAACTAAAATGGTAATTTTTGGTCACAGACGAGGGGGGGTCCAACCCCCAAAAAATCCCAAAATTACCTTTTTTTAGGTAAAATTTTCAAATTCCAGGGGGGGTCCGGACCCCCGGTCCCCCCCCCCTCTGGATCCGCGCATAAGATGTATTCCTAATTTGGAATCAGTAGTTCCTGATCAGAAACATTTCAGTCTGTGTTTTCTGTAAATTAAAACAAATGACATGCCATTTGTTATATTACCCAACATACTATTTAAAGGGCAATGATTAAACATTTTGGAAAAAGGTACAAGTAGGCAAAGATCAGGAAAAGGCGCAATCAGAAAAAGATTCCCACTCCAAAAACCGAGGTGGGAAAAAACCAAATTAACAATCAGGTTTATACCATGAAAACGTTTCATAAACCGAATGAGCAGCTATTTTCCCAATAGGTGGCCACTCAGTTACCTTTACTTAACTAAAAATATGAAAACATACATAAGGCGCCAACAGCACAAAAATATTTTAGACACCAAGACATAAAACAAAAAGAACCACCACAGAAGTATTGACTTGGAACGATCAGTAACACAAAGTTACTGGCGGGTTTAAATCGATTTTACATGGCCATAACTTCACCCTCAGCTTCTGCAGTGGTTCATAACATTTAGTTAGTTCTTCGGTCCTCGTGGTGAATCTCTAACTAGTCAACGAATCATCAATAACAAACAAATAAATCATGATAAACATCTTGTTTTTCAACAGTTTCATTGAACTGTTTCATGTCATGTGATAAACTGTTTCATAGGGGTAACAGTTCATCTATTCATTGGGAGCGAGCTGGCCTTGCGGTAGAGTGTCAGACACCGAATCAAGAGGACCAAAGTTTGATCTCCCATTGGGGACGAGGGTATAGGCAAGCCTTTTTTTCCACATGTGAGCAAGCTACAAATAGAGAAATTATGATAAAATGATCTGAAGCGTATTTTCTAGTGTCTGATAATAATTTTTCGCAGATATTTTACAACTGTTTCAATAAAGATTACCGGGTAAATATTTTCTTTTACACCTCAGACGCAATCTTCGTGGTCAAGTAGAAATTTTCAAAAAGTAAGCATTTTCATGATCATCGATTATCTCCCTTGACAAAGCAAAAATCCCTATTCAAATTTCATTTTGGCTATTAACACTACATCATTTTGTTCACAGATTTTCAAATGTTTTGCAGGTTTCTGATTAGGACAAATTAAGATCAAGATTTCGACAAGAAAATAATTTTCCTATTGCTCTCTACACAAAAAATTATCTGCGGAAAAGCATTATCAGAGGCAAGTTTTTAGACTTGAGCTTTGAAATGACTGAATAATTAGGATCATTATGTAACCAAACGAATGACCCATGGTGGTGAAAGAAAAATACTGGGACTTCAGTCAATGAAATTGCTGTTGGTTCTGCAAAGTGAAAAAGAAAATACTTTGGTCTACTGTTATCTTATTATACATGTTATATACTGACCGACAAAAGAAACCCGACACTTACTTTGGGGGGTAAAAATCCGTAAAACAAGTGCACAATGGAAATCTGGTTTATACCACATTAAGACAAATCATTTTTCTACCATTTCACGCAAAAATTTAATTTAAAAATTTTAATCAAACGACTATCAGTAATTAAGTAAGATTAAAGGTAGGGGTCGTTTACAAAATTCATAAACCTAATCTTTAGAGTTAATGAGAATAACTGTCCCAGGAATGAAATCGCACGATTAGCTTAGAGATACACCACATAGAAATGGATAGAGTCCTCAATAGCGGGTGTGGTGTGCTCGCCCAGTTCAACCACAGACTATTCGCCAATTGGAAATTGCTCTCAGGCAGGAATGGGCAGGCATTCTTCAGAACACTGTTCGCCGTTACGTTTTGTCAATGCGACGACGTAGTGTAGCTGTAACTGGTGCGTAAGGGGGCCACACCCGCTATTGAGGACTCTTCCCATTTCTCTGTGGTGTATCTCTAAGGTAATCATGCGATTTCATTCCTGGGACAGTTATATTTTGTTAGCTCGCCTGCACGAAGTGCATAGAGCTATTGTAGTCACCTCGGTCGTCCCCGTTTACGTTTACGTGTACGTCCGCGTCCACGTCACACTTTCGGTTAAAGTCTCTTGACCATGTTGATGGATCAAGTTGATACTTTGCATGTTGCTAGATATTGGTCTGAAGTTTTACGCAGTCAGTACCATCATGACCCACCCTGGGTGACCTTGAGGTCAAGGTCACGGACTTAGAAATTTTGTGTTTAAGTTTTTGGTTAAAGTTTTTGTAAGTCTATATCTCTTGAACATATTGATGGATTGAGTTGATACTTTGCATGTTGCTAGATATTGGTCTGAAGTTTTACGCAGTACCATCATGACCCACCCTGGGTGACCTTGAGGTCAAGGTCACGGACTTAGAAATTTTGTGTCTAAGTTTTTGATTTAAGTTTTTGTAAGTCTATATCTCTTGACCATGTTGATTGATCGAGTTGATACTTTGCATGTTGGTAGATATTGGTCTGAAGTTTTATGCAGTACCATCATGACCTACCCTGGGATACCTTGAGGTCAAGGTCACATACTTAGAAATTTTGTGTTTAAGTTTTTGATTTAAGTTTTTGTATGTCTATATCTCTTGACCATGTTGATTGATCGAGTTGATACTTTGCATGTTGGTAGATATTGGTCTGAAGTTTTATGCAGTACCATCATGACCTACCCTGGGTGACCTTGAGGTCAAGGTCACAGACTTAGAAATTTTGTGTTAATTTTTTTTGTTAAAGTCTAAATCTCTTGAACATGTTGATGGATAAAGTTGATACTTGCATGTTGATAGATATTGGTCTCAGGTTTTATGCTGTACATCACAACTCACCTGGATGACCTTGAGGTCAGGGTCACGGACTTGGAAGTTTTGTGTTTAAGTTTTGGTTAATGTTTTTATAAGTCTATATCTGTTGAACATGTAGATTGATCGTTGATACTTTGCATTGGTCTGAAGTTTTATGTTGTACCATCATGACCCACCTGAGTGACCTTGAGGTCAAGGTCATGGGTCATAGATTTTAACAGATGTAGTGGCAAAGCACAAGTCAGGCGAGCTACGCTGTCCTGTGTCAGCTCTTATTTTAATATTTGAAAAAGCGTGTACACTAATTTATGCATGTGGATTTACATTTATAGCACTAAATCAGCACAGTTTTTTCCCAATCCATTTATATCATGTTTTGAGATGATACACATGCTTAGCAAATGAAGCCAATTCAAGGTAATCCACACTATATTCTGTTGTGTGATCCCGAACAGGAATACAAGTGTTTTATCATTAAAGTTTGATTCCAGATTGGGCGTCAATAAACAATTTCCGTTGCCGATCTGGAATCAGTGTTATTAGGAAAAAATCATATTTTCATAATTTAATAACTTTTTAACAAAACAAAATAAAAAAATTCTACACGGTAGAAAGTTAGATATATCATTCATCTTTAAGCCTGCAAAGTTTCATCTTGATTAAACAAAAACTGTGACACATTTTTTGTGTTTTGTAAGGGTACTATAAAAATGAAAGAAAAGCTCCCGTTCGAGCATCAATTTACTAATTATAGTAACATTTACCTGTCATGTTGACAAAGGTCACAAAAGGTCACTGATTCCCGAACGGGGGAGTTTCTTCTACTGTAAAGTGAATTTAACAGGGATTAACATGTTTAAGAGGCACATTGTTGATTTTTCCAAAACTCTCGAAAATAGCGATTTTTTAAAAATGCATAAAAAATCTACAAAATGAGAAAATTTGAATGTTTGATGTTTTTCCAAACTGAAATGGCCCCTTTGATGACATCTGTTCCTCATTTCAATAAAATTTGCGCTTTACCCATTTTTTTTTTTTTAAAACATTGATTTTTGCACTTTTACACGAAAAACGCGTTTAGTGAAAGAAAATATATTTCTGAACACTTTGCAACTTTACTTACTTGAAAGACACGTCTTAAGGCAAAAAATCATTAAATTTTGAACATGGCTTGTAAATTAAAAATGAGTTGGAAAAGTGGCCTCTTATAACTTTTTTTCAGTGTATTTATTATACAAAAGAAAAGACGACATGCAAAACATCGTTTAAAAGTAAACTAAAGGTTATCAGTATAAGAAATCAAGTAAACCATCGAGGGAAAATTTTGATTTCAATACAGATCTAGTGAAGATATTGATAGATAACCACATGCATTTAATGTACTCATGGGACCTCTTTATATGTCTAAGACATTTGATACACGACGTTGCAAGCACTTTCTTCGGTGTTTCAGTCTGTTCTATCGGCTTCAAATGTTTGATCGAGAAAGAAAAGATAATTTACCAATTAAGATATATTTGCATTGCAAACATTTATGGGAATATTTAGATTTAATGTGCATTCCATTCATGTTCGTGTATTGTAGTAGACATACATCACATCTTTACCATTATACTTATGAATGAAATGAATGTATTTGACCAATGAGAACAGGCGTGTCATTCATATTTATAACGTTAATCTGTGATGGAAGATTTACAGCAATACAAAAGAAGATCAAACAAAATGACGCCATATGTGTTTAATGAATGATCAGGAAATGGTGCAACCATAAAGAAATTCTCACTCCAAATTAAACCACCGCAGTTTCGGCTACTAATGCCTGTTATGTTTCGTCTACACTGGGCCACGTTCTCACCACGTCCTTACCACGTCCTAACAATTAAAGAACGTGGCGAGCACGGGGTCAAAATGAAACAATTTCTGGTTTGTAAGTTCACACTACGTCCCCACCACGCCCTTACTAAGTCCGCAACACGTCCTTACTACGCCCTTCACGTTTCCAATAGGTCCTAACTACGCGCTCACCAAGCTCATCCCGTTTACACTACGTCCTTTCTACGTCCTCACGAAGACCAAGCAGTTCACGCCATGCGCGTACTACGTTTTCAGCACGTTCTAACTGTTTGTATTATTATAATAATTGTGCTCAGTTGAAGAACGAGTACTGAAATTCCATCCTCAACGCTGCTGATAATCTGCTGTAATGCCCATAGTGAAACCTTTTTCATCATCATCATCATCATCATCATCATCATCATCATCATCATCATCAAAGCTCATAGCTAGGGGCGCACCCAGCAAGATCTCATCCTATACTGCGAGTGCACCGAGTAAGTTTTAATGTTAGTGAAGGAGAGCTAATTGTAATCGGTTTATTTTTTTTTATTTCAACTCATCTCAACTCATTTTTATTTGCAAGTCATATAACATTTCAAAATAATTGACGCGCAAGCTATTGCTTGAGGGAAAGAGTCCATTAAAACAAAATTAATAAAACGGGGAGGACGTGATAAGAACCTGGCAAGACCGTGGTAAGAACCTACAGAGGACGTGTTGGGAACCGCAAGGACGTGATAAGAACGCAGTGAAGTCTTCTAAGACGTGGTATGGACGTACGAGAAGCGTGGTAGCGTCTTATCGAGAACCTGATGGACGCAGCGCGAACGTAGTGAACACGTTGTGGGGTCTTGATGGTCTGCAACAGGTTCGTATACCACGTCCATGAAGACCTTATTACGTTTGCACTACGTTCTTACTACGTCCTACAAGTTCTTACTACGTCATTACCACGTCCTTACTACGTCCTTACTGCGTTCTAATTCAACCCCGTCTTCGCCCGTTTCTTTTGAGCATGTTCAAAATTTGACAAAGACCTTCACGTCCATCAAGACCTCGCTACGTTCTTACTACGTCCCTCCCACGTCCTACAAGACCGCACCACGTCCTTACTGCGTCCTTCATTTTTAGGACGTATTAAAGACGTGATGAGAACGTGGTCCAGTGTAGACGTAACAGTAAGTGACCCTACAATTTTGGCAACATGGAGCCAAAGAAAATTACTGTAATTTTTGCAACTTTAAACAGGGTAGTCGATACAACGACTAATATAATATAAAAGAAAAAAGAACAGAAAAATGTTTACCCCCATAAACCCCATTTTCACAATACAAAACAAAAGGTCAAACAAAATGACGTCATATCCGTTTAAACCACGATGTCAACTCTTGTGACAATAAAATGAGAGTTATATAGACCTTGTCATTGACAGATACGTTTTTTACACCGGGGAATGAAAATTTCTCGTCTAATGAAAGACATTAAGTCCCCATCTGACTTCCTATGTAGAGCAGCACCGATGTCACGATAGTAATAATCATCATGAATATTAAGCTTTATTCGTAAATGACGATTAATTGAGCGCGGATCTGGTTAAAGGTGTCTTCGGGCATTCAAGTACATTTTATGCTATTAAAATTTAAAAACCATTTAAATTTGAAATATTTGGCATGTTCTGGTATTTATTTCGTACACCTTCAATATTGTAACACAATTCAAGACACATACTTTTCTTATGGTCAAACGTTATTTATATCATGTATGTTGCCATGGCAACCATTGCGCCATAAGGACTACCCTCATTTTAAAAACCAGGTACGCCCTTTGTAATGCATGTTTTATCAAACAGTTTGTGAATTCATGCCTATTGCATAGTCTGTACAGTTGTATAGGTGTTATACTTCAAGAAACACATAGAATTTCGCGTAATTTAGTCTTACCTTCTTTTAATTACAGTGATTTAAAGACGTTAACGACATCAACGTCCAAACGTCATAAACAGTTTTATGACGTCATGTTAAGATTGCATCAACTGAACAACTTTAAACGTTCATATCTTTGCTATTTGTAAAGATCATTTCTTCAAATTTTCAGGAAGTACTCAGAGAAACTTGGTCTTTAATATGGAAATTATATCTTAATTTTGATTTGTCTGCCATAAGACCCCTTTTATCAGATCTTGGCCCAAAATTATTGATTTCGAAATCTGAGTAATTGTTATCAGATCCTTACGGGAAACAAGCTCTGCTTCTTTTCCTCTTAATAAGTGGTACACAACTTTATTTCATTTTGAAGTCCATACAATTTCTTTTTCAGATACCGTTTTGCAAGCAATGAAGTAATCTAGATGATAATGGAGATGAAAACAACAATCCTGTTGCACAATATGTCTAACCCTGTGTCAAAATTACATGAGCCGCGTCATGACAAAGCCGGATTTTGGCCTATGCGAAAACAAAGACGCAGATCAGCTGTGCAAACAAAGACGCAGATCAGCTGTGCAGTAACTGCACAGCTGATCAGCACCTTTGTTTTGGCTAGTCGGATAGAACAATACCTCTTCTTCCTAAATCCGATTTTTGAAGCTTCTACCATTTTTCTGTGACTGTACAGGCCGGTTTGTGTCGGACTGGGTCGGAAACCCCGAAAACCGGTTTTCACGCGTCGCGGCTCATCTAAACAGCTGTTGCTATTGGAGATGAAAAACACAATTCCTGGTCATTAACATGCACAATGACACAAAAGATTTGTAATAAAACAGATATATTGCTTATTGACCAGTTTGTTTTGGTTGCACCAGATGGCGATTGAATAACAAATAACTTCACCAACTACCGAGCTACGCAATTGTTTCTTTGATTCAGGGAAAGTCAAAAACGTGTTTGATATGTAATTCACGTACTCTAGGTCATATGAGTCATTTGCCTGATGACTATTATCGAAGGTGTCTTACATGTAAAGCACCAAACTATATAGAACAAATGTAGATCAAGAAATCGGTATGGCCCATTCCCTTTCTCATTAATACGTTAACTGCTCTTTAAGGATCTCAGTTTTATTTTGATTTGTTATTGTTACTGCAGCTGGTGTTGTTCCGTGTGGTAGCCCTTAAAAGTATCCCTGTACATCATACATAGTGCAGATTATATTGTTCTTTTGGTCCTTTGAGATCAGCGAGGGTATTCTGAGAAATCGAAAAATTCTTATCGGCTTAGATTTGTTTTCTAACCAACTTTTAATATATTTGGTCCCATTTTGATTATTAAAGACTTTGCATCAAATATCTAATTGAAAATTGCAAAATTACAGTAATTATCTTTGGCTCCATGTTGCCAAATCTAAAGGGTCACTGAAGAGGCTTAAGTAGCCGAAACCGCGGTATGACCCATTCCCTTTCTCATGAATACGTTCACTGCTCTTAAAGGATCTCAGTTTTATTTTTATTTCTCTCGATTCTGCGTCCTTATCACCATATGGTTATGTTTTACATTTTGATTTGACTGAGAAAATTAATAGAACACAATAATCAATCAATATTATTGTTAGTGACACCTGGTCTATCGAGTGAAACCAATACAGTGTTTAATACGTGTTTTTACATGAGACGCGCAACACTAAACGTTTCAAACGTCTATGAAAAAAGTGTTAAGATACCTTAAAAGATTTTCAGCAAATTTCCAGCAAATACTTTTTTTTCTTATTTTTGTTCCAACTCATACATTGTGGTTACTTTTTACTGCCTCTCGGCGGTTCTAACGTACTCGCACATTCAATGTTTTGAGCGAAAATGTTCAAAATATCATATTTGTTTCCTTTTTTCATCTTTTTACACCTGAAAATAATATCTGTATATTTTTGCAATGTGACACAGATTTGTCCATGCTGATCTGAGTCATCGATTCACGAAAATGTCAGAATGCAGAATTTGTTTCAGTGAGATCCAAGTATTGGAGGACCAAATTCTGTCGTAGCTAGGCAGCAGATTCCAGGATAAATAGGAGCACGTGGCAGCAGAGATAAACTTCTTCCAATAATATGTGACTAGGGATGGATATCTAAAATAAAATGGGGAGATTTAATCAATCTTAAGGTAATTAATTTAGTTATAATGATAGAACAATAAATCTGTTACGTCAATTGATATGTTAGAAAATCAAAATTATTAAATATACCGTTTATTGTTTACCCCAACATGTATGTATGTTATACATACATATAATACGTAATATACCTTACAAATATTCATTACTTCGAGCCTCTCATCTCAGTGTATAAAAAACGGATTATTTTTGTAAAATGTCAGACAAATATAAAAACTCTATGCATTTTAGAATTCATATTTCTACGAATGCGTATTTTGAAAATTGTCCAAATTTGGCAAAAAAAACGTAATCAAATTATATCACCAATTTTGGGCTACGATGGGCAACATTTGCAATATGAGTTTAATTCGGTGTCCTCATACCAAATGCTGAGGCTCAGATAATGTTTTTCTTCAAAAGGAACCGAATATTATATTGTTTTACAAGGACCTGATTTACTGGTGTTAGGTATACTGATATGAATTCAATTTTGCCGCTGGTAATCATTTCATATCTAGAGCTACCATTCAAAATGTAGAAAAAAGTCCGCTCACTGCGTACAAATGAAATTTACAACTATTGAAAGTTTCTAAGTTTTTTGCATACTAGATTTTTATAGACTTTAATTGCTTCAACATGTATTTTCATTTGTATATTTCATTACTGCAAATAAAGATAGAACTTAGATCCTTTAAGAGCAGTGAGCATATTAATGAGCGAAAATATTAATGAGAGAAATGATGGGCCCTGACATGGTTTCGACTACTTAAGCCTCTTCAGTGACTCTTTAGATTTGGCGAAATGGGACCAAAGGGAAATACTGTAATTTTGCAGCTTTCAACAGGATAGTCGATACAAGGACTAACATTATCCAAACAGAGCAAAATATATAAGTCGACGGTTAGAAAATGAATCCAAACCGATAATGAATTTCTAATTTCTCAGAATACCCTCGCTGATCTCAAAGGACCAAAAGGAAAAATATAATCTGCACTATGGATGATGTACATGGAGACTTTTTAGGGCCGAAACACGGCACAACACCAGATAGAGTAATAGCAAATAAAAATAGAACTAAGATCCTTTGAGCAGTGAGCAAGTAGCTTATGAGATTATAGCTCTATATGCTATAAGGTGCCATTTATGAATTTTCATGCTACAGTTCATGGTACAATTGTGTAAAATTTTATTTTAAATTTGCTGAAATTATTTTCAAGCTTACATGGTTTACGTGCAGTTCTTCTTTTACCAGAAATCATTTTACACCGCCACAGATTTTTAAAGAATTCCCAGGACATCGTGGACTTAAAGAAAAATAAAATATAAAGGTTTGATCCTTTGGAAGCAATAAAAACATTCAAAGGGAGATATATAGTATGGACTATATTGCGCAATTTCGGGTAATGAACCCTCATCAGTAGCCCTTTTTAAACTGGCAACAAACGCCAGACTATTAATATTTACTGCAATTACGAAAATTTACAAGAGAAGTCTAAATCAAAGACACATTCCTAAAAGTAGTCAAATAATTAAAAAGATTGCTTAGAAGTATGTTTCTAAACGTGAGTGTTTAGAACACTCTGAATATCTTTACAGATCTCAAAGGATCTAAATAAAAATATAATCTGCACTATGTTATGTAGTCGTTATTTCTACAATTCCGAAAAAAATCCGAAAAATGCCGTAAAAAAATAAAAGTTTCGTTGGAAAAGTTTTGCTCAAAACATAGATCGTGGATACACGTTCTAAGGAGAACCCACAATCTATGTTTTGGAGCAAAAATGAGAAAAAAATTGTACCCCTGGGTACCCAAATTTTATTATATAAACGTAGGGTATAAGGGGGTGTACATTTCATGAACATGTTTTCCTGTTGCAATGAAAACGTGTAAACATGTCTCAAGGATTCTGGCAGGTCTTTTCCTATGTCATTTGTTACATTATAGCCAAATTCATTAATGATGTGAGAAAATGAGTGGTTATGTGAATATTTTGAAAATGTGGGTGAAGTTTGCGATGTATGTAAAGTATTACAGTGGTTCTTAGATGAATGTAATTGTGTTGTTATTTCTAGAACAAATTCAGTAAACGCCATGAGGAGAATATAAATTAGAATACACTTGTGATCAACAGCAATAGAATGTTTTAAATGTCTTCTTACTGTTTGGCTGAAACAAACACTCGTAATGGCATTCCAATAATGCTTGGGCAGTTTATAAAACAAACATTTCGATTTGTAAATGTGTATTAGATACATGTAGTTAACCTTGTTTATTCAAAACTTATGAAGTCCACAATTGTTTGTTAACTAAATTACATTTATCTGATGAGTTTATGCCCGAGACCGGAAATTGTGTGATTGAGACTAGAAACATTAAAGGAATCGTTACGAAGCTGGAATCATATAGGAGTACTGCTCCGTTTCAAAAATAACATACCTCTGCAATGTCGCGAAACAAATTGACCTCTTCACATGCATTGTATCGACCATTGCTGGGTGGCTATAAATCTGGCTTGAATGAAACGTCGCTCTAATGGTAGGTAGGTGGTAAAATGTTCTGTTCTATTCTGTTATTCTGTAAATTGATAGAAAAAATATTTCGTCAAGCGGAACCGGAATTTGCGGTGGCGACTAGCAACAGTTATTCACGTTGAAAAATTCGAAATATACTGTTGACAAAATGTCGCCGGTTTGGCCTGTTCTAAATAAACGGATAAAACAAAGGCACTTACTTTCAAATCTCCTTCATTCCTCTGTCATTGATAGCTGACATGACGTCACTTGAGTATGACGCCACATGGTTGTTTACGCCGTCGTCTTAACTGCGAGCGGCGAAGGTCCTTGTGTGAAAGCATTCTCCATAGTATCTCCCTTTGATTCCAAAGTATCAAACCTTTATGTCTTATTATACGTATTTTCATAGTCTCTCCTCAAAATTGTAGATCTATATTCTGTACGGAAAACAATTGTAAATTGTGCAAAAAGTGAAGAATTGTATGGCTCTATTCATTGTGTACCCCTGATCATCTGTACCCATCAGGGTAAAGTCTTACCTGTGGGAACTCGATCGGATCCCTTTTCCCATAAAGAAAAAAAGAATTACCTTTCTCCCCAGCACCGCTCCCGCAAATGTTTTTCCTCAGGTTCCTGCTTCCTGCTCCCTAAATCCCCAAAAGATTATGCTTTCAACAAACCCTTGAAAATAAATGGTCCTTCTCCCCAGATCCCCAAAACCCCCGGTAGGGCCCCCAGGGTGTGGAAGCTATGTTATATGTAATGGTACAAGTAGGAAATGATCAGGAAAGGGCGCACTCCAAAAACCGAGATAGGAAAAACTAAATTGACAAATAGGTACTTATATTTAGAAAACATATCGTAAGCAGAGTGAGCATCTATTTCCCAATAGGCGGTCACTCAGTTACCCGCACGTAAATAAAAATACGAAAACGTACATAAGGTTCAAACAGCACAAAATTTCTCTCCAAGACATTAAACAACTGGAACCACAACAGAGGTATCGCCTTGGAACGATAAGTAATATAAAATTACTGGAGGTTAATTTCCAATTAAATGCGCAATAGGAGCAGAGCGTCGCGACAAAGGTGGTCTTATTTCATATTATTGATCATGAGCAGTCAAACCGGACAGGAAGCTGCATTTGACCTATACCAAAAGTATTGCAAATTTTATAGTCACTGTTTGAAGTTTCGGCGATTAGTATTATGTACGGACAGTAAATACTGCCCCCTTCTGACCTCAATGATATGCATTGACATCAATTTTCAGTGTTCAAACAACCGACTGGACGATTTACGCTGTCAAGTTTCATCATTGAGATTCGCATGCTGTATCGTTTGAGCTATGCGCTCCTTTGAGCTATGGTCAGCTATGCGCTCCTAACAAAGTCATCTATGAATGACAAAGTCATTTTTATCATTACGACATGATGTTCTTGTCCTATATTCTTTTACTTTATCCTATTTTCGTACACATCGTTGTTTTAGTATTCAGAAGGATTACATGTGTATGTTTATCCCCAACACTCCACTTTTATTTTGTAATACGGGGGTGTACTTTGATATGTTTTTTTTATTATCATTATTATTATTATTATTATTGCTCCAAAATATGACTGTGAGTACTCAGAACTCGAATAGGCTGTTACAACGAATACCCACAAGTTTTTTTTGTGCAAAAAAAAAAAAAAAAATAAGAAGAAAAACACATCCTGGATATGACAAATTTCCTCAGGATATGTAGCAGAACCATAACTTTTTTAACGTTGTCTACGAGCAGTTTTCGCAGACTTGCAGACAATGGTAGTTTAGTGAATTTTTGAATTTTGATGTGGAGAATAATAGCGGAAAACATATATCGCGGTTTTAAAATCAAGTACTATATTATTCATTCAAATACATGTAGTACTACACAAACATACACATAAAACATATGGCCTTTTTCACCATTAAAATGGCATTTTAAAGTAACTTCCCACGCGACATCAATACCCCATTATGAAAAAGTAATAAGCCAAGTATCATAAAGTCATATTGTATGTAAAGGGCCGCTTGGGTAAGTAGTTAAATAGTACAAGTAGGCAATGATCAGGAAATAGCGCAATCAGAAAGAAATTCCCACTCCACAAACCGAGAGGTGGGGAAAAATAACATGACACTTAGGTACTTATACCAAGAAAACATATCGTAAGCCGAGTGAGCAGCTTAACCCCAATAGGTTACCCGATATGAAAACGAACATAAGGCTCAAACAGCAGAAAAATTCGACTCCAAAACGCAAAACAATTAGAACCACAACAGAAGTATCGCCTTGGAACGATCAGCATTATAAAATTACTGGGGGCTTAAACCGGTTTTACAGTGCCCTAACCTCACCCTCATCTTCTGCAGTAGTACACAGCATTAAGTTAGTTGTGATTTTAATTGCATTCAGAGGTGATGAGATGTAGCCAATGATGTGATCTTCTATGGTTCTTCTGCACGTTGACATGGAAACGCACGTAGGAAGAATGAAAATGTATTAAGCTTTAGTACAAGAGCCAGATGTTTGCGATTACGAATATTTTTCTCATATGTTTTCTCAAAAACAGACCTAAACCACCCTACGCCTTTTTGGAATTAAATAATAGAGTCGACGATTGAAATATGTTTTGCATTTGCATTAATTAGTTAGAAGGGTTGAATGACAGAAATCGACAGGGAATGCAGCAATGAGAGCTTTAATTAGAGATTCTTCACCATGAATTGATTTCCAAATTTAATCTTGGGTTAAAGACGCTTTTACGTGAAAGCCTTTCGGATCCAGAATTTTATGTTGACTTGGTTTACAAATTTAAAAAAGTTTTAGAAAGGAATGATTTTTCTGTTCAGTTTAGAAAAAATCAATATACGTCACAAACGTAGAGGTAATAATGCAAATGTGACAGTCTGCATGCTTAGTTTTTAACCCAATCACGGCTAATAACTATGCTTCTTTCTTTAATTGCACGCCGGCGAATCGCGAGTCAGATGGTCCCGACTTAAAGCTATTCATTTTAGTTGGTTCTGATCGGAACTGCTTGTCTGTTTCTTGGCCCACCGGGGTTTAACCGGTGCTTTACTTTTGCTCCAGATAGTGATGATGTTTGGCGCTCAGGGATCTCCATCACCTGGCAACTCAGTGTATCCGTGTCCTCGTTTTGATTCATCATGGTGTTTATTATGTATTATTTGTTTGTCCTTGGTGATTCAGTTATTACGAGGGCTGAACAACTAACTATTTTTTAACCACTGCAGAAGCTGAGGATGAGGTATGACCATGTAAAATCGATTAAAGCCTGCCAGTAATTTTGTATTACCAATAGCTCCATGGTGATGTTTTTGTTGTGGTTCTTATTGTTTATGTTTTTGTGTTGATTTTTGTGCTGTTTGCGCCTTATTTACCTTTTTGTATACCTACAGGTCTTTTCGCCAACATGATAGTGACGCGACGGAACATACTATGATAGATAGGGAAAACATGTTGCGCCGTTATATACCGTTATTAGAAGTAATTGACATCTCTATTAAGTATGAACAAATCATTATGAAATTTTTATTCCCAACAGCTCGAATGGTTTAGGATACGAAATACAAACATCTATGTAGACTTCAGGAAAAGTTAGTTTGAGGGTTCGAGTCCCACTATTTCTTTTTTTTCTGCTTTTTTAAATCATTTTGTACCAGCGGTATTTTTTCGTAACTTATATCATTGTTTATTTACCATATATACTTAAGATATGATTTGAAACTTATCTTCACAAACGGCTATGGGGTGGGGCATATACATTATAATTGTGTTGTTTATTCAAGAATAATATCTTTTCAAAGTGGGTTTGTAGATATAACGTAACAAACTGCTAACTTAACGAGCTCTGTATGTTCCTCTGTATTTTCTCTGTTTACAATAACCAAACAACCATATTTATAGCGGTAAATCTGTGACGAAAGTCTTCTACGATCGTCCGGGATCTATACGCGATGGCTCTGATACCAGGACCGAAACATGTCCAAGTGATTTTCAGATTTTAGTAATAGCTATAAAGATTTAATGCTTTCACACGGCTGGTAATGTCGTTAGGGGCAATCAAATGTTATGCAAACGGACGCCTTACGGGAGCTTCCGGATATGAGTAACGAGAACAGAACACGAAAAACAACATGTGACATTTGTTTATGTTTACGCAAATTTCTTTTTTCGGAGGTACATATTCTGAAATCGGGCAATACTACTCCAAATAGTATTTATTTCTGCATACTTTTCGTGGGAGTGGGAAATGCTGTTGTGTCTCTAAAATCCAGGTTTTCCTGGATGCAAGGTATGTTGTTTGTTCTGTTTTGAGCTGTAACTGGACATGTTTTGGTGCAATGTCGGAGAGCTTATGTAGACAAACATAATTCACTGTATAATGCCTTGCCCAAAGAATTTGCAATAGAAATTCTGCTTAAAGACGTTGCCACAAAAGAAACGGGAAAAAAGTTATGACTTACGACATGACTACCTACCCCTAACGAGTGGACCTGCGGAAGGGCTCATGGAAACATCCAAAACCACCCCAAACATTTAAAATCCACGTGATCGGTTAGCAAAAAAACAATTTTGGTGCCAATGTTGGGTTCTGTGCTTAAACACTTATAAGTTATTATGTTGTTTTAAAGGCAAATGTGTGTTACACACATGATAGGAAAGTGCAGTGAACGCCTAAACCCAAGAGAAAGAGGAAAACCTCCAAAACAGAAAACCACATTAAAATAATAGTTAATAGAAGAAGTAATTTAATCTCAAAATCTCGCCTATTAGTGCAATAGGAGATATGAAATATGACAGAGCCTACTTTAAAATAACAGGAGTAGCACGCCAGAATTACTGCTTTAAAAGGCCACCTAACCAACACGATATCACTTGGGCGAAAGTTTTCTTGCTCTTTAGATAAGAAACCAAAACAAGAGCAATGCCATGTGCGATCATGCACATATTCAACTCGAAAAAGAGTATAGTAATACCGATTTTATATGCAATCGAAAACCGGTCGCACAACTTGTGTTGCTGTGGGAAAATGCATTTTCAAGCTATAACATAGATGAAATGGTCAGGTTTTAGGGGTTTAATGGGTGTTTTTGAATGTAACTCGTACAGTTAGCGCTACAATCCCATTTTACTCACGTCTTCTCCGCAAATGACACTCGAGAAGGGAAGCGTTGACGGACACCAATTTTTTTACCACCGGCGCAAATCCAACTTAGGACCTCTAGCACCAGAGGTCAGTGTTCTTACCACTGAAGTTTACCGCAATTCAATCAGTTACTGGAATAAAACCGCCGATATTTCAGTAAATCTCCGTTTTTGGTTGTTTAATTGGGACTTTGCTGCAATGACAGGAATTCGTCTCGTTAGGCGCAATAGTACTGATAGGGGCAACAAATGTCGATAGGGGCAACATAAACGAAAAATAAGCTTCTTCACAAGTGACACTTGAGAATAAATCCTGACAACGTTTGTTTGCAATACGAAATGTTCCACTAGGATATTGTTATATTTAGCAAAAGTGTATTTTACAGCATTTATTATACCGAACCCCCTCACTTGCAACCACGAAATCTAATTACACCGAAACATCACACACTTGAGAAAGTGGATCGCAAGTAACTATTGACGTTTGTGAGCCCTATTCATTCGTTTCGAATGCAGACATAAATACTTAATGGAATTGTATTCTCCATTTTGTAAATATAAAGCTGTAATACTGTGAAAAAATACAATTCGTGAAAACTCACTTGCCTGTTGACATTTTGTCTGATCCCGTAAATCATGATCGGAAGTTCCCGTGAAGATTCGATTTGCATAACCTTCTGGTTGCCCCTAACGACATTACCAGCCGTGTTTCAGTTAAAAATTCTGGACATTTTTCTTATTTTCGCTTGGAACATAGGTTGCTGTTATACATGAGAACCGCCTCGCTGAAGTAGTTCTAACGAGCATCCTCAATTTAATAGTGTGTTTCGACAAATTAAAAATAAACATGTTTACCCATGTATACCACAGTTTTACTGTATAAATGATGGGTGTAATGGGTATACATTACATCAATATGTTATGGTTCTGATGCATTGTTATAACAAAACGGTGTAAGATGAGTAAAAGTTCAAGTGTGAGTGATAATAATAATTGAACAAATTGATGATAATGATGTGATAGTGACTAATGATGCTGTCATTGATTCCCTCTAGTGACATTACTGGTAACAGTTGTTTGGCATCAGGATAATGGGTCCGTGAAATGTCATTACGATAACATGCCCATGTGATAAACAGATTTTTCTTAAAGACAGGGCTGGGGTATAAAAGGCCACACAGGTATACCTGTGTCATTCTTTCTCTGACTGCTGAAGTGTTAACATCAATACCAGAGATTTGATTGGTTGTCAGTTTCAGGCCTCAGGGACTGATAAAATGATTGACAGGTATTATCTCTCCTGGTTGTTTATTGCATCCAATTATAACACATGATCAGTTTTATGACCCCTAAAGCTAGCCAGTTACCTGTGTGTAAGCTCCGCCCACTTCTAGGACTGGCTACCTGTTTAACTTTAAGCTGGAAACCAGACCCCCCGGCATGAAAACCCTGTCTTTAAGTTGAAAAAATTGAAAATTTTCTTTTGAAAAAAAAAATGATATTTTTAATATTTTTGCTCAAAACATAGATTGTGGGTACTCGTTAGAACCGCCTCGGCTATATAGATTGTGGGTACACGTTAGAACAGCCTAGCCGAGGCGGTTCTAACGAATACCCACAATCTATGTTTTGGATCAAAAGTAAGAAATTAGGTATAGCCCTGCAAACCCCATTTTTTCTATATAAAAGTCGGCTTTAAGGGGGTATACATTTCACGGACATGTTCTCCTGATGTATACTCCTTGACATCCCACAAAGGTATCATATACCGGGTTACTTTGTTTTATTCCAACACATACATCGTGGGTGCCTGTAAGGGCCGCTTCAGCGAGGTGGTACCAACGTGTACCGATGATTTTTGCTTTGAGCAACAATTAAATTCAACATAAAAATGACTAATGCAATTTTCAACTTTACATCTCTTTTGTACTGGTAAATAAGGAAAGTATCTAGTGTCTGATGGTATATACAATAACATTACAAAAACACGACAATGCCAATATATTTTATACAGCTGTAAGATTATTTTTTTTTCGAAAATGTTTGATATTCTTCAAATTATATTACCGCATTCTTTCTAATAAACGCACATGCTCCGATAAGCGCATACCCTGCTTGTTGCCGAAAAACATGTGCACAAGCGCGCACTGCTTGACTAGCATATTGGTATTTGAAACACATTTTACACATTAATACCTTATAAGCCGCATTAAAACTTAACCTAAAATGTTCAAACACTACTTTTGTATTGATTGGAAGACTTCAGTGGCTTCTCAGTTACCTAAACTTAACTAAAATATGAAAATATACATAAGGCGCCAACAGCACAAACATTTTAAACACCAAGACATAAAACAAAAAGAACCACCACAGAAGTAGCGCCTTGGAACGATCAGTAATATAAAATTACTGGCGGGCTTATATCAATTTTGCATGGCCCTAACCTCACCCTCAGTGGTTCATAACATTTAGTTAGTTCTTCGGTCCTCGTGGTGAATCTTTAACTAGTCAATGAATCATCAAGAACAAACAAATAAATCATGATAAACATCCTGATGAATCAAAAACGAGGACTCGCAGATTGAGTAAGCTGCCCGACGATGGAGATCCCTGGGCGCCGAATAACTTACAAACTCCGGAGCATTAGAAAAACACCAGTTGGACCACAGTGGGTCAAGCAACAGACAAGAAGCTCCGCCCCAAACCAACTAAAATAAATAGCTTTAAGTCGGGGTGAATATATACAGGGAGGTCAAAATGTCTGATACCATTTCAATATTTAATTACTTTTACAGCAGCACATACATTTTTAATATGTATATCAAAATAATCTAAAATAATTAAAATTGTGTTTGGTTTACAACGTTACTTATATAAACCACTAACATGTTAATAGTGGAGCAAATATGTTTAAAAAAGTAGCTTAGAAATAGGAGTAGGTGGTCTACGGAGTACCACATTTGTTTCTATATACCAAAATGTTCGTCTTGGTCTGTAGTTTTGAAATCCAGCGTTTGCCACCTTGGCAAACCTTGCATAACTCCAGTATTCAAGATGGCGTCCAAGATGGCTGCCGTTTCCTTAAACCCATACCTACTCCAAAAATGCATCATATTTTTCATGCGTTTGCATTGTAATGATATTTTAATGCCCCATTTCATGTAAGAGTGATATATTTGTGATAGTTCGTCTCTCACTAATGAGAAAGACCATCATTATTTCTTGAATAGTGCTGATGTGTGTTGGTGAGTTCTTTGATGGCTGACTAGGCCAATTCTGGCTCTAAACTGTCGGTTGCAAGTAGAGCAAGTCAATGTCATAGAGTCTGCTGGTGGCACATTTGTTTTGGCTTTGCGCTCTCTTCGCTTTCTTTCAGCTTCACAGATTCTCTTCTTTTCATAGAGAGCTGCTCCTTTGTTGATGAGACCTCGCCACTTTGATCGCTCCTGTGCAGTCTGTTCCCAGGACCCCATTGGTATTTCGAAATCCTTCAGAGAGGCTTTGAGGGTGTCTTTGTAGCGTTTCTTCTGGCCACCTTGAGAGCGCTTTCCCTCCTGTAGTTCTCCATAGAAAACTTTCTTTGGAAGTCGCGCATCAGGCATTCTTATAACATGGCCAGTCCATCTTAGCTGTGCTAGCTTTAAGACTGTATGCATGCTTTGCATCCCTGCTTTCCTCAGGACCTCTGTGTCTGGAATCTTGTCCTGCCACTTGATTTTTAACAACTTTCTCAAACAGCTTAAGTGGAAATGGTTAAGTCTCTTTGCATGGCGTTGGTATACTGTCCAGGTCTCACATGCATACAGGAGGGTTGGCAGTACCACAGCCTTGTAGACTTTCAGCTTGGTGTCAAGCTTGATTCCATTTCGCTCCCAGACATTTGCACGGAGTCTTCCGAATGCCACACTAGCTTTTGCAATTCTGGCAGTGATCTCATCATCAATATGCACTGCTCTGGAGAGAGTGCTTCCCAGGTAGGTGAACTTGTCAACAACTTTCAGTTTTTGCCCATTCACAGTGATGGTTGGTTCATTATATGGTTTTCCGGGGGCTGGTTGGTGTACAACCTCTGTCTTTTTTGTGCTGATTGTGAGATCATAGTTATCACATGACTGTGAGACTTGATCCATGGCTCTTTGCATTTTTGCCTCTGTGTTGGCATTCTTATCCATATCATCTGCATAGAGGAGCTCATCTAGCACATCAGTCTGGACCTTAGTTTTGGCTTGCAACCTTCTGAGGTTGAATATGTTGCCATCAAAACGGTACCTGATTGGAAAACCAGTGTCACTGTCCCGAAAAGCATCCATAAGCATGGCAGAAAACATCATGCTGAACAGTGTTGGTGCCAGAACACAGCCTTGTTTGACCCCATTTGTTACTTCAAATGGTTCAGAGAACTCTCCATCATTTTGCACACGTGCCTGCATGCCATCATGAAACTGCCGCACCATAGCTATGAATCTGGGTGGACAGCCAAACTTGGCCATGATTTTCCAGAGTCCATCACGACTAACAGTGTCAAAAGCTTTGGTGAGGTCAACAAACGTCATGTATAGATCTACATTCTGTTCTTGGCATTTCTCCTGAAGCTGTCTTGCTGTGAAGATCATGTCTATTGTCCCTCTGTCTTTTCTGAATCCACATTGACTTTCTGGGATAAGTCCCGTCTGATCAAGATGAGCATTCAGACGATTTAACAGAATTTTTGCAAGTATCTTCCCAGCAATTGATAGGAGGGAGATGCCTCTGTGATTGTCACAGACTTGAGGATTTCCTTTCCGCTTGTATAGGTGGATTATGGATGCATCCTTAAATTCTTGTGGGATAGCCTCCTTCCTCCACATACAGTGAAACAACTCTGTCAGTTTCTCTGCCATGGGTAGCCCCCCAGCCTTGTAAACTTCGGCAGGAATTGCATCTGCACCTGGGGCTTTGCCAGATGATAGTTGTTGAACTGCTTTTCTTGTTTCCGTAACGGTAGGAAATTCATCTAACAGAACATTGCACTCTATCTGTGGAAGTCTGTCGATTGCATCCTGATTGATGCTTGATGGTCGATTAAGCACACTATTGAAGTGTTCTGCCCACCTTTCCAAGATAGCTTCTTTATCTGTGAGAAGAGTGTTTCCATCTGCACTGAGCAATGTGGTGGCTCCAGAACTCTTTGGACCATAAATGGTTTTCAGTGCATCATGAAATTTCTTCATGTCCTTTCTATCCGCAAAAGACTGAATTTCTTCTGTTTTCTTCCTCAGCCAGGAATCTTGCATGTCCCTAAGCTTGGTCTGGACTGTCTTACAAATGTTGCTGTAGGCTGCTTTCTTTGATACTGAGCTAGTATCATCTTGATGTGCCTTGAGCAAACGGTGCTTTTCTTCAAGAAGCCTCTGAATTTCATCATCATTCTCATCAAACCAGTCTTGATGTTTGCGAGATGGATGGCCTAAGGTGCTTGCAGCTGAAGAAAGAACTGTTTTATGGAAAACTGTCCAGTTTTCTTCGGGGTCCTCTGAACTGAGATTCATTGCATCCAGTTGGTTGCAAATGTCTGTTAAGAAATCTTGTCTCATGCTGTCTTTATTCAGCTTTGAGACATCCAGTCTCTTAGGAGCTTTCTTGCCTTGAGGTCGCCTCGCAGGCTGTATTCTTAGGTTGAGTTTGCTGACAACCAGTCTATGATCTGTCCAGCAGTCTGCACCACACATAGTCTTTGTCACTTTAACATCCTGCCTGTCTGTTCTCCGCACTATGACATAGTCTATGAGATGCCAGTGTTTGGAACGGGGATGCATCCAGGATGTTTTGTTCCTATTAGGTAGACGGAAGACTGTGTTGGTGATTAGAAGATCATGTTCAGCACACTTCCTGAGAAGCAAGAGACCATTGCTGTTGCACTTTCCAACCCCTTCTGGACCTATAACTCCTTCCCAGGTCTGGTGGTCTGTACCCACTCTGGCATTAAAGTCGCCAAGAAGGATAAGCTTGTCTGTGCGGGGTGTTGCAGAAATAACATTGTCTAGGTCATCATAGAACTTGTCCTTGACCTCATCTGGATTGGTCATTGTGGGTGCATAAGCACTGACAATAGTTGCATGTTTATTGCCTGACAGAGGAAGTCTCAATGTCATTAGACGGTCATTAATGCCTTTTGGCAATCCTGACAGCTTACCAACAAGTTCTGTTCTGATGGCAAAGCCAACTCCTGCTTCACGCCTCTCTTCACTTTTGCGTCCACTCCAGAAGAAGGTGTATCCAGCACCAACTTCTTTGATCTCCCCAACATCTGCGAACCGAGTCTCACTCAATGCAGCTATCTGTATATCATACCTCCCAAGTTCTCTGCCCACAAGGGCCGTTCTACGCTGTGGTCTATCTGACCCAGCACTATCCATTAAAGTGCGCACATTCCATGCGCCAATCCGTAAGGGGATTACTCTAGCTTTTTTCTTTGTATTTCGACCGCTTAAGGGGATCCCCGCTGATCGCGGTTAACCAGCCAGGGGGTTTGAAGCAGGCAATTGTTTAGGGCACCTTTTCTAGCCCCTTCCCCATGCTACGGGGGTGAGCAGTGCGGTCCTAAATAGGTCTGCTCAGTCACTCAGCCGACTGCCGAATTCTGCTTACTGCTTCTCCTCACAGAAAGCGACCATTAGAACTGAGCCGCCTGTGTGCAGGTCTGCAACTACAGCTCCCAGTGTGTCCTACACCTGCTGCTTCGCCACTCGCCCATCGCCACAGGACTTTGTAGGTATGTGGGTGCAAGTGTGATGAAATTGTTGTGTATGCAAGTGCTTGTGTGTTGAGAAATAAGATGACATGCGCTATGAAATTGGATTATAGTGAGGAAGAGGTGCGCAACGTCAACCTCACTCTCTAGTCCTCGCCCAGCTGCGCCCAGAGGCAAGACACAGGTCAAGACGTCTGGAGTTGGGTTTGGATGCAGTGGATGACCGTAACATCTTTAGTGCCTTGTCACGCTCTGCATGTTCCACAACATGTTGCTGTATCGCTTTCTGAACCGTTGAATCAGATGATTTCTTCCGCTCCATCTACCGAAACAGTCTTTGCATATCTGGACTAGGCATATCCAGACACACAGGTTTGATTTTGGAGTTTCCTTCTCCTAGATGAATTGCTGGCCACAGCTGAAGAGCTCCATCTACCCTTTCTTAGGTTTTGTTTAGAGACCTGTAAACTCCTAGGAGGGCTGTCAACCAAGACTAATGAGTTCCCCCTGCCCAGCTAGAGTTTTGTGTAGAGAACTAGCTTAACTCCTAGATGAGTTGCCTTCCAAGGCTAACGAGCCCCATCTGCACCGCATGACAACAGGTAGTACTGATTACATGTTACAGTAGCAGTTAAACTGACCTGACCTATTTGTATATTTCAAGTAAAAAAACTGACAATTTAGGTAAAACAGTTGTAAAAATCATGTTTAAATTCACAAATGCACGTGCCCAAGGTTTTTCCCTCGGAATGTTTGTTTAAATGGCTCAATATTTATGATCAGATAGTTATGGCTGCTTTTTTACTTCTTTTCGATCAAATATAATATCTGTAAAGATTTTAGAGAAACGGAAATTGTTTCTATATATAAGCTTCATGCTTAAAAACAGGTTTTAGACATCCAACTCAACACGACAAAACCAACAAAAAGTACATATTTTTTTACATAAAATATGCTTTTCTTATATAAAATATGCTCTTCAATCTTATTTGTTTTCGATTCTTTATACCATAGTGTTTGTCTCAGTCTTAGTTTGTAGCATAAAATCCAGTGTTTGCAAAGTACAGGATAGCTTCAGTATTGAAGATGGCATCCAAGAAGGTCGTCAAAATATAGAATTTTGAAAAATGAGCCAAATATGTCCCTTGACTTTCATTAAGTAATAAAAAGCTAAAATCAAGTTGTAAACCACTTAGAACATGTCCTTAATGTTATCTTCATGTGTGTGTTTCCTTGTTAAAACAAAATTATTCAGACACCATAACCTTTTTTAACACTATTGTTGGGGTTCAAACCATTCTTTGTTAGCTATATTCAATTTGTGTTATAATGAGAGTAATGTATATAGACATATACCAAAGGTAGTATGAAATAACCATTTGGAGTCCAGCTATGATCAGTGCTATATCCAAAACTATGTTTCTTGATCTGAGTTATAGGAAGATCCAGATGCATTTATTCTAGAAATGGGTGGAATTTTCTTGCCCGGCAAGAAAAAGAGCAACATAGAAAACTTATTTTCTTGTACATCATAAGTTCTGCAATCTTATTACAAATGTAATTCACAAACTCTGGTTCTGCAATTAATATAATTTTGGTGCAGTATTATTCTTACAATTAATACAACCTTGTTGCAGACATGGATGAACGATATGGCACTATATAAAACAAAATAACACCAAACCAAGTTTGTTTCGACACTATAATCATATGTAGGTTCTAATTCCTCATTAACTGATTATGCTTTGAGCATTTATGTACAACGTTTATGCAAAGAACTGTAAATCCACTTATCAGAGCATTAAAGCAAAAACAGTAGAGAGGTAAAGTCAAACATAAGAAATGATTTGACTAACCCTAAAAGTACCGTATCATCTACAATGTACATGTATTTTGAATGGAAGAATAATTGCTTATTTGTGGCGAGATTTGTGACCTGTTAGAAATAAAAGTAAAGTAAGTGGAAGCTGGTCGATGTTAGCATGCACAATTGGCGATAGTAAAGTTGATGTATTTATAAGAGTTGTTGAAGCAACGGAGAAAGGAAATGACTTCAAAATGCTATACATACATGTTCTAATGGACCTTCCAAATAGTGACTTAGTTGCTGGTGGAGCAATATATTTGCAGTAAACAGAGCTGTTTGCTCAATGGCACATTAGAATATAACATTCAGCTATGACACTGAGCATGCTAAGGATAATTCTGTTCCATTTACATATGCAGATACAGGTTCAAAGCTAAAAGCTGAGTATGAAAGTTCAATAATGAACGAAAATCAAGTTGTTGAGTTATCCAATTAATAGACAAATTTAAACAGCTGGAGTTAGAAAGCTGGGTTATATAACATAGAATGTTATAAAAACAATCCATATAAAGAGCCTTTTTATTTAATTATGGTCAGAATTATCATATACGTAGTTATCCACTTAATAAACAAATTTAAATACCTGGAGTTGGAAAGCTGGGTTATATGACATAGAATGTTATAAAACAAACAATATAGAGAACGTACAAGTAGGCAATGATCAGGAAAATGCGCAATCAGAAAGAAATTTCCACTCCGAAAGCCGATGTGGGAAAAACTAAATTGACAATTAGGTACTTATAAAAGAGCCCTTTTATTTAGTTATGGTCCAAATTATCATTTTACGTATTGAATTTTATTTGGTACGAATCAGTGTGGCTGAAGCGCTGAATATGTTTGATCAACTATGAAAATTAAACCAAAGTATTTCAGCTGATGATACACACGGGCTGCAGAAGATACGATAAATCATAAAACTATCGGTATGTTTATAAATGGTATTCTTAGAAACATTGAAATTGTAATGGATCTATCTGCCACCATTGCAAGCCTTTCAAGATAGTTTACTGTACTAGACAGATGGTCGGCTTCAAATGAGAGCAATGAAAGATTTGCTAATGCTTCAGACATATCGGCTGAGCTTCAGTAGACTTGCACTGTCTTTAAGTTGCTTGTAATATTACAAAAGCAGCTATTTCTATTGCATACCCCAAACATGTAGGTCTTGTTGTACATGATCAAATCTGGAGTAGACTATTTAATTTAACAAATAGCTTATCGTCGATATACGATTACATAGCCTGAAATGAAACGAGTTTTATCATCAGCACAAGCTAACACTCCCTCAGTGGAACCGTCCCTTCAGAAATTACGTCAGAAATCAGGGGGTGTGCTTATACTGGGAGTTACCGATAACTTTGACAATAACAAAAAGGCAGTAGATGTAAACTAACCAAACATGCAATGACCTCTATCGTTCTGATTGCACCATTTCCTGATTGTTATTTTCATTTAGCTTTGTTATCGCATTATGCAGGATCCTGAAACGAATATAGATCTGCACCATCTAGGTGAAGATTTAGAACATTCGGAGGACCATAGGTGGTCTAAGTTCGTAACAAACACAGTTTGTCTTTAAACTCATTTTGCGCAGAGAAGGCAATATTGTTGATGGCTAAAAAGCTACCTCGACAGATAACAGTTTCGGGTTTCATTGTCTGAGGTGTGTCTATCAACTGTATATTTGGCGGAATGGTTTGCACTATGTTCAAGAACTGAAATCACCATCAGACTTTAGATTTGAATTGGACAATGAATGATAAAATAAAATGCATAGTATTATTGGTAACACTATCAGTTGCAGCTCCAAAGCTATTGAATGACACTGTATGCTAACGTAAAGAAATGATTAATGAATACTGCACAAGCTCTATGTGTCGACAACCATACACTGTGATATATAAATGTCAGAAATTAATGTACATGTAGTTATATACACAAATGTGCATACTATCTTTTCAGGCATGTTGACAGAGGAAAATTACAGAGATTCAGATTATTTGAAGGAATTTAAGTTGCATCTGTTCAAACATACTCCAGCCCTTACCCCATGTATTTCTAGATTTGTATGCATAATGTAATATGACAAAGAAAAATATACACGCAAATATTTTTAAAAAGATAGATCTAAGTGTTTAAGCTTTTTTAACTGTTTTGTTAGTAAACAAAGGTGAAAGTACACATGCGGCTTATTTTTCGAAATGTTATATTTTGACGGCCTTCTTGGATGCCCTTTTGAATACCGGAGTTATGCTGGGTTTGCAGAGGCGGCCAACGCTGGATTTAAAAGCTTCATACCTTCAAAAAGCTTGCAAGACAAAATATTTGGTATATAGAATCAATAACAATCACAATTCAAGAGCCTATAATGTATAGGAAAATATGTATTTTTTTGTTCTTTTTGCCTTGTCAGTGAGACCTTACTCCATTCATATCTAGAATATATATGCATAATGTGGTTTTTAACAATGGAAAACACATGAAAATACCAATAATAAGATAACTCTAAGTGTTTATAGCTCAATTTAAGCATATTTGTTTCTAAACAAAAGTCAAGGGACATATGTGTCTCATTTTTTCAGAATTGTAAATTTTGACGGCCTTCTTGGATGCCATCTTAAATACTGGAGCTAACTTGTGTTTTACAGAGGTGGCAGACACTGTATTTTTATGCTACAAACCAAGGACAACACAAACACTATGGTATATAGAATCAATAACAAATTAGATTTTAGAACGTATTTTGTATAGGAAAATATGTACTTTTTGTTGTTTTTTTCCGTGTTGGGTTGGATGTCTAAAACCTGTTTTTAAGCATGAATATTATATATAGAATTAAACAAACATTCCGAGGTGAAAAACCTTGGGCACGTGCATTTGTGAATTTAAATATGATTTCTACAACTGTTTTACCTAAACTGTCAGTTTTTTTACTCGAAATAGACAAATTCATCATTCTTACATGAAATGGGGCATTAAAATACCATTACAATGCAAACACATGAAAATTATGATGTATTTTTGTATAGGGGTTGATTTTAAGAAATGGCAGCCATCTTGGACGCCATCTTGAATACTGAAGTTATGCAAGGTTTGCCAAGGTGGCAAACGTTGGATTTTAAAACTACAGACCAATACGAACATTTTGGTATATAGAAACAAATGTGGTACTCCATAGACCACCCCCTTGAAAGATAGCCCATGATATTTGCTCCACTATAAATAGAATTGGCCAAACCATGTCACTATATTTACAAATATGCGTTTTATGACGTGCATATTAGAATATAACGACGTCAAGTATGTTAGTTTGCTTTTTTTTTTTTTTTTTTTTTTTTTTTTGCTTTTTTTTTCTTGTTAAAAAAAACTCCACTGAAAATGTATATTCACCTAAACAAAAACATTTTGAAAGCTGAACCACCTTATTCATTGAGGGTTTTAAAAAATTGAGCATCAGTGGTACCAAACATTCATACGATAATCAGTGGTATCACATATTCATTTGAGGATTGAACGAGACGTCGCATAACATACATTTACATTAAATAACTCATCAATGCAAAAGATTCTCAACTGAAGAACTTACTGAAAAGGTACAAGTAGGCAAAGATCAGGAAAAGGCGCAATCAGAAAAAGATTCCCACTCCAAAAACCGAGGTGGGAAAAAAACCAAACTAACAATCAGGCACTTATACCATGAAACATATCGTAAGCCGAATGAGCAGCTATTTTCCCAATAGGTGGCCACTCAGTTACCTTAACTTAACTAAAAATATGAAAACATACATAAGGCGCCAACATCACAAAAATGTTATACACCAAGACATAAAACAAAAAGAACCACCACAGAAGTATCGACTTGGAACGATCAGTAACACAAAGTTACTGGCGGGCTTAAACCGGTTTTACATGGCCATAACCTCACCCTCAGCTTCTGCAGTGGTTCATAACATTTAGTTAGTTATTTGGTCCTCGTGGTGAATCTCTAACTAGTCAATGAATCATCAAGAACAAACAAATAAATCATGATAAACATCCTGATGAATCAAAAACCAGGACTCACAGACTGAGTAAGCTGCCTGACGATGGAGATCCCTGGGCGCCGAATAACCTACTAACTCCGGAGCAAAAGAAAAACACCAGTTGGACCCCGGTGGGCCAAGCAACAGACAAGAATCCGATTTCAGAATCGGCGCCCCCCATGGCCGATAGGTTAAGGTCGCTGACTTCAGTGCTCTTGATAATTCGACCATCTCACCGCTGTGGGTTTGCGCCTCGCATGTCTTCACATGTGGGACAAGCCAAGTTCTGTTTGCGGGTGTGTCAGGTGGTTTTTCCCCGGGTACTCTGGTTTTCGCACCACCTTCTGATTGATTCGTCTCGATATGCGCGAAAAAGCTTGAAAGGGACGTAGAACTGAATAAAAAAAATCAGAATCTTATACCGGCAAGGAATATAGGAAAATATCAGATAGCCACCCAGTTGAATAGGTTTTGTTAAGTTAACTTCTAGAGTTCTGAATGAAACCTAAACAAAATAACTTTATAACTCTCAATGGCACCGTCTGTCCCAGTAATTAAACAGTTGTGTCTATGACATTAAATGCACATTGAATCTCCTAGACTGTTCAAATATTTACATGTGTTATTTTCTTTCTGTTTCAATTTGTCTCCTATATCTTAGACGTTTCCGCGGTACCGACACTAGTATTTACTTAAAGCAAATAGATTTATGGATTTAAGCTCCATGCTGTTGCACATAAACATCATTTATTTCGCATCGAATGTTGTTTATGAGCGATGCCCTGAATTAATAAATTCAAATAACGCTGCCTCGTAAAATTGCCGAAGATGCATAGTCAGATTTACATATTTTTGATTGATTTATATTTTTAAATCCCATACTTATAAGGAAAATACAGGGTGTCCCAAAAATGTGTCCGCTACAATATATGTTTACATTTTTACAGAAAACTCTATCAAACTTTGTAGCAGTATGCTTCAAAAACGTATTTTAATATATATATATCAATTGAGAAATCATAAATTAATATTGGTTTAGATTCATTTTCTAACCAATCTTTAATATATTTGGACCCTTTGTATAATACTAGTCTCTGTATCGACTAAACTGTTGAAAGTTACAAAATTACAGCAATTCTATTTAGCTCCATGTTGTCAAATTTGATGGACCACTGAAGAGGCTTGAGTAGCAGAAACCGCGGTATAGCCCAGCCCCTCTCATTTTGTGCTGTTTGAACCTTGTGTGCGTTTTCATAATTTCAGTTAAGTTTTGGTAACTGAGTGGCCGCCTGTTGGGAAATAGCTGCTCACATGGCTTACGATATAAATGCAAGTACCTAATTTGGTTTTTACCCACCTCGGTTTTTGGAGTGGGAATTTATTTCTGATTGCGCCTTTTCCTGGTCATTGTCTACTTGTACCTTTATATTAGATGTAAAACTATCTTTTGATTAGAAAATCCGGGATGATATAATACAATTGTATTTAGCCCAGACACCAGGCGGGAGACAAATGACAAAACAGTTTAATTAAAAATCAAAATATGAATATAGCGTATGTACGTATGTAGTCACGCTCACATATAACATAATGTTTCTTCTACATTTCAGTATGACTGAAGAAAATGTCATCTCTGATGCAGAAGAGCTATCCTGATCAAGAAATGGGAATAGCAAATGGCATGACTGCCATAAGTTTAAATAGAGAACCAAGTCATGTGACTATCATTCCTAACCATGTTGATAAAACTGGCGAAACAATCGGAAATGACAAGAGTTCTAAAGCCTCAAAACATCCAATCAATGCAAAGGATAGGTGGGGTCGTTTAAAAACAACAGTGAACTCACTCGGCCATGGGTATACAAAGAAAAAGCCGGCGTTAGATCGCGGTGACTCATTTCTAAGGAAGTTCTCAACACGAAATACTGAAGACAAAATTGATGCAAACTTTGAAAACAATCTGCGGTATTCCTGTCGAGGAAAGCAAAATTCTTGGAAAAGGACATTTGTGATTCACCCGGCCGGTGAGCTCATGTTCTATTGGCTCGGTATCGTAACACTCGCTGTTTTATACAATCTGTGGACCTGTATTGCTAGGGAAACGTTCAGGGAGATTCAAAGAGGATACACGAATGTTTGGATCTGCCTCGATGCGTTCTGTGATACTATCTATATACTGGATATTTTAGCTCAATTTCGAACTGGATTTCTACTTCAGGGATTGATGGTTTATGATTCTCGTAAACTTTGCCAGAACTACATGAAAAATCGGTATTTTATTGTTGATGTCGCGTGTTTAATGCCTCTGGACTTTCTACAATTTGCTATAGGAATACATCCGATGCTACGATTTCCACGCTTCTTAAAAGTATACCGCAGTATTCAATTTATGCATATGTATGAATCAAGGACAGCGTATCCGAATTTACTCCGTGTTCTTAGTCTTTCACATATACTTTTTCTCGGCGCCCATTGGTTTGCTGCATTTTATTACCTAATTTCTGAAGCGGAAGGTTTCAACGGCGAATGGTCATACCCGACACCGGAAGGACAATACGCAGGCGTGACTCGCAAGTACCTGGCGTCCTTGTACTGGTCGACTTTGACTTTGACGACCATCGGAGATCTACCACACCCAGATACAAACTGGCAGTAAGTTGATACATATCTGTTTTACTTTTATCAGGAAAGATATTGTGCATTTCCTTATTTATACATAAAACACTCTTGACGTTGTCTGTGATGCCGATACTCATCCGCACGAAGTCGATGGAATGTACACCCACCGTGAAGCTTAAGTTATAATTAAAAGCGACAAAATTTGCTGAAGAAGTTTTCAACAATATGGTCACCGTGTAATCACGACATCAAGACGTTTCAAACTCTGTAAGCATAACAAAAAACAATAACAATATGTACCGCATGACCTTGCTTGACCATATTGTTTGATAATGAATTCGGAAGGAAGTTATAATTCCTCCGTCAATACAGGGTTGCCACTAAGAAAGCGCAACCCGTACTTTTGTGTTATATGTAAGTTGGTTTCATCTAAATATATGGATGAAGAGTGCAGTATAGTTTTTCATCAATGGCATATCCTGCCATAATCAATAGTTTCGTCAAATCGATAAATTTCTCACCCTGAATACTCCATTAGCGCATGCAAAAGTCAAAACAGCGGAAATGAGATACTAAATTATATTTTATGAGATTCTTAATGAATTGAAATTAATTCAGAAAGCCGGAGAGAATTATGATCGTCTTCAGCGTTTCAATTCTGTCTTGCATATTTATCATAAGCGTAAAAGAACATCTGAATATCGGCCAGTACGTTTGGCACCTTATTGTTGGTGTTATAGTCTAAGTCTCTTCCGGTTGTCATTATGAATCATTGATGGAAATTGAATTATTTTATCTTATTTGTATGATATGCAATGCTTATAAGCCTCAATACAAATACAATAATGCAAAAAATTTACATTTTGCAGAGCTACAATGTCGAATGCGTCGTGAGTATATAAATATACTTACCAGAAAGGTTAAGCACTGCTGAAAGCCTTGCAGTTTCGGACTCGTTACGAAGAACGCTCAAGTCTCAAATCAACATATTTCACTATAAAGTCTAAGCCCAAAATTGAAATTTTAAGTAATTTCCAACATAAATGCATAAAATTTTATTAAACCAATGCATGTAACAGTTCTTTTTTCACCTTGAGCCCATATGATACAGTACAGTCCACTAGTTATTTAACGCAACAATATACACCCAACTTTAATATACGTGAATTACAACTTAAGAACCCTATATCCACATAAGGGTGCCTATTTAAATGTTACATACACACCCTTTACACCAAAATTGTACGTGTTAATTGTTAACTGTGTATTATATAAATGAACTCTAAAGAAGCTCATACACTGCAATGGAAAAGTAATAGTACATTGCGGTGCTTAACTTTTTCGGGTATTTACATGTTGTGTCTTTCGATCGTGCCAACCCTGTATTGCTTGGTTTTTGTTCAGCGCTTGCATATTAAAATGGGTTTGATGACAAATACATGATAAATTTAGTTCTTACACGCATGTGCATTCAAGTGCTTGCTTGTATTGACAATGTCTAGCATGGGTTCTAATATATAGTAATAAAAGTTGTCATATGGATCTGAACGCTTAAGGCATGTTATTCGAAGTTAATTCAATACGAGCTGAAATTCATCATGAGTTGAAGTACAAGATACAAAATCTAATATAACTGTCGGTTTATCTAAATTACACGTCATTAATATTAGAAGTGTAAAAGTGGTTTCATAGAATTTGGCTTCGATAGTCTACCTTCACCTTAATTTTATAATGTTGACGAGAGGGCAAAAAGAAGTACATAAACTGACGACAGTACAAGTGACATACGTACGAAGATAGGAAGTAACAAGTCTATATCTGTTTAACAAACGTGATCGAATTCAATCTGTCAGGAAAGGCCGAAGACAGGGTTTCTCATGGGAATTCTCAATTTACTCACTTTCACGAGAAACAGCGTTAACCTTCACTGATCACATAACACTTTCTGATTGAGCAACACTCTCTGTGAGGATATTACATTCAACTAATAAAGCATCGTTGTTGATTCACAGATTTGCATTACTCGTCCAATCTGCTTGTACAAAAGTACTGCAGTTCGTACTTAGCGTAGGTCTTCACATTCTCTTTCCTTTAAAGTTTCTTATTTATAATCTTTGTCCATGTTTGTACAGTCACTTATCAAATTTTGCTGTTAAGGCGTAAAAATAGCTGTGTTTCCGCTAATATGCCAAAAAAAAAATCGGGGTCGACAGGTAGGCAAATCTTTTTATTTTTTCTCTAATTTTTATTTGTTTGAAACCAGTAAAACATGATAATATGCAACTTAATTCATCTCAAGTACTAGAAAATGACAGACATTGAAGTTTAAAATATCAAAAGAGTTGAATAAAGCGATTTTAAATATTATTCTTGCAGTTTTGACTTATTTTAAGTCTTATGTCCGTTTACCTGAAACCTTCAAGTGTCGGCAGGGATGAAAATCGTTTTAATTTCTTTCAAAATGACGATAAAAACTGCGAGGTCGGCACAAAAAATCAGGGTCGGTCGGGTTAGCGGAAACACAGCTATTTTTTTCTTCGGCCTAATCGTGCATTATGCGTTTATTTTTCAATAACATTAATCGTTGAACTGTTTATTGGCCGTTCGTCTCTCAGTATTGAAGAAACCATCTTTATTTCTTGCATATTACTTGACCATGAGTGTTTGTGACTTCTTTGATGACTGCGTAGGTCAATATTTATATGGGTAAAAAAGTAAAGGATCAAACTTTTAAGGATTCATTTTCATTTATATGGTGAATTAGCAGTTTTATCGCACTTTCATATGCCACCATATGATTCAGCTGACTTAAGCTTTGCTGTTCTTTAAACTACACTACCCTAAAACCAAAGTGATAAAACTGATTCCATAAAAAAATCAATTTTGTCCATTCATGAAAACTTTTCAAATTTGCACGATAGTCATCAAGTTTAATCATTTCTAAGGTCAGCCTGCCAAAAAAAATGAGAGATTTCACGCCATTTCAAAAGTTTTGCACGAAATCTCTATGGGAATTTCATACCACTTTCATTTTAAGGGTAGTCTGACTTAAATAAAATATAAAGCCTGGTCTCGTCATTAGTATCTAGTTGCAACATCACTGCCCAGTACGTCGTTGCTGAATACGGTTTATGTCACTGCCCAGTATTTAGCTTAAAATAGCTTTTTTTAAAAAAAAATAACGATAACTCTAATAACGTACCGGGCAGTGATATAAAAGCGTACTGAGTACGGACGTACTGGGCAGTGATGTTGCAACTACACCCTTGTCGGTCTCGTTGAATGCAAAGACTTTTGTTTAGATTCTCAAGTGTACAAAGCTTACAAAATGAATGACCATGATGATAGAAATGTTTCATTTTACCAGCCGCTGAGTTCGAAATCTTCTTGAAATTGCATGTTTAACGTTTCATCCCTAACTTTTTTTGTCCAGACTACTACATATAAACTAGCCCTTGATGGCTATGCCTAAAGCCACCAAGATCTTTTCAGGACGCAAAATAATTCAACATCTTAAAGTCAGTCCGAGGTATCAGCTAGAATTTCGACTTTATGCAAATTGTATTAAACGTCGTCTCTGTCATTTTGATCCCCCTTGTGGTTTAAAGTAATAAATCGTCTGGTCAGTTAAATCGAAAAGCAAAGACTTGAGTCGGCAAAGAGATCTTACAGCTACATGTCATGATACATTGTACTGTATGTTGTGTAATATCAATACAATAAGGGTGGTCGGGTGGGAATATGGGCCCCCGCCCATTGGGGCCTAAAGAAAATAATGGGCTGCTTGTGCATCTAGGCAAAGCTTATTTGCTACTGACTGACCATCTGATTTCTGGTTAACCACTTAGGTATGAGCCTGACCAGGAAAATTGGTTCATGTCAAACTATCCATACATATAAGCCTTGTTGGTTTAGTTGAGTGGTTATATTCGAAGCACTTTTTAGATGTCATGACGTCCTGATTTGGGGTAAAAGTCCCATAAAATGGAGGCAGCGTCCCGACATTAGCTATTGACTGGGACGTTAAGCGTAAATTCAAGCAAAAGTCAAACAATATCAATGATAAGCAATATCATATGGATGTCCATATAATGCATACCTTAATACATCCTACTTTTACCTATCAAAATAGGGGTATACATTGGTAGACATTTTTTTCTTAATTTTGTTCCAGTACATATATTGTTGATACTCGTTAGAAGCGCAACGGCCCTAAATCTATTGAGCTTTTAAAAATATCAATCAAACTTAAAGTTTTCAATGTTTATAGCCGTAAGAAAAATCTGTAGCGATATTTGATCAATGAAATTTAAGGGGATTTTTTAGTTTAAATCTAAAAGTAAAATTCATTTGTCAATTGTCACGTTGTCCGCCCAAAACGACTTAGGTGAAATGAAAAAAAAAAAAAAAAAAAAAAAAAAAAAAAAAAAACAGTTTAATTATTCAAGAAATGGACTTTCGTTAACAGAATCATACAAAAATAGTATGCTGGTTTTCTTTGACTCAGAACTTAATTGTCATTTACTATTTCGGATGTGTTTTTAGAATCATCAGGCAATACACTATACAAAATGTCTGTTTTTCGTTCCAGATATGCATTTGTAATAGTGAGCTATCTGATCGGAGTCTTCATCTTCGCTACGATTGTCGGTAAGTGTCGATTCTAAAATCGCAAAAGAAGGTTTTAATGACTAATTATGACAACAGGTTCAAAAGCCAGATATAAACATTGACAATCTGTGAAAGAATGCGCATCAGGAAAACATGTCCGTGAAATGTATACCCCCTTAAACCCCACTTTTATATAGAAAAAACTGGGGCATGCAAGTGTTTATCTATTTTTCTTATTTTTGCTCCAAAACATAGATTGTGGGTACTGCGAGGCGGTTCTAACGTGTACCCACAATCTATTTTTAGAGCAAACATTTAAAAAATATCAAAAATTTTCCAATAAAGATTTCAATTTTTAATGATGAAAAAATCTCTGTATATTGCATGGGCTTGACTCAACTGGTTTTTGGACTTGTCTTGTCATTTATTGTCTGTACGTATCCAATACTAATAAATCAGATCTAGTGATAATTGAGTAATAATTTGCTTTAGGACGGCCAATTTAATCTTGCACACCGAAAGAATGATTGTTGTACCACCAACTTCCAAAAAAAAAAAAAAAAAAAAAAAAAAAAAGAATAGAAGGACATTGAATCGAAACAATTAAAGTTATAGTCCCAACCTGACACAAAGTTGTCTAATTAACCTCTGACTTATAAAATATCCTTTTTGGCAACTCAATACACTGCCAATACAAGGTCGATGGACTTTAAGCAGATAAGTAAAAGATTTTGGATTTTCTCTTCTTTCTTAGGCAGTGTCCATTTTCTGTTTTCTGGCTTTTTAATGATTCCCGGTCATGATTAATATTCCTGTCACGCTTATCCAAAGTAGTAGAGAAATTGGAAGCTTCCTACTCATTCGAAATATAAGCTTGAACAATAATTATGATATTTATTGTATCACATATAAACCTGAATATGACAGAATCACTAACACTATCTTACCATGTATTATGGAAACAATAAATCGGAAGAAATCTCTAGAGAGTGATATAGAATAAAATGTACATAGATACATTTCCATGATGTTACAGTTACCCCAATAAACAAGAAAATAAAAATCCCCACCTTAGAACGGCAGGGTGTTGGGCAAAAAAATCTTCATTCCAGACTATAAGAATCTTACATGAGTGTCAGGTATGGATAGACAAATCTGTCCCGAGGGTCACATTTTGGCATCATTGTGACCCTAGGATTTTGATTTAAAACGTTTTGACGTCATTGTGACGTGTGCGCTTAGCGACGAAATTACGTGACTTCCTATACAACCAGTGTTAAAAAGAACATTTGAACGCAGGGTGCGACCGGGGTGAGATAACGAGGGTGAGATAAGAATTTCTCACATGGGGTAAAATATAGGATTTCTCTATCTGGTGTGCAAGAAAAACCTTTCCTTTTATCACTGGCGTTAAATACAGACTATTCGAAAATAGAAGGTCTCCATATATCGACACCTTAAGGAAAAATTTTGACTAAAATGTAGGATTGTACTTCTGCTCCTTGAACCGACACCCATATGCAAAGCTGTTTTCGATTGGTCGAAACAACTGGTGCATAGCCGATCATGATAGGCATTAGCCAATCTATTTCACTCGTAGATATAAATGGTACAGGACCAATTACCGACACCTTCCTCCCATTATCGACACCCTCTATCTTTTAAAAAAAAATATTGAACAGCAAAGTGTTTATAGATCCCGGACGATCATAGTAGACTTTCGTCAGAGATTTAGCGTTATATATGAACAATGCCTGATCCTATAGATCAAATTAAATGCATGTAAATTTGTTTCATTCATATATTTAACGGTAAACCTGTGACGTAAGTATATACAATCGTCCGAGATCTACTCAGAAACACACATAGTTCAACAATTTAACAAATTCATTTAACTTTCTAAGAACATATTTGATTAACATAGAACATGTTAGAAGGTGTAAAGCATATTTAGATGTTTTAAATTGAGATCTGCAAACTAGGTTGGAGTCATTTAAACACATAATCTGAGATAAATCTGAGATAATCTGAGCACAGCATTAATACACTTCTGTTGCAATTTGACAAAAAGTCCGTTGTTTAAAATTTGCATACATAAACTTTGCAAAGTGATTTTGAGTTCACAGTAAGTAAGCACAAGGTTCATAATTTACAACGCATCCCTGAACTATAACTCTGTTACACAAAGGAAGCCTTGTGCAGCTGCAGATTAATTGCCTAGTTGCACAAAGAACAGACAAATTCAACGCTTTTTCGTTCACTTTCATCCAAAAGTTCAAAGTCAGGCCTATCAGCACAAATAAAATGCCATCTCGTGGAACATTCGCCACATTTATCCCATCGAGATGGATGCTGGTCGCCCCTGCTACACCCGGGGCACATATCGAACTCCTCCTCAAAATTGTCACTGTCTTCGTCCATATATGGTACGTTCTCGATATCTGAATCGGAGCTGACAGAATCTCTTTTAACCTTTTTTGTTTTTGTTTTACGCTTTTGGTTTGCCTTTCTTGCTTTCGTCTGATTTAGTTTTTGCTCTCTCTCCATCTTTTTGCGCTCACGCTCTGCTTCCTTTTGAATACGTGTTTGCAGTCTCTCTTCTTTGCGTTTCGCCGTTGCAATTTCTTCTTCTTCTTTCTTTTGCTTTCTTTCTTGCAGTATTTTAATTGCTTCTTTCCCAGAAAGGGCTTTTGGCAGCTTATCTCGAAGCCTCTGCACTGTTTTCTTCTGTTTTGGTTCGGGCACTTTTAGTTTCAGAAACGCTGGAGCTACAAGATTAGGGTCAAAGTTTTTCTGTTGACCCAGGGAGATACGGAACGGACCTTGTGTTGCAGAATCCGATGACTGAATGGTGACAAAATTGCTAGCACATGGTACAGGAGAAATATGGGTTGGCTGTGTTGATTCCTCAGATGGCATCACACTTACTGTATTGTTGGGAACAGGATCCTGTTGATCAGGCATTGAAATGTCATCCCCAGCCATACTTTGTGAGTCAGCAGCAGGACCATTTATCTCCAGTGTATGGTCATCATCTGTAGCTGATGTTGAAGCAGTGGCATAGTTGTGATCTCCCGCAGGTGTGATAACATCAGTCATGTGTTGTGTTTGTGATCCATCCATACCAGTATTGGGTGAACAACACGAGCTACTAGCAGTCAAATCAGATGACTCGTCGACGGGGCCATCACCGGCATCCATACTAGCGATCTTCGACGGCCCAAGTTTTGTCATATCAACCCCTTTGGGTGTGAACGGGAAGAGTCCTGAACGTTTGAAACCATTTGCCGCGTTTTCATAAGTTGCAACCTTTTCCCACGTAGCTTTGAATATCATGGGGAACTCCTTCTTAGTGATGAAACGACCAATGTTTTCCGCCTGCCACTGCTTAACCTGTGCCTGCCACACGGATTTCGTAGGACTGAAAAATCCAATGTCACATGCTTGAAGAATGTGCGTTTAATTGGGTAGGAGACAGTAAAGAATAATTCCATTATCCTTACAATACTCTGCTGCTGGCAAACTAATGTGAGTTGAATGTCCATCGACAAACAAGAGGATCGGAAACTGTATATTCTGACTCTTGTCAAATGAATACAGGCTCTTCAAAAACTCTACAAACGTATCGGAGTCCATCCATCCGTTTTTGGTTGCCGCGTATGTAGCTTCGGGGAATCCTGACAAGCCAACGTCCCTTAATCGCTCACCTGGGAATAAAATCATTGGCGGGGCATAATCTCCATAGGCATTAAAGCCTACCATGACAGTTATCTGTGCTTTGGTATTTGTTACTACTTGATATACATGTCTTGCTCCTTTCTCTGTCAACACACGACCAGGCTTTGGCGCAAGTGGAAAACCAGCTTCATCCGCATTAAACACTCTGCGAGGACTGGTAAGTAAAGTCTCATAATCAGGCACCTCCTTTTTCAGGAACTTTGTTACACCATCATACCAGCCTGTTATCATGTCAATATTTACAACGGATCTCTCGTGCCCAAGGCTCATTGGGGTTCTCATTGTGATTTCCGGATGCCTTTTCTGAAATATTTGAAACCACCTTTTTCCAGGGCGGTTATCTTTAAAAGGTGTAGTCCTGCCATCAATGTCTAATACATGCTTCACTTCACCCAGAAACTCGCCCTTGGTGAGCGGATACCCTATTTCAGCCATAAGGTGACAATATCTAACTAATGTATCCTCCTCAGCCTTTGTTAAGACAGTATGGCGCCCAGGTGGTGTAGCGGCCTCTGGTACTCGCCCTGCTAGTTTATCCAGAAGGGTAGTGCGAGGTACACCATATGATTTGGCTGCAGCCTTTCTGCTCATACCACCAGACCGAACCATATGTATGGCCATTGCCATCCTCTCTGGAGTATACTGCACTCGCTTTTTGGCACCAGCTTGCGACGACATGACTGAAAACAGAAGTTTCATATTTGTTTACTGTCGGGCATGCATTACAACTGAACTAACACTCAGCCAAAGCAACTGTTTGATTCTTAAAAATCTATTGGGGCACTGCTTAATGACAAAAGGAAGTGCATTGTTATGGCAAAACAGAGATTTTATAGTGAAAATGAGGGAGCCGAACACGACACAATCAGAAGGAAACCTCATGAGACAAAACATAGTTTTCTCTCCCCATTATATATACAATTTGGTAATGACACCCACTGAAAATATTTGACAGTTGTTCAGCATGTCGATAATAGGATCATGTGTTTAAATGTTGATCCTAATATCGACACCATTTGAATCTTGCGTCAGAAATAAAAAAAAAAAAACAGTCCAAAATAGCATTTAAAAGGTGTTTGCGCATTTTACTTTTATCATCAAAAATGCCCGTCATAATATTCAACATCATGAACATTTTGTGAGATAAAAACAAATACCACTCACCTTATTAGCGCCGATAAAATGCCCGCGCAAAACATTTTTCCTGCAGTCCTGTTCTTGGATGATAACAAAATGGTGGTTGATGATGTCATAATGACGAAATTGGAAATCGCGCATCTGATCATGTGACTTTTAGCCAATTAATGCCAATTACAAGCCTAATAGATCAAGGGTGTCGATAAAGGGACCATGTCGGCATTTGGAGACCTTGCTCAGTTGAAAATGGTACAAGTAGGCAAGGATCAAGAATTTGGCGCAACCAGAAAGAAATTTCCAATCCAAAAACCGAGGTGGGAAAAACTAAATTGGCAGTCAGATACTTGTAGTAATAAAACATGTCGTTAGCTGAGGGAGCAGCTATTTCCCAATAGGCGGCATATCAGTTACCCAAACTTAAAGGGAAAGGCAAGGTTGAAATACAATTCATCCTGAATGAAAGAACTCGCTTTCCTTAACAATATGGTACATGTTTAATGAAAATCGGATGCAAATTAAGAAAGTTATGTTGGTTTGAATATTCAACAATGCTTGTTTCAGGAGGCGCCATCTTGGATATTCACGAGGCTTTATGACGTCATAAAGTCCTAATTGAATATGCATAATCGGTGGTGTAATGGATAGCGTATTCGCTTAGCAATCAAGAGGTTGCGGGTTCAAAACCCGGCTGATACATATGCCTGTCATGTTGGTGACAAATGTTCACTCTGACGTAATAAAGGCAAACCGCCCATAGGGTGTAACATTTAAAAACCAAATATATATATATTAATGAATCACTATTAATATTTTTCTGTTAATGTTTGTTTGAATATTTTCTACTGTTGATTTACAATAAATTCTAGCTATATCTCACCATATTAGTTTTGAAATATGAATTTTATTCTAAGTTTCAGATTTTACAGTTTTCTAATTAGATATTCAAAATGGCCACCAAAAGTCACTTCGTTCCAAAATTTAAAATGTCAATATCTCACGTATTCATCGACCGATTTGTACAAAATTTGCTCCAAAATGTTTGTTTTGACCAGTTCTTTAGTTTAAAGGGCATTGTTATTGAATATTGCTTTCTCCTTTAACTAAAATATGAAATCATAAACATCAAACCAAAACATAAAACAGTTAGAGCCACAACGGAAGTATCGCCTTGAGCTTCAGCCATAGAAATGAAAACTGATGTATTATGTTTTCCAGGACAAGTTGGAAATGTGATAACAAATAGAAATGCAAGCAGGCAGGAATTTGAAAGACTGTTGGTAAGTTATTATGTATGCATGGGATTTTTTAGACAATGTTTCATAAATATGTATCGAGTGCTCTTATTGTTAGACAGCTCATCTTCGTGATATTTCAATCCTCGTGTTGTATAGGCTTTAAGTCAAGGGAATCACCAGGATATTCAAAGACAGACATTCCTCTAATATCAATAATGTGTTTTGCGTATTTAGGATAAATACAAAGAACATTGCCTTGCATAAATACGCATCCTCATTTGGCATGTTAATTTCCATTACTTAAAAACTATAGAAAAGGTTTGGAATATCACGAAGGGGAGACGTGAGTCATTGCCTAACTATGGTATTCGATGCGGAGGAACAAATCATGAAACTGTATGATGAAATGCCAACCCATGTTTTGACCGAATACATAGCCATGGGTGACTCCACAGTGCTTTAAGACATGCTTACCTCATGAAGGAACTCACTAGCAAGCTTTGTTCGTAAAAACCTCCTGGTAGAGTATTAGTTTTCTTGCAAAATAAGACTGACATGCTTAGTTTTATGTTGTAACAACCGCTTTACCACGAAATTCTAAAATGTACAATGAATGAAAATCAGAGTATTACTTTGTAAATAGTGATCATAAAGACACCAAATTTTCAACCTTAGTATAAAAACGGTTTTTCTTTCAAAAATTACAAATATTATTACAATCCGTCAACCATGATTCCTTGTGGAATCCTTGAAACTCGAATATCAGCGAAAATTTTGTTAAAAATTTGGCTTCATATGTTATGTAATTAATTTAGGCATACAACATCACAAGAACTGGAAGTTTTATACACAGAGTAAATATTTATACTCATACTTAACACATTATATAAACACATTCATCCAGTTGTCCATTTCTTGCCAGTGACGATTGTTCAAATACAAGAAAAGTTGTCAATTTGTTTCTGAAAATTGCAGGGGCAATAACAGAACGCACCTGTATGTGTTGACACATTAGAGAGGTTGAGAAAATGAACTTGTAACTTGTACGTGTACGTGTAGAACAGTTTTATCCCCAAACTTCGTCATTTATTACAAGTTCAAAATACTCGCTACACGTTGAGAATCAGTTGGGCTGTGAATGAAATAAATTTGCGACTTGTAAGTTTTCTTTATATGTTTCCATCGATAGGTCAGGTAGGTACAAGCAGAAACCCTTTTCAAAAGAGGGCACATCGGAGCCGGAACAAACTTGTGACAATATAATTAACTCATCATCGTTGTCTAAAAGTCCGGGTAACAATAAATCATCCATATTTACTTTCATATATCAACACATGTATAAACAATAAAAAATTCAGCTGTATATACTGTACTTTATGAAATCTACACGTACACGTTCGATTTTCTCAAACGATTTTACACTCAAAACGACAGGTTGCAAGTTTATTTTCTCAACCTCTCTAATATAACCATAACACCGCCAATTTTTCGTGCTAAACCTGTACATGTTCAAAAGTAAATTTGCTTTCACTCTATGTCTATTACATTATGCTTAGATGAGCAGTTCCCCTAAAACTCTTAAAACTGACATAAATAGTATCACTGACTTTCAAAATATGCCAGAATACACTAACAACAAAGAGCTAGGTACTTTGAAAGTGACAAATATCAATTAGGAAGAATTCCCATTTAATGCATAGAGATCCTTTGCTTACTATAGCGATACACGACCGACGTCACTGGCTGAAAACTTATAGTATCAAAGATAGCCTCTGTGATAGCTCAGAATTCCTACGCCAGCATATATCATTGAAAATGTCATTAGAATTAGTAAAAAAAAAGTACAGATTAGAAATAGTGCAACAACAAATAAGCAGGGAACAAGTTTCATTCCTTCATCGGAGAATAGTATGCAATGCTAGTTGTGAGCAAATTTACCCGACTTTCACGAGACTGTATAGAATGTATCTAGGACGTTATGATTTTATTAATCTGTAGAGTATAAATTGCTCTTTATTTTGAACGATAATGTCTGCAAATTAAGTTGAAGTCACTCAATTTCTTGAATTTCTTCTAATTAAAGTAACAATAGCATATTTACTGTCAATTACAGCAGAATATGTGACACAGATTACAGTTTTCTTTTCATACTTAAATTTCAATGTGTCAATTTATTTCCGTTTGTTGCGAGCCAATTTAAAATCGTTCTGCTTTTCATTCATTTGCAAACCCCCAGTAGAATCTTGCAAAGGCACAGATTGGAACTTTCTAATATGTAAATATATAGCATGAAAGAATGTTCTAAGGGATCTATATTACATAAGGTAACAAAATGCTACCTTTACCCACTTACACTTGGACGCCGTAGAATTTCATTGAAAAATTGTGTAAAACTTAAAATCACTCTTTTCGCCCCTAAAATTGAAATAAGACGTATCCAAAAATGATAATAATTGGAAATTCCATTCATCTGAAATGGGTTGAACGGTTTGATCTGTTGACAAGTTTACTGACCTATCCTACGCCAAAGAGTTTACAATGCTTTGATGGCAAGTTTTGAGATATATAAAAACAACAGTTCTGACGCACGAGTCATATGAGCCGCCTCATGGGAAAACCACAAATATGGTTTCCGAACAGGTCCGACTCAAACCGAGCTGTACAAGCACTGGCTATAGGCTGAAAATTTTCTATTCAGAAAGTTGAGGAATTGTATTGTCAGTATAGCAAAAACAAAGGCACTGATCAGCTTCGCAGATACTGCGATGCTGATCTGCGCCTTTGTTTTCGCATATACGTTTGTTTTCTCATGACGGGTCTCATATGTAGGTTCAGAGCGATCCAATAATGTTGCTTAAATATGGAAAGAAAGATACATTTGTAAAGAAAACAGTAAATTGCGATTTGATATGCGGCATTTGTCAAGAAACCATTTTTCATATCTCTTGGGTCAAAATCACATCAATCAAATGCAAAGTTTCTTATCTCTGTCATTTAGAAAATAGGACTCTTAAGGACTCTTCTGGTATAATTGGGCCATGATATGGGAACTTACCAATGCAATCCACAGAGAGTTTTACAGCTGAAAACAAAAAAATGAAAATTTTCAGTTGAAAAAGTTTGATATTTTTAATATGTTTCGTGGCTGAAAACATAGATTGTGGGTACACATTAGAACCGACTCAGCGAGGCGGTTCTAACGAGTACCCACAATCTATGTTTTGGATCAAAATAAGAAAAATGTATACCCCTGCAAACCCCAGTTTTCTGTATAAAAGTGGGGTATAAGAGGGTATACATTTCTGGACATGCTATCCTGATGATATGAGAAGAAACACACCCATGTGTTTGTACACCTTTGTCCGTTACCAAATTCTGAAGACTTAAAACACATTAGGCACATCATAGTCTTCTAGCTTCGTCACAATATATCTTTATTAGCATTTTTCCTCGAAAATTGTCCCGGAACCTTAGTTTAAAGTCTCATCAGGAGGGCTAAGAGAGGTGCGGATCAGAGCCACGACCTGCCCAGGCAGTGCCCAAGGGTTATTAGGAATCACCATTAAAGAAAAACAAAAGCAATAAATTAAAGTTCCCACCAATGTATTAAGTTGCTGACACCGACATTATGATTTTATCATATCTTAATCCTGTTTCCAAGCCCATGGTGACAGACAAATTTACAAACTGTTGTATTATCAATCAACATACAGAATATTTTCTGTGTGGTCTGAACAGCTATTAGGGACAACTGTTTAGAAGGAAATCGCTTTCAGAGATTCGTATAATATTCCCATAAACATGTAATGGCTTTCTGGACGGATACTAACGTGATTTAAGTCCAGACAAACTATAAAACAAACTCCCGGGAGTGCATTAAATGCATGTCGGAGTTCATTACAAAACCTGTCTTTGGGGGTTTCCGAACAGGTCCGATGTAGATCAGGATGTCTAGTCACCGTAGGTTTGATTTTGGTTTTAAGTAAACGAGGGATTGTACTATCGGTGAAACGAAAACAAATGCGCTGATCCGCTATGTAGTACTTGCACAGCTGATCAGCGACTTTAATTTCACATTTATAATACACAGGTTTTCACCCAATGTGGCTTAAATTCATCGTTCAAGTTTGATGTCTTCATCGAATCTTTAAAGCGTTTTGGGATGATTCTGTATAATTTTGATTTCAAAAATACGCGGAATAGGATGCCCGATAGGAAATCGAACTTCACTTCCGCATTTGTCGTGTAACTGTTTTTTGTGTTACAGTACCAGTATCTGTTTAGGCTCCTAGATGTTATAACTTTTTTTCATGCTCAACTCAGCTAAGACAAGAATTTATCCTGTTCGTAAATGTAAAAATGCCAACAATTAACATTTATCAGCAGGATAAATTACTGTGATAAGGGTTTCAAGCCAGAGTATTCAACGGGTATAACCTATTTCAGTATTTATGAGCAGTTTTAATTTCATGATCAACTGAGTTTAGCATTAAAATGTTTTATAACTTTAAGGCCTGTTTAAATAGCTAAGAGACTGATATTTTATGCAAGATACACACCTCGGATTGTAACCTCGAGGCGGTTCTGAGGTGCATGACTGTAGCTCCTTAACCGAGAGGCTATGGAACTTATTACACATAGTAGCTGAGTACCAGAATCTCCACCAAGTGAGCTATGGAGACAGGCTGCATCTAATATTTCTAGCAATAAATAAAGCCTCCTTCATTTCATTGTATATTCTAATATTTTTCTTTCAATCAAACCCACCGCTAGATCTCATCAGGATACAATTTTTTGGTATAAATCTACCGGTATAGAAATGTTAGAAAAGTAAATTGCTAACTTTAAGATAAACCGCTGGCGACACAACCCTATCATCACACACTTATTTCTTTTATTACCAGGACGGCGCGAAATTCTACATGCAGACACACAATGTACCGACAGACCTTCAGAAGAGAGTACAAAGATGGTATGACTACGTATGGACGAGGTATGGTCCCCTCGATTGGTTTAACAACCATTTCGGATTTAATTGTATCGTGGATTTGCTTGATTATCGTGTAGATCATTGCTCTTATCAGCAAATGTTGAAATACATGTATAAAAGAATAAAAGGTATACAGTTTTAGAATTAAAAAAAAAAACTATACTAACTTACTATAAATGAATGCTTCTTTCTATACAGGGGACGTCTCAATTGTAACGATATCAATTCTCTGGGCCTGCTACCGGACAAACTGAAGACTGAGCTTGCGTTACACGTCAACCTAGGTACATTAAGGCAGGTGAGTAACCCATATTTGACGAATGGATTTTCCCATCACCATCATTTGGGTGAGTCCACTTTCATTTTTAGGGGCATCAGGGGTGATTTTTAAATTTCATTCAATTTTTCGATGAAAATTTTCTTAGCAAACAGAATAGCCCCAGATGGGACGCCGCGTTCTGCGACGTCACATCTGGGGCTATTCTGTTTGCCTGTGTCCCATAAAAGGGACGCCAGGCTTAAACAGAATTAATGTATTTAATGTTCATAACAAAGGGGGATTCCACCGTGCGTTTCTTCGGATGCTTGGGAAAGGTCAAAGCAGACAATGGACTCCCATAAAGTAAAAGTAGGCAATGATCAGGAAAAGGAGCAATCAGAAAGAGAACGAGGTGGAAAAAAAACTAAATAAACAATTAGGTACTTATACTATGAAAACATATCGTAAACCGAGTGAGCAGCTATTTTCCCAATAGGTGGACACTCAGTTACCTAAATTTAACTAAAATAACTTAAAAAGGGTTTAAGGACTCACAGATTCAGTAAAATACCCGACGATGGAGATCCCTGGGCGCCGAATGACTAACTGAAAATCAGGAGCAAAAGAAAAAACACCACTTGAACATCGGTGGGCCAAACAATAGACAAGAAGCTCCGGCCCAAACCAACTAAAACGAATAGCTTTAAGTTATATTGAATACCATAAAGCTATTAGGTGAAGTTCTATTGGTTTATCAAATAGTGATTGTTAACCTGGATGTCAAAGGGCATGTCATAACCAAAAGATGCAGTACCCTCGTAAACTTACTCGTATGAATACAGCATGTATCAAGTATCCGTCAAAGTAACTGTTTCTTTCTCTCGAAATTCAATATATATTCTTGCTTAGTTCACGTATTTAGATTCGGAAATATTAACACTGCGGCATCAGCATCTAAATAACCAATTCAAGGTATGACCAGAATACTAGAAGGGTACACGCCAGAAGTGCATGGTTTTCAAACAATTATGTACAAATCCCATTCAGGTGACGATTTTTCAAAAGTGTCGCCCCGAGTTTCTACACGACTTGATGCTCAAGATGCGGGCATATATCTTCACCCCTGGGGATCTGATCTGTCGTCGCGGGGAGATCGCGAGAGAGATGTTTATCATTGCTGATGGGGTGGTTGAAATATTAGGGTAAGTTGATTTTTCTTTCTTTAACATGTACAGTTTTGTTCGAATTCTGTTTTTGATTAACAGACTGGAGCATTAAAGTCATTGTAATGTCTTCTTTCTTGTTCATTTAGTACATTCATTTTCCTAGAACAACCTTGTAAATGTTTCTCGTATAAATGATACATGTAATGCCTTCACAAAGTACCTGTGACGATTTCTGCCGTCGAGACCATCTACCAAGGCTGCACTAAATAACCTGATCAACATATAAACTGCGTCTTCCTTTTTTACTGTTAGACCCTATGGGGGTTTGCCTTTATAAGGTCAGGATGAACGTTTGTCACCAACACCAGTACTGCACGACATGTACATGTACCTGCCATGTATCGAATTTGCACCTCCAGATTGCTACGCAAATCCGCTATCCGTTTGACCACCGCGGCGAAACACAGCCTATCTGCAGCTTAAATCATTGACAGTTCTCCAAGGACAGGCAAAGGTTTTTGTTATCACATTATTATTTTTCTGACTTCTTCTTTTGATAATCTAATTATGGACTTGTCTAGTCGAAATGAATCGCTTCTTGTCTATTCGAACAATGGTGTCTGATATCTCCGAGGCAGTCTTTTGTGACTGGCCAGAGAGACATGGTAAAGAAACAAAATACACATAAACATGGTTACACAAGATCAGACACAAAACATAATAAAAAAGATAATAAAACATTGGGAATATGCTATTGCTTCAAACTTCAAAAATAATATTATAGCTCCAGAAAGTCGAAGCTACAAAACGGAGAAACAATCTCACATTAACAGATTGATTTGTTGTCAATCTCGTACATAGTACCTCAAGTCTTGGATAGTTTACAATTAAACAGGATGTCCCCGTTGGTGTTTCCGGGCAGTCGGCCGCGGTCACGAAAAGTAACGGAATGCGGGTTAGCCAGCTTGTGTAGTAGCCAACAATGTATATCTAGCTTGACCGCATTCACCTTTCAAAGCACATTATGAAAACATGCCCATGTAATATACAGACTTTTCCAAAGTTGTAAAAAATGAAAATTTTCTTTGGAAAATTTGTTGATATGTTTCTTATTTTTGCCCAAAGCATAGATTGTGGGTACACGTTAACGAGTACCCACAATGTATGTTTTGGATCAAAAATAAGAAAATTAGGTATACCCCTGTATATCCCAGTTTTACTATGTAAAAAGGGGGTATACTTTCACGGGCATGTTTTCCTGATGATGACCTTTCCGGACTATGTAGGCTCAGATGTTCATGTTTCCTCGTTATCTAATTGGACTAGTCTCATAAAGCATCGTGTCATATAACTATTACGTTCTGATTTACTTACTGAATTCGTATCTAATAGCGTATCAAGTTCTGAAAAAATACGAGTTAATACCAAACCATACATAACGTCGCTGCTATGTGACATATAAATACTAGCATGTATTCCGCGACGCACTTGAGTCTAATATTTTTAAAACAATTCCATTCCCTATAATTGCAAAAGTCACGTTTCACTTTGACGCCAGCGATGTTGTATCTCTTACATGTACATGTAGTTCAGTGAGTACAGCGTATTTGCTATTTCTTTTTGATAGGTCGTATTCATTTAATGTATGGCTACACAACAACGTTACAAAATTATTTTTTCTTCTAAAATAAAATGCGAGTCTCTCATACATGTGTTTGTCCGATCAAGTGTATTAAACAGCTTGACGCGCTAAATTCGCGTTATATCCTTGTATTAATCTGCATTGGTGATGCTACAAGTATTCTACAAGGTTTCGAGAAGACTATTAGAGAGGTTGAGAAAATGAACTTGTAACTTGTACGTGTACGTGTAGAACAGTTTTATCCCCAAACTTCGTCATTTATTACAAGTTCAAAATACTCGCTACACGTTGAGAATCAGTTAGGCTGTGAATGAAATAAATTTGCGACTTGTAAGTTTTCTTTATATGTTTCCATCGATAGGTCAGGTATGTACAAGCAGAAACGAAGTTCGATGAAGCGTTGTCAAATCGTTTTGCACGTTCCATTTCTAATTCCCTAGGTATACCCAGTTCAACACACAAAATACGAATGTCATCTTTATAAAACCTAAAACATGCTTTGGATTGCTCTTCCGTGTAGGTGTCTAGGTCGAAACCCTTTTCAAAAGAGGGCACATCGGAGCCGGAACAAACTTGTGACAATAAAATTAACTCATCATCGTTGTCTAAAAGTCCGGCTAACAATAAATCATCCATATTTACTTTTATATATCAACACATGTATAAACAATAAAAAATTCAGCTGTAAAAACTTTATGAAATCTACACGTACACGTTCGATTTTCTCAAACGATTTTACACTCAAAACGATCGTGTACGGGTAAATAAAGCTACAAGTACACGTACACGTTACAAGTTTATTTTCTCAACCTCTCTAATATTGCATGTTGACTACCAAAACTGCCAGTGTACGATAAGTAAGTGGTATCGGGAAACTCTAAAAGTTTTAAAGAGGCGCTTGTCAATCATAACTCAAAATTACAGCTAGAAAGTGTTTAAACCCCAATTACCGACCCCCATACAAAAAGCAAAAATGTACGCTTAACCGAGTGGTTTGGTGTGCTTGGGGGATTAAACGGGTGAACAATGGACAGACAGACAGACATACAGACAGAGAGAAAAACACTTTATTTCTCTCAATTCAAATATACCAGGGGCGAGAAAAAAGTTCGTTGACTGTTAATAAAACCAAAAGTACTGATGCGATTTATCTAAAATTACCGTATGTTTGCAAAAAGGAACAAGTAGGCAACAATCAGGAAAAGGCGCAATCAGAAAAAGATTCCCACTCTAAAAACCGCAGTCAATTTAATATAAACTAACGGGGAAAGTTTGAAACAAATCACTTGATAAACGTTGTTGTTATGACAATTTGTTCGATGGTTGTTAGCCCAACCCGGAGCACGCCAAGACGTTAACGTCATTTGACACCGGGATTTCTGTATAAATTGGCCGAGTTAAAAGTTTCTATAAATACATTAATCCTCATTCGACTTCAAGCAAAGTTTCACACCTTTATTCCCCATCCGTGCAGGATTTGAGTCGAGAGTTTAAGGCAAATCGATAGATTTTTTTAGTTTTTATAACAACTTCTGCAACAGACGTTAGGATTATCCGGGGCATGCCATGCTGTTACGTTGTTTGACGTAGATTTTTTGCTTGCTTAAGCTTGTTGTTTTTAACAGCTATTGCTTTGTGACTAACACTTTGTACACCATTAAACAATGTTGAATCATTAAGTTCTGATGTGTCTCTAGCTGTTTATAACAAATTAAACGTGTCTGTAGGTTTTATTGGGAAGTCTCGCACAAATATCGATGTGCGAGTTTCCGCAATTAATCAGTAACGTCATTTTTACTGACTTTTTGCTTAGACTTGTCTTCCAAAAAGTGTCGCTGTAGCCTTGTCTTTTGAATGTGAGGACTGACGTTTCACATTTTAAGCTGAATTGTATCATTATCAATATTTCCATTTCGATAGGGCATTTTTAAAATATTTTTATATTTATAAACATGTAAACACAGATTTTACGGCGTGCTCCGGGGTAGCAAACCCCACGTGTTTGTCGATGTAATTTATCCGATCAAAAATAAGATTCGACAAATAATATTTTGCATGAATATAGACAATAGACCATTATTACAGTTGTGAAAATACGACAGCAATTGGACGTCAATAATAAAAAATATTAAGAAAATCCTCAAACTTTTTGCTCGCCCCTCGTACACGTATGACATGCGCGAAAAGCGCTAAGATCTGTATATCGGATCACTGAAAACACAATTTGTAAGAAACCAATCGACCTTCTTCTATACCATTTATACAGAATATAGAAACAGAACGGCTGCCAGAATATAAGAATCTCTGATATAGTGGAACACACATTCAATTAAATAATTGTGCTGAATTAAATGATCCGGCTTCTTTCATAAATCTCTTACCCAAAGGAGATCGCGACTAAATTAAGCCTGAGATCAATGTCTTATTTTTTCGTTAACTATGATAAGCTTGAGTATGAGAAAACCTTAGACACACATGTGTACGTCTCAATAGTCACTAAACGATTTCAATCAGCATGCACTTACCTAAGGCCTGTTCGCATGTTTTGGTAGATTTGGTTTCTTTGGGTGAATCACATGTCCTTGCTGCATCAATTTTGCGTCATATGTCAAAGAGAATTAAGAGAAAAGTGTTCGCAATGATGCTCATTTGGTATTCATATTCAACACAAGATTTAATTTTTCCGCATCAATACAGTATCTCCCTTTCATAAGTTCTATTCATGTCAAATGTCATTATACCCGGAACCTTGACATCTAGAAAGTTATTTAGTACATGAGACACCTACTTTTGGAGTCGATAATAAAGACGGTTAATGAACTATTCGAGACAGAGATCAGTACTTTCCTGTTGGTCTTTTCCAACATTACATTTGGACAGCAACTGTTCACCGAAGTGTGACTGTATAGTCAACTACACTAAATATATAAAGGCACGCCGCAAAAACACACTTTACACATCATCATCCATCACTTTTCGACTCGACGCCGAAGAGTACAGAACCGCTGCTACTAATCTGTAGGTATTTATCTTGTAGGTAGAGGAAAATGACAGAGGAACAGATACAGCTCTGGTGGATTCTCGTCAAGTTAGTAGCTTGTTACGTTATATCTACTTCACTAATCTTTCCACTGTCCCACAGTCCAACTAACTGTGAATTTTCTCTACTTCATAAATACTTTACCCATAGTAGATACCCATTTTGATTCAAGATGGCTGACCTTCATGACCTAGCTACCGGTGTCGAGGCTCCATTAACCACAGGTGTGGGAAATATGGATACCCCCGACACAGGCTTAATGGCTTGCGAGGAGAACGCTAACATAGAGTTCTCGTCGCAACCAACCCCGGCACAGCGCCGGAAAATAACCGCTGTCCCCCAAACTGCAGGCCACTCTTTAGAGAGTGGCGCGACAAGGGACAGCCCCTTTGCGCAAGAAATAAGCGCCCATGAGATCGATGTGCCCAACAGTGAAACCGCTGACTTAAACAGCACACCGACCTCTTCGACAAGTAGTCGAAGTTTGAATTCCCCAACTTTGGAGGGATCATCAGTGGAAGCAAGTGTCTTTATGACACCCAATATTCACCACAACAGCTCCCCTGGGTCCCAGTCTACCCAAAAAAGTCAGGAGCACCCCCAGCCGAACGCTGGAAAAAAAGTTAGTAAGGCCCAAAAAGTGGGTTCCACGCCAAAAAACAGGTATGGAAATACCCCACCCCCCAATACATTTAACATCTCGGGCCTTGATGGTAAGGAAGACTCCCACACAGGGACCCAATCTTCCATACATGGACCCCCGGGACCAAACCCCACCCCTGGGGCCCATGCACATGCGCATTGCGCATACCCCACAAAACCCGGTATCCCTGCCGGCCTTTCCGGACACGATACCGGAATTAACAAGGACAAGTCCAATAATGGAACACTAAAGCCCAGGTACTCAGAAGTGATACATATGAACATACGTATGGACACTTCAGAAAATTGCCCCAACGCTACCCCAGTGAAAAGCAATATCCCCCCCTCTAATAAGCGAAAAAGGCAACAGACTGCCGAGTCACCTGAGCAATACACAACCGGTACAAAACGTCCCCTTATCTCAAACGGAAACAGTTTGTTAGAAGAACTAGACCGGTTATACTCCACCCACGTGGAAGGAAATAACTCTCAAACAGCTGCCTCTAAGCCCAGAGGACCCGCGGCCTGGGAGAACGGTTCAAATAAAAGAACCATAACTGCAACTGCAGCTACTACAACTGCAACTGCAAACAAACAGAATAAAACAACAAAAGCCTCGCCATCACCTCTTCGTACCAGCTTTAACAACATGTATACATTTATTACAATCAATATTGTGGCTGGCATACTGGGAGAAAACAGAGGCCGGGAAATTGTGTCAAGGTTCACCAAATACCTACACAAGGACAACATAGAGAAGGTCTGGAACGCCAAAAAGAAACTCGGACCCACCTTCCTTATCAAAAAATCAGCCCTTGATAAGGCAAAAAACTTTATTAATACGGCCCGTCTTAGTTTTGACATAAAAATAGACCAATCAGATGTCCTCCCATCCTACCGGACTAACAAGGGGAAAACTTTCTATTCAAAGAAAACCCCCTCGGAAGTCCAAAATAAGCCCCAGAACCCCACAAGTAACAAAGGTACTCGGGCTCCTACTAAACCTTCACAACCTAAGCCGTCAAAAAAGAATCATAGTACGGGAATCCTATACAATATACCAATTAATATTGACATGGGTACACTTAAGCAAGAGCTTTTAAAAGCAAATAAAAGCATCAAAAGTGTTCACCGTATTATGAACAAGAAAAAGCGGCCCACAAAAATTGTGAAGGTTACCTTTAACTGCTTTCCAGCTCCTCTCACTCTCCAGGGAGAAACCTCTTATGAGGTGAACCCCTGCAGAGTACCCTACCTTAGGTGCTCCCTCTGTCAAGCCTTCGGACACACAAATAAAAACTGCCCGGTTAATAAACAAATATGCCCTCTATGTACGCGCAATCATACACTTAATGATTGCCCCGTAAAAGAATACAAGAGGGCATACACATGTGCAAACTGCAACGGGGAACACGGAGCATTATTCTCACAGTGCCCAGTGTTCCTACGATACAAGTCGCTGGTTGACGCACATAACAAGAAAACAAAACAGGAGTGGAAAGACCGAAGGCAACAACAGAAGACTGCCCCTACTAATGTCAGAACAGAGCAGACAGTACCTCCCAGTAAAAACCCAAGTAGCTTGGAAAATAAGAGTGCCTACCCCGCACTGACCAAGGCAACAGAAACAAAGGCACCCCAAAAGATAGAGGCAGTGATAATTCTGGATACTCCTCCAGCATCAAGCAAAAAACCGGAAAGTATGGAGGAAAAAAACATAACAAAATCCGATCTAAAGAGGATTCTATGCGAGCTCCTCACAACGGACATCATGTCTAAGCCGACAGAGGAACGCATAAAATTAATTGAGCAGGTGGTTGGCACTGAGTTCCCACAAATGTCGCCTGAGGAACCCCTCCCCAGTAAACAGGTGGCTCAGGAGCCACAACCTGGCCCATCCTCTATGGAAACGGAACCACCCATTATGATGGGTAATACACAAGGGATTGTTACCCCCCTTAAAACCAGCACCCCACGCTGGAGTGCAACCCCTTCATCTAGATTCAAAAGTAGCACAAAGAAAAATGGACCTCCTCCAAAACGTGGCTTTAAAAAGGTAGAAACCAAGAGCCGCAACCCTGTCAAAAAGCTGTTCCCACCTGATGCTCTAGAATACTTGATTGAAGCATTGGGGATGAAGGACTTAGCTAATTCACAAAGCAGGGCGGACAAGGAGTCTTAATTGTGCACCCTATCACTTCCATTCAACCTCCTCTAGAATACATCTTCTATAATGGATACTGTCTCTAATAGTTCGAGTAAAATATCCCAACTAATTATCCTGCAATGGAACTCCCACAGCGTAATTAACCTTCCAGAACTTAAGAGCCATATAGAAGAAATAAAAATAAAACCACACATTATATGTATAAAAGAAACGTGGCTAAAATCAAAAAGTAAAATTCCAAATATCCCAGGATATAAAGTGGCCTCTTTCAAACACAGGTCCACAACAAAAATCAATGGAGGCGGTGTCCTGACATACATTTTGGAGGGAATACCGCACTCCGATTTGGAAATCAAAATTGATCCAACAGAATTGGAATTCTGTGCAACAACACTTTACTTAAAACAGGAGATCATAACTTTAGTAAACTGTTATGACCCACCAAATTCAAAGGATACCCGTGATAGCTACACTCAACTGCTTGATCGGATTCCTACACATAACTATATAATATTGGGTGATTTCAATGCCCATAATACGCTGTGGGGTCCCGGCTACACCAAAACGCAACCATGCGACACACGAGGAAGCCATATAGAAAAGCTCTGTTCTGACAAACTCCTAGTTATCCTAAATGATGGAAGCCCAACTATGGCGGCTTCACCCTACGCAAACGACTTGACGCTGGCAACACCAGCGCTAAGCACAGTGGCGGAATGGCAACCCCTAGATAATTCCTGTGGCAGTGACCACTTACCGGTGATCACATCTATTCATGCCGAATACAGTTCCTCAGTTACCATTCCTCAACCTAAATGGAAACTAAGTAAGGCAAATTGGGACAAGTTCAAAAATCTATGTTCAGATACATTAAAAACGGTTGAGTCCGGCTCCATGGATGAGGTCTCAGAAGGTTTTACGGACTTGCTTAAAGACATATGTGATAAGACTATCCCAAAGACCAAACCGAAACCTAGAAAAACGCGCCCCCCGTGGTGGGACAATGAATTAACCGAAGCGGTTAGGGAACGCGAACAGGCTAGGAAAAAGTATCTGAAAAAAAGAACAGAACCACTAAAACAGCGTTTTAATGATCTTAAATTAAAAACGCGGGACTCAATACGGGATAAACAAATTACAAAATGGCGCGAATTCGTTACGAAACTTGATCATAAAGCAACCTCCAAGCAGGTCTGGGATATGGTAAACATGTTTCGCGGCAAGCCTTTTGAACAAATTTCCTGCTTAAAATCCGGCGATACGATCATTACGGACGACAAAGCCAAAGCCGATGCACTGGTTACCCACTACGACAATATGTCAAGTTCGGATAACCTATCAAAAGACTTTACCCCAATTAAAGAGTACATCGAAGGCAAGTGCAACTTGCCCGAAAAGCTACTCGATAAGGGGGGTAACAACAATTCGAACTTGAACAGAAATTTTAACCTGTTCGAACTCAATCATGCCTTGGCTTCAAAAAATAACTCATCCCCTGGAGCGGACACCATACATTACGAAATGCTTAAGCAACTTCCGGATTCATCTAAACTGGAACTTTGAAGGTAATGAATGAATCCTGGTCCAGAGGCGTGGTTCCCAAAGACTGGAAATTGGCAACTATTATTCCAATAAAGAAACCCAATAAGGATAGTATGGATCCAGCGTCATATAGACCCATCTCTCTTACATCCTGCATCTGCAAAACCATGGAGACGATGGTGGCCACAAGACTGACATCGCATCTGGAAGGAAACAACCATTTAGCAGATTGCCAATCAGGTTTTAGGCCGAGCAGGTCAACAATAGATTAGCTCACCAGACTTGAAAGCGAAATCAAAATGGCTTTCATGGAAAACAAAATAGTTGCAGCAGTCTTCTTAGACTTAGAAAAAGCCTTTGACCCCATGTGGTCAACAGGCACCATTATGCAATTAAACAAATTTGGCATTGATGGAAATATGCTTAGATGGATCCATAATTTTTTGGCTGATAGAAAAATACAAGTCAAAATTGGGAGCCAGACCTCTGACCAGCACCCTCTACAAAACGGATGCCCACAAGGAAGTGTTATTAGTCCCATACTCTTTAATGCAATTATTAATACACTGAGAGACCATCTGCTAAAGCACATAGGAATCAGACTCTCTCAGTTCGCAGATGATGGGGCGATCTATACTAAACACTCTAGCCCAGCACTAGCAGTGAAGGCACTACAAGAGGCACTAAAAACAGTAGAAGAATGGGCTCAATTTTGGGGTTTTAAGATCTCAAAAACTAAAACCGAAGCCATCATTTTTCGGAATGAAAAATATGATCAGAAAAAACTCCAAAACCTTAGACTCTTCCTTTATAATAAAGAAATAAATTTTGCAGAAAAGGTAAAGTTTCTGGGTTTAATATTTGATAAACATCTCACATGGAGAGATCATATAACCAATCTTATAGAAAGGTGCAGCAAAGATATGAACGTCCTAAGACTGGTCTCGGGAACCACTTTTGGTGCCGACAAAGCCACCGTCATTAGACTTTATAAGGCACTTATTCTAAGTAAACTGGATTATGGCGCACAGGCATATAACTCAGCCCATGATGCCACACTGAAACGACTGGACATAATCCAGAACCAAGCAATGAGAATTGCAACTAGAGCAATGAAATCAACACCCATAAACGCTCTAGAGGTTGAATGCGGACTTAAGCCACTAAAATTAAGAAGAGAAGAGCTCATACTCAAATATTGGGCTCGCTCTTCCCCATTAGGCGACAAACTCCCCGTTAACGACCTATTAACAGAACATGGCTGCTACCTGACTAAGAGAGCAAGAAAAATTTGGCCGTACTCCAGAACTGCCCAGAAACTAGTTGAAGAATACAATATTCCTACTGATATCCAACCCCCGACCTATGCGCCAAAGTGGGACCTGGACTTCGAAACACCCTCATTTCAGATTAAGTCCTATATAGGCAAAAAGGAAGAGTCGGGCTCTGCACATATGCAATCAATCAGTATGGACTATATTAATGAAAACCATAATGGAAAACTACATGTGTTCACTGATGGCAGTAAGGACATAGACAAACATTTGGCTGGAGCAGCCTTTGTGGTGCCTTCGCTTGACCTAAAAGTGGGCATTAAATGCAACCCTAACCTGTCTGTATTCACCACCGAACTGATAGCCATTGAATATGCGATCACATGGATACGCAAAAACAAAATAAAGGATTCAGTAATTTTCAGTGACTCCCTAAGCTCGATACAATCCCTTCAGGCAGGACGATCCAAGACAAGACCGGATAAAATCAATAATATACTAGGAATGCTGGATCGTGCAAAAACAAAGGGACATGTCATTCATATAGAATGGATACCATCACATGTAGGTATACCAGGCAATGAATTGGCAGATATTACTGCAAAAGACGCAATGCAGAATGGCATCGAGGATAAAACAAAGCCTGCCAAGTCAGAAATATATACAGTCATTAATAAAGCCATTATGAACAAATGGCAACAACACTGGGACCACCCCCCAAATGGTATATATAGTGGCAGAGCTTACCACCATGTCAAGCCAAAAGTAAAAAAAGACATAATTATGTACAGCTCTAATAGGCTATATGATAAAGTCTACACAAGACTTAGACTAGGACATAGCAGATTAGGCCTGCATTGCGCATGGGCAAAAGATGGTATATGTACACGCTGCACAGACGACTCATTTGAGGATGACATCCACGTGTTTTTTGAATGCACATCATATGCAGAACAAAGACGTGACCTGGAAGCAAAACTATTAAAATTGGGTCACACACAGATCACTCATGATCTTCTACTGAATCCCCCAAGTAAGCATCGAGAGGAGGTGGTACAGGCAGTAATTGCATTTCTAGAGGAAACAGACTGTCTCGGTAGAATTTAAACTATACGGTGCAAGCTAGGTTAGAGTTAAAACATTCTCCGTATTAGGGACCACAAGCAAGGTAGGAACCGGTGTGCCTTCCCTTTTACTGGAGCAGGACCATCGGGACGACAACCGTGGCTCAGCGGATCCCCCCTGTGGATATTGCACCCGCAGAGAGTTACGGCGGCCGACCCTGGTCTATACATTAGAACAGTGGCGGGGGCTGTGGGCAGTTGCCGTGTGCCAGGTTCTGGCCCAGGGTGGCTGTCCGCACTGCCTGTCATTACATGCACCGAGATGGACGGTTGCTTGCCACGGCAAGCCTCCGTCAGTAGCGGTGCATTATATGGTGAGACCCCTACGGCGCGGTGCGGTTGCATGGCCGCCGCTCGGTGGAGGTGCTCTATCCATGCGTCATGGTCCGGCCCAAAGTGCGGACCATGGGGCGCGAGCTTGCACCAGGTAAGTATTACTAAAAATGGGTGGGAACGCATGGATGTTTAATATAAAAATTAGGGTCCAATCACGCCGTTGTTTCCCTTCCCCAGGCCTGGAATCGTTGAGCGACAGGCGACGCCTCGCTCTAGGCTTCTCCCCCCTCTCCTTTATCATAATTCTCGACACTAGACGGGCTGCGGGCGCTAGTAGAACCACCCTCTATTGTGTCCGAATGCGGTCCGAAAGGTGTCAAAATCTATCCCCTATATCGGTTAACAACGAAAAGAGAAGCTCAGCGACTCGATTCCTGTTACCGATTTCCCCACCCTATGCACAAATACATTCATAAACTCGACCCGTGTGAGTGACGCTAGCATCCTCTGCTCACTGCTAGCTCTTTGAAGCTGCGGTGCAGTACTGGATGCTGCCGGCATGGCTACACACGGTCCGACCACTCCACGCCATCAACATAGCACTGCACAAGCAAGAATTACATACACCAAACTAATACAACAGTTTCCTCTCTTTCAGGTACAGATAATGCAGCGGATTAATAAAACCGTTGTTTATTGCAGGTTCGAGGTGATCCCAGCCTTGGCCCCCGCCAAAGCTCAAGATCTGGATCCCTATAATACTTAAATCATACAGGTCTGGACAAGCTTGAACTGGGCTGAGGCAGGGGGGCCGAGAAAGGGACCACATATACAATCACATTGTCTTTGCGGTCCTTTGTGGGGTTGTTTCACTCATCCTGATGGGTATGGGGAGTAGAGGAGTGCCTTGAGGACACCCTAGGCAAATCATGCTTATCAAACCGGCCAGCGCGAACCATCTTTTATTGGCGGGGCAACGGCAAATTGCCACTTTTTGGGAGACCCTTCTTTAAGAGTGAAAGTCCCTTAAAAATGCCACTAATAGGCCACCACCACTTAGCAATCTAAATTGCAAGTTTTGCCCCGTACTAGGGGCGAGGCCCGCCTTTCCCTTACAGGCTTTTGCACACTGGACCGTACATCTACAACCTGAGCACTTCTGCTAGGACATTTTGCAAAGAACACGTCTGTTCAGTCTAATAGCAGTATCCTTGGCTCACTTTGGCTAGCCGGTCAAAATTCCAAAACATATGCACTACCGTTATTGGGTTGCGTAAGTCTGGGCACGACTTCACATGGGGTGTGGGGTGGAGTCTTAAGCCACAAGGATAGTGCATGCAATTTTTCCTCGCAGTAGGCCCTCATCTCCCTACACACGCGAAGTGGGAGACGGGCCTCTGCCTGACATGGTGAATAGGACAGCATGGCAATCAAGGTACCAAAAAGTCAAAATTAAAAGTCCATGCATACTAGAGTCCGACTGACCGCTCTGCATCCAAATTACCGCCATTCAAAACCAGCACATTTACACCATGTTTTAACAGTAAAACAGACCGACTGGACTATTAACGTCAGGCTTGGTATTGGACCATATTGAGTGCCTGTAGTTAAAAGCTGGTAAACTAAACCCAGTAAGGCGGACTGGGGGTAGCCCCTTAGTACCTCTGGTGCCAGTTTACCTTAAAACAACAAAAAAAAAAAAAAAAAAAAAAAAAAAAAAAAAAAAAAAAAAAAAAAAAAAAAACACTTTACAACGCTCGTTACGATCACGTGATATACAGTGAATCTTTGTTCAAAATAAACGACATCGTTAGTTAACGATTCGATAAAATTTCAAACATGAATATAACAAATAGACTGTTATTTGAATTGCAAAGAATTCTCACATTTTATCAACAAAAATAACAGTGTATTTGCTTATGTGGTCGGAATTTACATAACGAGTTGAGGTCTTAACGATGACGTTAAGTAACGAAGTTTTGAACAGCTGGCCCCAGAAATGTAGCTAATGCACAACTCTGAAGGTCGAATGATAATGTCTGTAACAAACGAAAACCATCGATGACCACATAAAATGTTCTTTGTTCTGAATGGCGGGAAAAATAAGCAAGTTGGCCAAAGTGTTGAGAAACATATTATTGCGGTTTCATGCTTAAATTTGTCGAAATGTGAAAATAATAGTAATTTTTGATGCATCAGTAGTTGGTTGGGATAACGTAGGTATTTGATAAAAACAACTGACGAAGTTTAACTGACGATATAGAAAAAAATAGTACACGTCTTTGGAATATCCAATCGTTACGAGTATGATTTTGTGGAAACATGGCAGATACAGGCTTCTGTAGTGGTTCTTTTTGTTTTATGTCTTGGTGTTTAAAATTTTTTGTGCTGTTGGCGCCTTATGTATGTTTTCATATTTTTAGCTAAGTTAAAGTAACTGAGTGGCCACCTATTGGGAAAATAGCTGCTCATTCGGCTTACGATATGTTTCATGGTATAAGTACCTGATTGTTAGTTTGGTTTTTTCCCACCTCGGTTTTTGGAGTGGGAATCTTTTTCTGATTGCGCTTTTTCCTGATCTTTGCCTACTTGTACCTTTTTTCAAAACAAGAAACAGAGCTTCTCATTGGAGCGGTCCGTTACATACGATAACTGGGGATTCAAACTGGTTTAAGGAACACCCAGACTAACCCTCGCCGTCTGTAGTGGTTCATTTGATGACCGACTTCAGATTTTGTTGCTCCTTTAATCTAGGAGACGTTCAAAAGGATATGAGATTTATTTTTCGAATACGGTCTCGAGTTTTGACATTAATTTAATCTTCTCATTATTCCTTGGTATCTTTATGTACGAGCTGATAGATTTAGAGACCGACTTTGCTATTTTGCTACAGACAGCTTGGTTGTTCTTTAATCAATTGTTTTAGAGTATGGCGTAATGGAACAAAACATACAATCATCATAATTGATCGTCGGCGATGATTTCTTAATGGGCACCTACAACATATGTTTACATGAAAACAAATACACTCAACCGCAACAGAAACGCAACCCTTGGTTAAACTGCGTTAAAGCTGCGATTCTTTTGCGGTTTATTTCATTTATAGTCTTACATAAACTAACGCCTTGTTTCATGTTTTCAGTGAGAGTGGGACAGTTCTGACTCAGATGAGCACGGGAGACTTCTTCGGAGAGATTGGTATCTTGAACTTGGACGGCGGAATAAACAGGTAATCTTACGTAAAATATGAAGATGAGGCCTGTGATTCATATTATTGGATTTAAACTTGAAAACAGAATCAAGGTTACAAAGCGAAAGAAAAGAGGGTACAATACACCACATAAATTTCAACAAAACACATGAAGGGCGAGATTGTTAGCTCCTTCCAAATGTAGTCGAAATCATAATCTCGAGGACATCACAAAATCTAAAACTGGGTGGTCACTTTTATGGAAATAGCTGCGCACTCCATTTACGATATGATATCTTTTTGTTGGCGTCTGGTTGTCAGTTGTTTGTTTGTTTCATAACTCGGTTTTTGGAACGTTGGTTTTGATTGTACCTATTCCTGACTATTGCGTATTTTTACCTGTTAACAGTACAAACCATTTGAAAATGAAATGTGGAAATATATATATGTTAAGCATGGGCGTATTTAAGAACCCACGAAGAGATGTACTGAGCATTGAAAATGTAAGGTAAACGATGACCAGTAACTGGTGCAATAAGAAACAAAGTCCAACCCTAAAATCTATGCAAACCAAATAAGGAAGTACAAATTGGTACTGAAACAAATCGAACATATTGCAAAACGAGTGAGAAGGTACAAGTAGGCAACGATCAGGAAAAGGCGCAGTCAGAAAGAGATTCCCTCTCCAAAAACCGAGGCGGGAAAAAACTAGATTAATAATCAGGTACTTATACCATGAAAACATATCGTAAGCCGAATGAGCACCTATTTTCTCACTAGGGAACCTATTTTCCCAAACGATAGTCTCTCAGATACCAGCACTAAAAACTAATATAATATAGACTTCATGTAAAGGCGCGTAACAACAAATATATAGATACCAAAATAAAAATAGAATCTTGTAGAAGATTAGCGGCCAGTACAAGGATCATAAAACTATTCAGAATATTACAACATCTTAGCTACATTTACTGCCGAATAATGAAAGTGCGTACATTGGTTTTCACTTGTCATTGACACCAATCAATCTTACGTCCAACCATCCCTAATGACATGGTCATGTATTTGACCAATATTACAAGAAGACTTTGTGATGGTTCAATTTTGCGTCTGATTGCGAGTGACCCTGACGATAAGTTTATGATCTATATAGATCATTTCCTTTGCTTCTGTTTTCAGCATCGAAATAACATTCGACATTTTATGATAAATGTTGCGTTTTATGACAAAAGAACGAGCTCTCGTTGCGTCTATGGTTAACAATATTTTAGACGGACGTAATTGGTGTTTTTCATCTTCGCCAGACTTTAGCATGACTAGATTGATATTAGGCGTGTTGCATGGAAATCTGTCTTCGAGGTCTCCATGAAGGTCAAGTAAAATAAAGATGGGTTAAATCACGTGTTGTTTAAGCGATTTTTGTCAAAGAAGGAGAAATATTGTTTTGTGTTGATGTATTGAAAACGCAGTCGCTTGCTGATCAGCTCCATTGTTAAAAAGCAACTACTATGTGCTTACATAAAAAGTTTTTCCATGCAGAGTATCAGTTATGTTGCATATTAGATTGATCTCGATCTGTAATAGCCAAATCATATTTTGAGCCAGGTTAGATAAAAGCCTTTGAAGCATCAACAAGAACATAACCCAACAATGTGATACAGCTTTCAAACAATTTGTCCGCTAAGTAATAAAAACCAGGACCCAGTTGTTCAAAGCATCGTTAGCTTAACGATATCGTTAAGACATAAATTTGTTCAGCAAATATCAGCTAAAGTAACAAATACACTGTTATTTTTTGTTGAAAAAATGTGAGAATCCTTTGCAGTGCAAAGGATTCTCACATTTGCAGTGCAAAGGATTCTCACATTTTTTCAACAAAAAATAACAGTGTATTTGTAATATTAATAGAGAGGTTGAGAAAATGAACTTGTAACTTGTACGTGTACGTGTAGAACAGTTTTATCCCCAAACTTCGTCATTTATTACAAGTTCAAAATACTCGCTACACGTTGAGAATCAGTTAGGCTGTGAATGAAATAAATTTGCGACTTGTAAGTTTTCTTTATATGTTTCCGTCGATAGGTCAGGTAGGTACAAGCAGAAACGAAGTTCGATGAAGCGTAGCCAAATCGTTTTGCACGTGCAGCCGAAGTATATCTGACCAAAGGCGAATCGACGTACATGTGACCATATATGTATGTAGGTATGTACTTTCTGACGTTTGTGGTAACGCAATTTAATTTGTTTATAGGGTATTTAGCCGCGTTTTAGTTTCCGACCAGGTCCGAGATAAACCAGGCTGTACAGTCCCAAAAGTTGACTGGAGGCTGTAAATTTTGGATGAAGAAGTTGAATATATATATGAGAGTTCGCTTATTGATCTGCCAAAAATTTCAGACAAATCACCGAGACGGTTCGGATATGACAGGCGCTTTAACAACACACAAAGTCCTTCCTCCCCTGAAAGGGCCGTTCCATTCTAGCTCTAAATTCCCTAGGTATACCCAGTTCAACACACAAATTACGAATGTCATCTTTATAAAACCTAAACCTTGCTTTGGTTTGCTCTTCCGTGTAGGTGTCTAGGTCGAAACCCTTTTCAAAAGAGGGCACATCGGAGCCGGAACAAACTTGTGACAATAAAATTAACTCATCATCGTTGTCTAAAAGTCCGGCTAACAATAAATCATCCATATTTACTTTCATATATCAACACATGTATAAACAATAAAAAATTCAGCTGTATATTTATGAAATCTACACGTACACGTTCGATTTTCTCAAACGATTTTACACTCAAAACGATCGTGTACGGGTAAATAAAGCTACAAGTACACGTACACGTTACAAGTTAATTTTCTCAACCTCTCTAATGTTTGAAATTTTAACGAAACGTTAACTATCGACGTCGTTAGTTTTGAACAACTGGGCCCGGGGAATTAATTGTAACCGAATCCTTGTTGTCCTAGTTCGTAAATTAGCTATTGCTAAACAAGTGCGAAACTAATTCGCTGTACTGTAAGCCTGAATCATAAAATGTCGCTTTAAAGATTGTTTCACTCATATTCATTAGGCGGGGCTATACCGCGAGCACTCCGATAAACATCCATCTGACACAACCGCAAGCAGAACTTGGATTACCACATAAAATGATCGAACGATTTTGAGCGTTACTAAAATCAGCGGCCTTACGTCTCGTACATGGGGGCTGCCTCTAAGGATATTTGGCCAATCCCGATGTATGTACTTCCAAGGGCACTACTATGCACTATTTTAAACATGGCTCACCTCACGAGTAAACCATATGCTTGTTTTGCAAACGTATTTACTTGGTATTGTTTAGTCATTTTTTTCCTCCTTAAAACCAGCGCGTATTTGATACGGTATTAAAGCTTTAGTGAATGAACGTAAACTTTCAAAGCCTTGGAAATGTCATATTGATAATGGGCAAGAATTTGCAACCATCCCGACTATCCTCGAAACTCTATCGCTACGGTAGAACAATATCGTAATACTATGTAACATGCCTGTCGTGGACGGTTTGCCCTAAAAGTCAGGATGAATATTAGTCACCAATATGTCAGGCATATACAGACCGTGGATGGAACTCGGAACCTCCTGATTGCAAAGCTAAAACGCTATTTATTAGACCACAGCAACAACTGTATGTATGAATAGTGTATTAAAAGTTAAGACATAACGTAGAAAACTTTGGTATAATTTCCTTTTCAATATTTGGTTTGTTCATTTATTGCTAAATCAATGCTTTAATTTTCAGGCGGACAGCAGACGTTGTCTCCGTTGGTTACTCAGAGTTGTTTGTTCTGTCACGTGAAGACGTTCTGGCTGCCTTGAAAGATCATCCGGATGCCGAAGTATGTTGTAATGTCTTTCCTAATCTATTTTAATAAATTGCAATTCCATTTTTACTTACAAATGGCAACACTGTTAAAACATTGACCGTTGATTAGTCGAATTCAATTAAAATACGATTACAAGATTTCAGATATGAGTTTCGTACTATGATCTTTCAATGTTAAGATTTGTCGTGCTGTACTGTAGTTCTCTTTGTATTTTGTTGGTGCGTGTGTTTTGTTACAAGAAATTCCTATTGAATTAAGCTCGTCGACGCCTTGTAAGTGATAAGGAAGTTACAATCAAAAAGAAATTCCCACTCTAAAAGCCGAGGCGGGAAAAAACAAATTGACAATTAGGTACTTATACTTAGAGAACATATCGTAAGCCGAGCGAGCAGCTATTTACCAATCAGTTACCCGAACTTAACTTAAAAACGTACATAATGTTCAAACAACACAAAAAATCGACTCCATAACATAAAACAAATAGAACCACAACAGCAGTATTGCCTTGGAACGATCACTCATCGGTACGCAAAGAATAAAAGACGACAATCTAAATGGCTTACATTGAAGTGGATGATTTAGAAAAGAAATGATATTCAGCCTTTCCTAAAGCTGCGAATGAGGTACAAAGTCAGTGATCTTTTTCTTTAGTAAGTTTTTGAAAGCTACAAAATAACCTTATGCAATAAAATATGCAGTATTTTTCTGCAATAGGGTATTTGAATGGTTCTATCAAAACAGTAACTTAGGGCGCGTCATTGCGATTATTCAATGGTACTGTTGATAATTGTTTTAGATGCATTTTCAAGCTTACTTTCTTAGACCTTCAGCAAATTCTTTCTAGTATTTTTGTGCAATTATTTGTACTTTTGAGCCACGTCATGAGAAAACCAACAATGTGGTTTCTGAACAGGTCCGACAAAAGCACAGAAAAAGGCTAAACGCTGGAAATTTTAGATTTTGAAAGAAGAGGAATTGTACTATCCGTGTAGCGAAAACAAAGGCGCTGATCAACAGTTATTTCGGAGCTGATCTACGACACGCATTTTCGCATATGCAGATTGTTGGTTTTCGGGTGCGGTAGCTTATTTATATATTTCCCCAAAACAACTAAAACAAAATAAATTGCAGGCAATAATTCGCGATTATGGACAAAGACGACTCCGAGAAACAGAAGAACACAGAAAAATGATCAAAAGCACGCCAAGTTCCCCACAGCCAGGCTTAGAGAAACGATTCCCGCCAAAAGATAAAAAGCCTGATGCACCAAGTCACCTGTTTCACTTGCCACAGTTGAAATACATTCACAAGCTACCGGCGGTATCGCCAAGGTTGAAACGCGTTTTAAGTTTGAAAAACAGCTTGAAATGTAGCCGAAATAAGAAAAAGAGTGTTCGAAGGAAATCCTCTGATGAAAGACAGATAGCCCTGGCACTTGAGAAGCTTCATCGGAATATGAATAAACGTCTGGATAATAATTTGAATGAAGGATTCGACAATGATATTGTTGAAATTGAAGATACAGATTTCAGTGAATCACATAATGCTAAAGGGTACAAGCATTCCTTAGTTGTTCCAAAGCTGAATGTAATCGCCGAGTCGACTTCTGCTTCAGATACCGAGTCTGACGATACAAATGCAATAAATAAAAGTAAGGCTACAAATACGTTCGCCGATGTTGTGATCAAACTGCTGAGGAAGACAAAACAAGAGCATGGGTATTCTCCAGTTGATACACAAGGGGACGATACAGAAGATTTGTTTCACAAAATAGAAATCTCAAACATATCGGATGTTGTTTCTTGTGCAAATAATGACAGTGATGCAATAGATTCCAAAAAGCAATATTCAGACCGTGCCCAGAAAATAAACAATAATTCAGGAAAATTGAAAGAACTTGATAAAGATACAAATACGCTTACTGTTGATAGAGGCGATATTCACAGAAAGCAGAGATTACGTCCAGATGTTCCGAAGACGCTGGCTGTACCCAAGATTGTTTTATCTAGAGACGCTAACGTGTCTTCCAGGTAACGGTATAGAAACAAGGCTATGGATTATTTCCTACTGCGTTTTTTAGTTTATATATAAAAATGATTAGCCGTATTGATGCATGTCAATATTTACATTTTTATTGCAATCGGCCTACTAGTAGATGAAAGTATCTTTTTTGATGTTCTTCATTTCCCAATGAAAACATTAAGTCACGTGATCTAGAAGCAACGCCTATGGACGCGGCGACGTCAGAACAAGCCGGTGACGTTGTTTGATTACTCGTGTTGGTGTAACGTCGGTCGCGTATCGCCTTGACGTTTTAAGCGCGAAAATTTGACGTTTTGGCTGATCCAAAATTACGTTAAGTCGGATTAAATGTCAACTAATATGAAAATGAGCGATGATATGTCAGTGCAATTAAAAATCTGATACTTGATTGATAATATAAAATATAAATATAAGTATTGAAATTCAGATTTTAGCTTTCACTAGATGATGAAAACATTAGTTGTTTTAATGTCTCCGAGAAGCCCTTCGGGCTTCACATATATTACAACAGCCTAATGTTTTTCATCATCCAGAGAAAGCTAAAATCTAAAATCTACATTTCAATCCTTAAGTGTAAAAGGTTACAAAGCGTTAAATCATTCAGGGGCTGCACCTCATATATAAGTCATATGACTTTCCTCTGAGTCACATTGTATATATAGTGAAGTGTTTTTGTTTCATTTATACAAGAGCAAATTATTTTTTTAAGATTTCAAGGCGCATTGTTTAGATAGATTCTCTTGTATAAGCTCATAATGGTAAATCCTCATGATATCCCTGCAATGTATATTCCCTTACACCCCACAGTACAAGTGGGGAATACAGTGGTATATTTTCTTTCTTACTTTTGACACAAACCATAGACTTTGGGTACTCGTTGGAAACGCTTCTAGCGTGCAACCACAAAGTTTTGAGCAAAATTATTAAAAATATCATTGTTCGAATGGAACTTGAAATTTTTACAGCCGAAAAAAAATATCTGTATAATTACATGTATATGGGCATGTTTTCGTAATGTTTATTTACTCTTTTCAGTGACCCAGAAAGTGGTGAAAGCGATTTTGAGGACAACGGCAGAATTAAGAGGACACGATCTTTTTCAGTTGGGAAAACAGCCCCAAAAGATGGCAAATCGATGAGTCATTTGCATCCAGAAAACTTCGATAGGTAAGACGCTACTTAAACATAAATGTTTGGTTGCAATCGGATTAAGTTTATAAACCAGTATATCATAATACTATAATATACTAGTCTTTGTATCGACTATCCTGTTGAAAATTGCAAAATTACAGTATTTCCCTTTGGCTCCATTTCGCCAAATCTAAAGGGTCACTAAAGAGGCTTAAGTAGCCGAAACCATGTTGTGGGTCATCCCTTTCCTCATTAATATGCTCACTGCTCTTAAAAAGGTACAAGTAGGCAAATATCAGGAAAAGAGATTACCACTCCAAAAACCGATGTGGGAAAAACCAAACTAACAATCAGGTACTGTTTTGGTATTACTGTAGCTGGTGTTGTGCCGTGTGGCGGCCCTAAAAAGTCTCCCCGTACATCATCCATAGTGCAGATTATATTTTCCTTTTGGTCCTTTGAGATCAGCGAGGGTATGCTGAGAAATTTTAAATTCATTATCGGTTTCGATTTATTTGCTAACCAACGTTTTCTATATTTGGCACTGTTTGGATAATACTAGTCTTTGTATCGACTATCCTGTTGAAAGGTACAAGTAGGCAACGATCAGGAAAAGGCGCAATCAGAAAAAGATTCCCACTCCAAAAACCGAGGCGGGAATGAAACAAACTAACAATAAGGTACTAAGACCATGAATACATTTAGTAAGCCAAATGAGCAGCTATTTCCCAATAGGTGGCCACTCAGTTACCTAAACTTAACTTAGATATGATCACATACATATGGCGCCAACAGCACAAAAATGATAAACAAGTTGCAATATTACAGTATTTCACTTTGGCTCCATTTCGCCAAATCTTAAGGGTCACTGAAGATGCTTAAGTAGCCGAAACAATGGTACGCCCATCCCTTTTCTCATAAATATGCTCACTGCTCTTAAAGGATCTCAGTTTTATTTTTATTTACAATTCATTGCAATCGCCCTGGATGAAAGTGTCATTTTTTTGTGTTCTTTCTTACCCGATGAAAATATTGAGAAATAACTTGACCGTAAGCAACGCCTATGGTCGAAGAGACGTCAGTATTAGCCAGTGACGTTGTTTGATTACTCATGTTAGCGTGACGTAAATCGATTATCGCCATGACGTTACGCGCGAAAAAATGCGTTTTGGCTGTTCCGAAACTCTGTTAATTCTGATTTAATGTCAAATATCCGACAAATAAGCAATAGTTTTGGGAAATCAAAGACTGTCACATCCGTTACTTGATTGCAAATATAAATATAAGTGTGGGAATTCAGAGTTTCAGCTTTCAATGGATGATGAAAAATTTACGACAGCCTAAAGTTTTTCATCATCTAGTGAAAGCTAAAAATATGAATTTCAATTCTTTTAATATCATTAAATTAGAAAATGATAAGTATGTGGTTACTACATATTACATTGTTTTCTGTACTTTCTATTCGATTTTAAGACTTTAGGTAACGGTTCTCATCTTTCATAGCTGAATGACCAGCAATATATGCTTGTTTGCAGGTACAGCCGGCGTATAAGCTGTCCGCCACCACTTGATTTACCGATCGAAGTTCCCAGATTGTCTAGATTTGGAGGAATGTCTTCAAGCAGTTTAGAACTACAAGATAACATTAACACGTTTAAAGACAGCGTAGATCGTAGATTGGTAAGAAAGCATATACTGTATTACAACAACCAAAAAAGAAACACCATGTATTGACAATAATATTTTTCCCGTTGTCTCACTTTCAAAAATACTTTTTTTCATTTATCATTTATCATTTTATTTTATTGTCTACTGAGAGCGTTCCATGTTTAATACAAATAATCACAGCTGAGAAACACGTGGTATGGAATGGGTGGCGCACAATGCAATTCTGTCCGAAGTTGAGGTGAAACATTCGAGTTTTCTCCTGTCCCATTTACTCTATTGACTGATAGATATGTGCAGTCAATGCAGAAATTTAACCTTTATTGAATGAAAGTAACATGAGGATCGTTTTCGTAAAGACTTCCGCCCCATGATATAGTGCTTCCAACACAATAACAGTGAAGTGTTAGCGAAAACAAAATAACCGGGATTTCTTATGATATTACTTTCTTTCCATAAAAAGGTACAAGTAGGCAAAGATCAGGAAAAGGCGCAATCAGAAAAAGATTCCCACTCCAAAAACCGAGGTGGGAAAAAACCAAACTAACAATCAGGTACTTATACCATGAAACAATCGTAAGCCGAATGGGCAGCTATTTTCCCAATAGGTGGCCACTCAGTTACCTTAACTTAACTAAAAATATGAAAACATACATAAGGCGCCAACAGCACAAAAAATTTTTAAACACCAAGACATAAAACAAAAAGAACCACCACAGAAGTATCGACTTGGAACGATCAGTAACACAAAGTTACTGGCGGGCTTAAACCGGTTTTACATGGCCATAACCTCACCCTCAGCTTCTGCAGTGGTTCATAACATTTAGTTAGTTTTTTGGTCCTCGTGGTGAATCTCTAACTAGTCAATGAATCATCAAGAACAAACAAATAAATCATGATAAACATCCTGATGAATCAAAAACCAGGACTCACAGACTGAGTAAGCTGCCCGACGATGGAGATCCCTGGGCGCCGAATAACCTACTAACTCCGGAGCAAAAGAAAAACACCAGTTGGACCCCGGTGGGCCAAGCAACAGACAAGAAGCTCCGGCCCCAACCAACTAAAATGAATAGCTTTATGTCGGGGCCATCATAGAGTCTGACGCCCGACCCACCGGCGTGCAATTAAAGAAGGCAGCATAGTTATCAACCATGATTGGGTTAAAAACTAAGCATGCAGACTGTCGCATAACATTTAAGTTATAACCTATACGTCTGTAACGTGTTATGATTTTTCTGAACTGAAAAGAAAAATCATTAATTCCTTTAAGTTTCTTAAATTTGTAAACCAAGTCACCATAAAATTCAGGTTCCGAAAGGCCCTCACTTAAAAGCGTCTTTAACCCAACATTATATTTGGAAATCAATTCATAGTGTCTACGATAAAATTTAGAAAATGTTTTTCGAAGTTTATGATACCGGTAGCCCTGTTGGAGAAGTTTTGCCGTTAAACATTTATTTCGAGCGTTGAAGTCTGTAACATGATTGCAGACTCTAGCAAACCTAATAAGTTGCGAAATGTATACACCATAAGAAGCACGACGAGGAACGTCACCATCCAAAAAAGGAAAATTTACTATATCAAAATCAAAGTCATCGCGCTTATCATAAATTTTAGAAGAAACAAATCCATTTGCAACAGAAAGATGTAGATCTAAAAAGGGGGCTTCAGTATCTGTGATATTGGCTTTGTTCAACTGAAGTTCAGGTGGATAAATTTGGTTGACCATACCTTCAAAATAAGGGTTGTCAATGTTCAAAAGGTCATCGAGGTACCTAGATGTGGAATTAAAAGCCTCGATAACATCAGCTTGATTATCGTGGTTAAGAGAATCCATGAAATCTCTTTCGTAGCAGTATAAAAATAAATCAGCTACGAGAGGAGCGCAATTTGTACCCATCGGAATTCCAACAATTTGTCTGTATAACTTGGTCCCAAATCTAATATAAATATTATCAAGGAGATAGGATAAGGCATCGCATACATTCTGACATGACCAAAGTGTATACCGACTTTGGTCAGAGGAAGTGAAAAAAGCCTTTCTGTCATTACATGCCAAATAAAGTGAACCATAGTTTTTTAATGCCCTTTTGAAGGTCCACTCTATCAAATCCAGAAGTTTTTCTTTTATTAGATTATGTGGTAATGTTGTATACAGAGTAGAAAAATCATATGTGGATAAGCTTGTCGCACGGAACCCTCTACACTTCAATTTACTGAGCACCTCACCAGAATTTTTAATTGACCAAAACCAATTTTTATTTGAAGTTTCATACACTGTCTCACAGTATCTTATAACATGAGATTTGATAGCAGTAAGACAGGAAGTTAATAATTTAGAAAGTTCAGTGGTAGTACAAGAGCTAGAATTTGCAATAAATCTAGCTTTGTATGGTCTTTTGTGAAGCTTAGGTAACCAATACATCGTAGGAAGTTTGTCTTGGCCTTCATTGACACAAACAGAAAACTTAACAGGTAAATCGTTTAAGTGGGCATTAACTACAGACACCTCATCAGTATCTGTCTCCAGATAAGCCCTGGTACCATCAAGCTCCTGTTTTAAGGTGTTAACGTAGTGAAGCCTACAAACGACAACAACATTGTTTGCGGCTTTATCTGCCGGAACCAAGACATACTTTCTATGAAATTCTTGGATACCCTGCTTCAAATGCCTAAATGACGATTTGGGTGTAGGAGGTAAAAGATTAGTATTTTGTGAATAAAACTTAATACGTTTATCCACGATAGTGAAGATACTTCTTTTCCATTCTCTAAGAGCATTATCCTCAACACCCTCTCGTTTACACCATCGATTACCGAAATCATTTAATGCAGATGAAATCTCCTCTCTACATTTGTCGAAATTAATGTAGGAAGGGAATCTATATTTCGGACCTTTAGAAACAATTTTGCGAATTCTAGAATCCGAAATTATTTTTAAATTTCCAGTAACAATATGTCCAGCGGGTTGATAAACATATTTTGAATCTTTACAATCTCAAGACTTAGGAGTATTAGCATGGATATCAAGATCAGAAACAAGTTCATTGAAATTAAAAATTGTATTTCTGATTGGTTTGTTATATTTGTAACAAATAATAGGAGGTTCTGAATTTTGGAAGTAGGTAGGTATAGACTGTAACACTGATTTATCCTGGAATATGCTTGGTAAATCAATAAAGTCAATTCCTTTATTGATGAAAGGAATTTTAATAAAACTTCTAATGTGATTAGATTCGGAATCGATAAATGGACGAAGAGCATGCTGAGTATAACATCTTGTTAACAGTGCAGCGTCATACATTTGATGATTTCTATCGTAAAATCTATTAGCCTCTGTGTCCAAGGAACGTAATGCAGCAATAGGTAGAGAACTAAGATACGACAGCATTGGATGTCGACCGTGAATCCTTAGTTTAATAGCTAAATCATTAAGAGAAATGTTCAATTTCAATGCAGCGCACCGTTTACGTTTGTCATTACCCTTTTTCCGTATACCATGAGATCTAGATTTACGTTTACGAGAGTCCGAAAATGTAAGTACATCAAAATCGGGCATTTTGGAAATATTGCCTTCATGGTAAATGTTGTCGTTAAATCCCAGTGGAAAGGGTGTTTGCAGTAATTTTATCCATTTAAGTTCAGTTTCAAATCGTTTAATGTTTTTGAATCTAACTGAAGAATTTTCATCATATGTGATTTTCTCCACTGGTTGAACTTTAACATCATTGGGAGAATGACCAGTGCGCTTAAAATGCTGGTACAGAAAGGTATCATTATTTTTGGGCTTTCTGATTCTACGATAGTGCTCACCAAATCGTTTTTGCAAAGTTCGACAAGTTTGTCCAACATATTGCATCCTACAATTGTTTGTATTTCAAGTAAGAACATATACAAGATCCATTGATTTTCAGTCTAAATCAGAATCATTAACCACTGAAAATGTCCTACCATTCACAGATGAAGTGATAGTAGTCTTAGAGCAATTTCTGCAATGACTGCACCTATCTATCAGTCAGTAGAAGAAACGCTGAAGGAGAAAACGCGAAAATCTGACCCCATCTTCATTCTCAACTGCGGTGTGTGTCACCGATCATTTATCGGTTTGTATGTATACAATATCACGTGATTGTCAGTAGTGATAATGATCACTCAAACATACATATTGAAAGTTTGATATTGTTTACAAAGGTACAAGTAGGCAAAGATCAGGAAAAGGCGCAATCAGAAAGAGATTCGCAAAAACCAAGGTGGGAAAAAACCAAACTAACAATCAGCCACTTATACCATGAAACATATCGTAAGCCGAATGAGCAGCTATTTTCCCAATAGGTGGCCACTCAGTTACCTTAACTTAATTAAAAATATGAAAACATACATAAGGCGCCAATAGCACAAAAAAAATTAAACACCAAGACACAAAACTAAAAGAACCACCACAGAAGTATCGACTTGGAACGACCAGTAACACAAAGTTACTGGCGGGCTTAAACCGGTTTTACAGGATCCTAACCTCAACCTCAGCTTCTGCAGTGGTTCATAACATTTAGTAAGTTCTTCGGTCCTCGTGGTGAATCTCTAACTAGTCAATGAATCATCAAGAACAAACAAATAAATCATGATAAACATCCTGATGAATCAAAAACAAGGACTCACAGATTGAGTAAGCTGCCCGACGATGGAGATCCCTGGGCGCCGAATAACCTACTAACTCCGGAGCAAAAGAAAAACACCAGTTGGACCCCGGTGGGCCAAGCAACAGACAAGAAGCTCCGGCCCCAACCAACTAAAATGAATAGCTTTAAGTCGGGGCCATCATAGAGTCTGACGCCCGACCCACCGGCGTGCAATTAAAGAAGGCAGCATAGTTATCAACCGTGATTGGGTTAAAAACTAAGCATGCAGACTGTCGCATAACATTCAAGTTATAACCTATACGTCTGTAACGTGTTATGATTTTTCTGAACTGAAAAGAAAAATCATTAATTCCTATAAGTTTCTTAAATTTGTAAACTAAGTCACCATAAAATTCAGGTTCCGAAAGACCCTCACTTAAAAGCGTCTTTAACCCAACATTACATTTGGAAATCAATTCATAGTGTCTACGATAAAATTTAGAAAAGGTTTTTCGAAGTTTATGATACCGATAGCCCTGTTGGAAAAGTTTTGCCGTTAAACATTTATTTCGAGCGTTGAAGTCTGTAACATGATTGCAGACTCTATCAAACCTAATAAGTTGCAAAATGTGAACACCATAAGAAGCACGACGAGGAACGTCACCATCCAAAAAAGGAAAATTTACTATATCAACATCAAAGTCATCGCGCTTATCATAAATTTTAGAAGAAACAAATCCATTTGCAACAGAAAGATGTAGATCTAAAAAGGCGGCTTCGGTATCTGAGATATTGGCTTTGTTCAACTGAAGTTCAGGTGGATAAATTTGATTGACCATACCTTCAAAATAAGGGTTGTCAATGTTCAAAAGGTCATCGAGGTACCTAGATGTGGAATTAAAAGCCTCGATAACATCAGCTTGATTATCATGGTTAAGAGAATCCATGAAATCTCTTTCGTAGCAGTATAAAAATAAATCAGCTACGAGAGGTGCGCAATTTGTACCCATCGGAATTCCAACAATTTGTCTGTATAACTTGGTCCCAGATCTAATATAAATATTATCAAGGAGATAGGACAAGTCGTCGCACACATTCTGACATGACCAAAGTGTATACCGACTTTGGTCAGAGGAAGTGAAAAAAGCCTTTCTGTCATTACATGCCAAATAAAGTGAACCATAGTTTTTTAATGCCCTTTTGAAGGTCCACTCTATCAAATCCAGAAGTTTTTTCTTTTATTAGATTATGTGGTAATGTTGTATACAGAGTAGAAAAATCATACGTGGACAAGCTTGTCGCACGGAACCCTCTACACTTCAATTTACTGAGCACCTCACCAGATTTTTTTATTGACCAAAACCAATTTTTATTTGAAGTTTCATACACTGTCTCACAGTATCTTATAACATGAGATTTGATAGAAGTAAGACAGGAAGTTAATAATTTAGAAAGTTCAGTGGTAGTTCTTTTGCTTCAGTGGTATAACAATACGTTATTAGGAAAGTTAGACTAATATGAAAGGTGATTACACCCATTGTTTTATATCAAATTGTGTATGCAGATATTCAGTTACTACTCCTAACTTGAAAATAACCGAAGAAATTATTTATCACGTTGCAACATTGTTCAAAAGTCGAAATGATTAAGGTTTCTGTGCTAAGACAACCAACAAATCAATACACATGACGCAACGGTTTATGCACGAAAACATCACGTTTTCAATCTACCTATCTGACCTGAAATGCCGCAATTATGAAAATGACATTTCATGACAAAAACAATAAAACAGTTAATGGTCTTAAGTTTGAACTATTCTCCAGGTGCACATGGAAAAGTCATACAGACAAACTGTCAGGAATCTAGAGGAAACAGCACGGAGGCAAGAAGAAATGCTGAAAAACATGTTCATGCGTCTACCCCAAGGAAGTGATGCACGTGATAAAGTATGTTAAAATGAAGAAGAATATCCTTACGCAGAACAGTGATTAAATCCTCATTGAAACGCAAAGCGCATCAATAGAATAAATTTAAATAGGGGAACAACCATTCCCAAAGTGTATTATCAAATACACTGTAGGATTTACAGCGTCATATTCAAGGACGTCGTTATGTATCGAAGCGAGGGGCTCTAGCTTCAAAATCCTTTATCCTGCTTCTAGGCCATCGCGGTCCCTTTTTATTATAAAAATAAAACAAAAAAAAATAAATAAAGCAATCCTAATAATACTGTTGCTCAGCAAGTTTTGTTGGTTATGATAAAATTCTTTCACCGTTCAAACCATACCGTTTTATATGATTCCTCCTCAGCTAACGAATAATTCTGTCAAGGTACAGAGAGTGACGATTCTTACTTAGTAACAAAGCCTTCAGTGGTCATATATAAACAATTGTACAAGTATATTTGGGAATTTTGGTTTTCCTGATTATTTTGGAACCTTGAATTTATCATGCAAAGCATTCATTATTTTTTTTTTTTTTATGATTTTATTTTCGTTTTAATAGGAGGCGAGTAACAACAACGGAGAAGATGGGGGCGAATTAACTAGGTTGTGAGAACATTACACAGAACAGCGAGCAGTTGCGACGCACGGTTTTGTGAAACCTAAGGATGTATGGATTATATCTCATTATTGACAATTAAGGAAATTGAAATATTAACAAAATTTCTAGCCGAATAGTTGAAGTTTTAGGGACAAAACTTTAACCAAAGAAGCTGTTAGAGTGTTTGAGGCCCCGTCGTCAACTGTATTATAATATCATAGATTAAATAAAACCAGCAATAATGATGTTATGAAGCAATATGTAGACCATATTGAAGCATAAAATAAACATTCCCAGAAATATAAAAAAATAGCAGAAAAGAAGGTACAGGGCTTTATTCGATATCTTTATAAAATTGACCAACACTTATTTTCAATAGATTTTACATACACGATCGCACAGTATTTTATGACATGTGATTGTATTGTAATAAGGCAGAAAGTAGCTAAATTCGAACGTCCAGTTGTAAAATCAGCTTAAAGCATTTAAATGAGAAAACCAACATTTTCGGGATCCGACTAGGTCCGAAACAAACCGGGCTATACAGAAATAGAAGAAAGCTAAATTATGAAATTTGGAATATATGTGGAAGAATAGTTGTTACTGCACAGCTGATCTGCGCTTTTGTTTTCGCATTGCAAAAATCCGGTTTTCTCATGACGTGGCTCATTATATAGTCTTTTTGAAGATAAGGTGACCAATATTTGCCTTGTCCTTCATTTACTTATTCCATTAGTATCTGTGCAGGAATTGTAAAATATGGGATTTTATCGAGAAAAAAAATCCGTTACTATGTTCAATACCTACATGTATATGTGATTGCCATAGCTGTTTGTAATGAGTTTTGCAGATTAAAATACATGTACAAGGTTCTCAGTATACATATGTGACATTTTAAGATATATGAGCCGCCGCATCAGAAAACCAACAATTTGCATATGCGAAAACAAAGGCACAGATCAGCTGTGCAGTAACTGCACAGCTGATCAGCGCCTTTGTTTTCGCTACGCGGATAGTACCATCCTTCTGCTACTTATATCAAAAGTTTCAAGCTTCTAGCGTTCTTCTGTGATAGTACAGATCGATCTGTGTCGGACCTGGTCGGAAACCCAAATTGTTGGTTTTCGCACGAGATGGCTCATATATGTACAACTTGGGATGCATGGAGATGGTAGCATGATGAAGAAGTAGCATCTGACAATAAAGGTCTAGTTGATAATCGCAGATATAAAATACATGCATAATGATTACCCCCAGGAATGCATATCTATACAGAGATAATAGGTTTCGGTTTACGTCAATAAGGAAAGCATTTTCGGGACATCTTGGAGAAAAACAGCTTATGTGAGGGACTGAAAAGAGACCTATCAAACAAAAATATTTGTTGTAGGCCGACAACTTGTTCTACAAACCGCAGTCTCGACTACATCTACATACCAACCACGTTTAGTGCACATCGGCGTGTTTACGGAGCTTAAAACCGTTTCTGTATTTTACATTTTTGTATGTCACGGGAAACTTGCATAGAATTGACCTCAGTTTTACAAATGTAAGTCGCTCACGAACTGACTGGAGAATACCAAGACACCAGCTAGCTGTGACATAAATACGCATCAGATGTCTCTTTGGAGGCATGCGCAGGAGCAGAATGGCAAACATAAATGACCGCTCCGACATGATCTTAACTGTTGACCGAGGATGTAAAGAACTAAGAGTATAAGTAGGCAATGATCAGGGAGTTACGCAATCAGACAGAAATTCCCACTCCAATAATCCGAGGAGGGAAAAAATCCGAGGAGGGAAAAAACAAACAACCCAAACAAAAGCGAGGCTCCCCCAGGGGGGGTCTTTGCTCCCTGCTCCCTGAAAGAAAAACGACCTTTCTCCCCAGCTCCCTAAAATGTTTTCCTCAGCTCCCTGCTCCCCAAAACCCTGCTTTCTCCCCAAATCCCTGAAAATAAATGACCCTTCTCCCCAAATCCCTGAAAATAAAAAGCCCTTCTCCCTGAATCCCCAAAACCCCTGGGAGGGCCTCAAACGCAAACAAAAGGTACATGTACTTTTTATCTAAATGGTAAACATAATTATTTAAACCATGTCGATTTGCTTTATGTCATAAAGTTTTGTAAACGTTAGGAAAGGGGCAAGTATTTCCTTTCAAATTAAGAACATGGTATGTATACTAAAAAGTAAAAGTAGGTAATGATCAGGAAATGGCGCAATTAGAAAGAAATTCCCACTCCAAAAAGGTACAAGTAGGCAAAGTTCAGGAAAAGGCGCAATCAGAAAAAGATTCCCACTCCAAAAACCGAGGCGGGAAAAAACCAAACCAACAATCAGGTACTTATACCATGAAAACATTTTGTAAGCCGAATGAGCAGCTATTTTCCGAATAGGTGGCCACCCAGTTACCTTAACTTAACTAAAATTATGAAAACAAACATAAGGCGCCAACAGCACAAAAATATTTTAAACACCATGACATAAAACAAAAAGAACCACCACAAAAGTATCGACTTGGAACGATCAGTAACACAAAGTTACTGGCGGGTTTCAATCGATTTTACATGGCCATAACCTCACCCTCAGCTTCTGCAGTGGTTCATAACATTTAGTTAGTTCTTCGGTCCTCGTGGTGAATCTCTAACTAGTCAATGAATCATCAAGAACAAACAAATAAATCATGATAAACATCCTGATGAATAAAAAAACAGGACTCACAGATTCAGTAAGCTGTCCGACGATGGAGATCCCTGGGCGCCGAATAACTTACTAACTCCGGAGCAAAAGAAAAACATCAGTTGGACCCCGGTGGGCCAAGCAACAGACAAGAAGCTCCGGCCCCAACCAACTAAAATGAATAGCTTTAAGTCGGGGCCATCATAGAGTCTGACGCCCGACCCACCGGTGTGCAATTAAAGAAGGCAGCATAGTTATCAACCGTGATTGGGTTAAAAACTAAGCATGCAGACTGTCGCATAACATTCAAGTTATAACCTATACGTTTGTAACGTGTTATGATTTTTCTAAACTGAAAAGAAAAATCATTACTTCCTATAAGTTTCTTAAATTTGTAAACCAAGTCACCATAAAATTCTGGTTCCGAAAGGCCCTCACTTAAAAGCGTCTTTAACCGAACATTATATTTGGAAATCAATTCATAGTGTCTACGATAAAATTTAGAAAAGGTTTTTCGAAGTTTAAGATACCGATAGCCCTGTTGGAGAAGTTTGGCCGTTAAACATTTATTTCGAGCGTTGAAGTCTGTAACATGATTGCAGACTCTAGCAAACCTAATAAGTTGCGAAATGTAAACCGTAGAGGGAAAAACTAAATTAACAATCAGCTACTTATACTAAGAAAACATATAGTAAGCACGAAATATTTGATGTTATTTCCACTGAATCAATGTGTATTTTTCTGTTTTGGAATGCTCCATTTCTTTTTGGTATCAGATAATTCAGCCGAACGGTAATAGGGATTCGATAAACTAGGCAACGTTTTTCGAATTGTATGATGCCGATAGCCTAATTCAGACAGTCGGCTTTCAACTATTATCTACATTACATGTACAAGGATTATTCTAGAAAAATTGTAAACAGAAAAATAAAATAATTACGCATTTAATCAACATGAAAATGGTTGCAACATTTTTTAATTTTGTGTCTCGTTTTTGCTATCAATGTCGACACTCGGTTAAAGAAGCAATGCTCTGAAATGGTTTAAACCTCCACTCACAACCAGTCCATGAAGATAAAGCTGAAAATTCACAATTTTCATTAACAAAAGGTGGCAGTTTAAAACATTTTCAACACTAGTGTAGCTTCATAACTGAATAATTAATGTAAAATCCCGTTGGTCAAAACTGCTTTCGATGCCCTATTTAAACATTTTTCAACTGATCGTAATATTATAATTTCATTCTGTATGATTCTTTCATCGCCTTTTTCTTTCCTGGGTGGCCGCTATCTTCTCACGAAACAAATCCAAAAGGGATCTTTTTTGTTTGTTGTTGGTCAAACCAGTATCTTTACCGTCGTCAGAATGTCCTGACCTTTTCTGTCGAGTTTTGGTCAGATCATCGCATACAGGAGAACAGCCGTATACTGAAATAAAAAAAAAATAATATGTACTTGATTTTTTGGGATTGAAGAATATCAAAATAAGCTTCCATAGACAAATGCATAATCTGTGCTAAATTGCGCAATATAGTCCATCCTATCTCCCTCTTAATGTTTTTACTGCTTCCAAAGGATCAAACCTTTATATTTTATTTTTTTTCCTTACCCAAAACACAACTTATGCCTAGGTTACGTTTGACTAACGATTACCCTACGATGTCCGTACGATGATAATTTTTGCATTTTCGTGAGGTCTCCGCAGGGCGACCCTACGATTTCCCTACGATTTTACGGCATCCTACGATTTTGTATTAGTCTGTATTAGTCTGCACTTTTTGACACGTCGTAGATGGCATCGTACGGAGACCCTGCGATGATCGTGCGGTACGATTTGGTACTAGAAATCGTGCGGCGATCGTAGGGAGACCGCAAGGGCTCAGTCAGAAATCGTAGGGACTCCTCATGGACACTCTGCGGAGACCCTATTTCCGTACGATCTCCGTACGGTTTTGACCCTGAACGTTGACGAAAGCCAGAGCAAGAAATCGTTCGATGCACGTATGAATTGTAAACACATACGTCGTGGCCCGAGATCACCTACGATGTCTAAAATTGGAGGGAAAATCGCAGTCCACAAAATCTTACGATGATCGGGGCACATGTGACTATAGGCATTATGCCGATATTTCAGCCTAGTCCGGACGCATCAATGATTCAGAAACGGGAAAGGGGTTATTGTGTGGCAAGTAAGTTGCACTTTTTTATTATGCAGGTTAAACAAGTATTTTAGCAAAGCTTAAAAATATTAAGTCTATATTGTGCCCGAAATCTGGGACCTTTCTTATTATCATTAATTAATGTATTCTTATATAGTGTGTCATTTTTATTCAATTGTATCAGTTTACTACTAATATAATATACTAGTATAATGGTTACTTAATATAAACACAATAATAGGAGACCTAAATATGTTCCTATTTTATATGATTAATTGAAAGAAATATAGATATTTTATGATTGTTTTATTGGCATTTTCAGTAACTGGTTCTTCAATGCACAAAACTCAAAGAATTGAATAAAATAGTATGATTTCACATTTTAATTCATCTCAACTCGTGAGTTGAAAACATTGAAATCATGTTACTCCTGCTGTGCACTCGTGAAAATTCTGATGTTTTCAGCCATTTGATGAAATATATAATTGCTATTGATATCATTAATTCACACATTTGTTTTGAATTCATACTTTTAGATGACATCAAAAAATGATATTCTGCTATCTGCATTCCTACCCCCTTCATGTTCAACGCCTAGCATATATTCAAGAAACTTAAGGTGTTCCAGATACTGCAAGAAACCAAGAGTACGGCCTCAGGAAAATATGAACATGTGCATTTTATAAGGAATATTGGACACCCTATCACGTGACTATACTTTGAATTCTGATTTTGCCGTTTGTTCTATACATATACAATAATAATTGGGCCGCCTCATGGGAAAAAAACAACAATCTGCATATGCGAAAACAAAGGCGCAGATCAGCTTCGCAGTAACTGCGAAGCTGATCAGCGCCTTTGTTTTCGCTACACGGATAGTACAATTCCTCTACTTTCTAAATCCAAAATTTCCAGCCTCTAGCCATCTTCTGTGCTTGTAAAGCCCGGTTTGTGTCGGACCTGGTCGGAAACCACATTGTTGGTTTTCCCACGAGGTGGCTCAATTATTGTCCTCTTTTTAATCATGGTTCATGAAATATTTTGGGACAAGTGGCAACTTTGAATTTTTCCTCCGTTTAAGCATGTTGATCGTTTAAACATACCATGCAATAAAATGTCTGCGAAATTAAGCGGATGACTGTCCCATTTAACGCATTGGGGTATGTAAGTAATTATGAGAAAATCACTACCTATAAAATTTTGTGAAGCACCTGTAATGATGCAAACAAAAAATAGATCGCGTAATAAATTATAATTGGAAACATAAATAAATATAGATGAACTTACCCAAAAACACATTCAAACACACCGCCAGAAGACAAAACAAAATTGCACCTTTCATTTTGCGTCAGGGCTAAGGTTTGCCTGGAAAGAATTAAATGCTCGTATGTTCACGCAATGACTTTTTCTGTACAAATGATAAATAAATAAGAGTAAACCAATGGATACGCTTATTGACCAGGCCTAGATATACGAACTTAGCCACATAAGCCACATCCTAAGCAAAACTGCTTTATAACTTTTGGAATGAGTCTTGCTTAGATCGACAAGACTATTGCAGGCATCGACCCACGAACATTGTCGAATAGTGCATGCACTAGTTTGCAACAGAAAATTATCATGTTTGCACGCACGACGATCTTAGTCAAAGATGACGATGAAGAATGTGTGATATGAGCCTGTGCGTGACAAAACCAACAATTTGGGGCTCCGACCAGGTCTGACACAAACGGGGCTGTACAGTCACAGAATAAAGCTAGAAGCTTGAAACTTTGGATATAGGTAGAAGAGGAATTTTACTATCCGAGTGGCGAAAACAAAGGCGCTGATCAGCTTCGCAGTTACTGCGAAGCTGATCTGCGCCTTTGTTTTCGCATAGGCCAAAATCCGGTTTTCTCACGATGTGGCTCAGATGACGATGAAGAATGTGTGATATTTTGTTTCTGTCGAGGAGGCTAAGATATAATAAATAGGAGCACGGGAATATGAAAACATGTTTTTTTAAATCGCGCAGCGTGAATAATCATTTAAAGAAGTACTGCACCAATAAAGTATACCTTTTCAGGTATATTATTTTGATATTGACTGAAAGGCGAAGCAGTTTCATAAACTGCAGCCTACAGAGACTGACCTGCTATGGATAGATGTACTCTGCACACAGGACGTTCGTTTCATTCGTTGGGCCCAGCCATTCAAACCCTACATATGTAACCTTATTCACGCGGTTGAATAACCCTTTCAGTGGGGGAAATATGCCAAGTGTATACTCGTAGATCAAAGTGAAGTCACATATATGGTTTGTGCCAGATCTAAAGTCAGTCGAAAATGTCTCCATACACAGCTGAGAAACACGTGGTACGGAATGGATGACGCACAATGAAATTCTGTCCGAAGTTGAGATGAGAAATTCGAGTTTTCTCCTAAAGCGTTTACTCTATTGACTGATAGATAGGTGCAGTCAATGCAGACATTGTACATTTATTGAATGAAACATATGGAACCCAGGTTATTTCGTTTTCGCAAGCACTTCCGCTTAAAGAAAATATAGTACTTTCATCACAATAACGTTGAAGTGTTTGCGAAAACGAAATAACCGGGATTTCTTATGTTGGTTTCTTTCAATAAATGTTCAATTTCTGAATTGACTGCATATATCTATCAGTCAGTTGAAGAAACGCTGTAGGAGAAATCTTGAAATCTAACCTCAACTTCTGTCTCAATTGCAGTGTGTGTCACCGATCATTTATCGGTTTGTATGTACTCAAACTCATTCAGAGATCATTCAGAGATCTGATCAGTCAGTCTTTTGAGCGCATAACTGTTTGATTTGGTATGCACATGTGCCACTCACTCAAATTCGAGTAAATGTTGAGTGTAGGCGACACCTCACTTGAGCGCAACTCGAACAATTTTTGACCCTTATTTCTCCATATTTTCTTCGAAAAAGGCCAGTAATAGAAGTTAACATACATCGCCCGGACCAAGGAACAAATCTTACCTTGAGAGGGATCGCAAATTCGTGATCAGATTTCGATTTTTCCAAGGCACGTCATTTATTTTGATCGTGGAAAGTAATGATTTTACGTGGATGGTCAACATTATAAAACCAGCTGCAGATATGTTGTGCCCTACACTAGAAAACGCTGTCGCAGATACACCCCCTTCATACACACGCGCGCGCGCACAGAAAGAGAGAGAGAGAGAGGGAGAAAGCACACAGGAGGAAACAAACAAACAAACAAACAATCAAACACACACAAGCAAACAAGCAAGCAAATAAACAACAAAGAAACAAAGAAAGAGTATAAACAAACACGATGTCATGCGTGCACATCGAAATTATATGACAACCTGTACCACAAAATGCGGCGTCTAGTCAAAGTCTTTACTGCTAATGTGATGTTACACAGTATAGATAACACCTATCGCCCGTAAGAATTCAAATTTCTATGTTTTATAATGAAAATCTGACACTCCAGTGAGGGAAGGTTGAGTGACTGTTCTGCATACCAAATATATATATATATATATATATATATATATATATATATATATATATATATATATATATATATATATATATATATATATATATATATATATATATATATATATATATATATAATATGAGATTTAGGTAATATACATCAAACAATCAAACCCTGTCGGTAGCACTGGATCCAATTTGGATGCTAAAATGATATGCGGTAAGTATATATGGAGATTTTATCATCAACAGTGCAAAATCCTATTTGTGCCTGAGCGCGCTTTCGCCTTTCGGCTTCTTCAGAGGCTTACTAAATACTACATAATAAGAGTGTGATATCTACATCTGCCTGTCATAGGCAGTCCAAAACTAGGAGACAAAATGTGATCTAAAAATTCTACATACTACTCATAACATTGTAAACCTTATATAAGGTTTTACAATGTTATGAGTAGTATGTAGAATTTTTAGATCACATTTTGTCTCCTAGTTTTGGACTGCCTATGACAGGCAGATGTAGATATCACACTCTTATTATGTAGTATTTAGTAAGCCTCTGAAGAAGCCGAAAGGCGAAAGCGCGCTCAGGCACAAATAGGATTTTGCACTGTTGATGATAAAATCTCCATATATATATATATATATATATATATATATATATATATATATATATATATATATATATATATATATATATATATATATATATATATATATATATATATATATATATATATATATATATATATACATGTTTTTGATTTAATTAATACAACTATGCAAAATAAATGTCAACGCGTTTCGCTGAGCTCGTCAGGACTGTTGCATAGAAACGTCGTCACGTGGTAACGTTAACTTAAAGTCACGTGACGTGATTTTGCGTTATTCTGTATTCTGTTATTTTCTGTAATTACAGTATATCTCTTTGGCTCCATGTTGCCGAATCTATAGGGTCACTGAAGAGGCTTAAGTAGTCGAAACCGCGGTATGGCTCATCCCCTTTCTCATTAATATCTTCGCTGCTTAATTAAAGGATCTCAGTTTTATCTTTATTATCCACTAACACTCCAGTTAATCACACTCGACTCACACTCAACATATACTCACTTGAGTTTAGTTCGAGTTTGAGTGAAGATTTAGAATATAAGAGGTTTTGTATTTCTGTAAGAATATTTGAATACTTAAACGTGGGAACTAGCCTATAATTAAGGTTACCGTGCCGACCTGACCTCGCCGGGATAATGACTGTAAACTGTAACCTAATGACGCACAAATCAATTCAGCACGTAGTGACTGACGAATATTTTCACTGATCATCTGTCGCCTTTTTTTGCTTATTGATTTTTTTTGTTTCAAATGACAGAAAGTGTTCTTTGTTTCTTAGATTAATCCAGCTGTTGCGCCTTTGTCATAACTTTGATACAATCATGTTGAATTTTATATATACCGAATGCAAACAATGTCGAGTGAAAAAAGTATGAAATGGCTTATGCATAGTTTAATCTTATTCTTGTTTAATGAAATCATCAGTAACATTTATTTTACGGCAAATTGAAGTATCTGGACGTTAAATAATTCAAAGTTTCGGGGCTAGAAATGAACAATTATAATTTTGGGTCAATTAATTAATGATATTCATAGAATTATAATTCATTTTCAATGTACATATGAGCTGCCATTAAGACCTTTCAAATTTTAGAGAACGGTTACATTTTACGACATCTTAACAAATCATTTGTTAAACAATATCTGATGATAAATGTCTTCATAACGTTTACAGATGGTAAAATGCATTTTAAGGATTGTTTGTTTGTTTGTTCGAAATTATGCTCGACGCCCCCGTTGTCTGATGTCATGGTGTCGGTTTCTGACGCTGTCAGTTGATAGAACATGGTTCTAGGATGTTGTATCGCGTTCTCGCAAGCTTAAAAATTTCGACTGGCTGTCTTATTTTTCATGTCTGCAATGAGCATATTGATCTTAGCATCACGTTTATTTAACGTCAGGCCATGGCGGCGTCCCCTCAGGGAAGTTTCTAAATGCCATTCCGGTTTATTTGTTATGACATTCGACCAATCAAATTAGACATGTGATGCATGTGGAATGCTGGGCACGTGACGTGATTTGCATGTTTTTAAACGTACGTTGCAATACTTGAGCGTTAGAATAGCGTGCAAACTCGTCTCGAAACATGAATTTGAGCATCACTTTACATATTAGAAGCGTATCGAACGTTTTCAAACATTTGATTTTGAAAAAAATAATAATAATGGACAAAAAAAAATGCTAAACTTAAGTCTTATAGTATATATACAAATTTTAAACTAATTGCAACCAAGCATGCCTAACCTTACCTACCTAAGACTTGTTTATCATAGGAGCCGCATCGTGAGAAAACCGGACTTTTGCCTAGGCGAAAACAAAGGCGCAGATCAGCTTCGCGGTAACCGCGAAGCTGATCAGCGCCTTTGTTTTCGCTACTCGGATAGTATAATTCCTCTTCTACTCATAGCCAAAATTTCAAGTATCTAGCCTGCTCCTGTGACTGTATAGACCGATTTGTGTCGCACCTGGTCGGAAACCCAGAAGACCGGTTTTCTCACGATGCGGCTCATAGTGTGTAGCACAAAAAAGAAATCGAACGTAAAATGAGCCGCGACGTGAGAAAACCGGTCTTCGGGGTTTCCGACCAGGTCCGACACAAACCGGGCTGTACAAGCTCAGAAAAGAGCTAGGCGCTTGAAATTTCGGATATAAGAAGAAGAGGAAATATACTATCCGTGTAGCGAAAACAAAGGCGCTGATCAGCTTCGCAGTTACTGCGAAGCTGATCTGCGCCTTTGTTTTCGCATAGGCAATAATCCCGTTTTCTCACGATGAGGCTCAAATATGTCAAGGTTTTTAGTTTCAAAAGGAATTTTAATACATTTACATGTAAAGTACTCAATTCAGCGACTATGAAAATGAAAACTTTGCGACCCGATAAGTTAAAATAAATCTTGAGCAATTTGTTTGAAGATATGCAGGTATCCGGCGTTCGTCGTCGTCGACAAATATCTCTGAAGCTAGTGGGCCAATTTTGCTCAAATTTTATGCAAACCATCATTGGGTTGGGGGACTACAGTAGGTTTTGGAGCAGATTGTGTCAAAATTGTGGTTTCCATGGCAGCAGCCAAATGGATGCAATTAATCTCAGTTCAGAGAACCCCGAAGAAAACTGGACAGATGTATTGGCTCTAAGCTTGTAGTATGTTGCATTACAAATAAATTGTAGCCAATTCTTTTATACCGATTGATTATCTTTTTAAATGATTTAGAAAAGTTTACTCATTTTACATTTTTATTACAGTTATTCCAGTTTTTTTTCTAAATTTGTACCTCAAGTCTCCATAATACTCCGGTTCCGATATACCTTGTAGTAAACGTGTTTTCAGTCCAACATTATACTTAGACACTAATTCGAAATGACGTCGATAAAAATAGGAAAACGCTTTACGAAGTTTATGATACCGATAGCCTTGTGTAAGAAGTTTAGCTGTCAAAAACCTATTTCGGTTATTAAAATCAAGAACATGACTAGAAACTCTCGCAAAACGAATAAGTTGAGATATGATAACTCCATAAGGTGCTCGTGGAATATCCCCATCCAAGAATGGGAAATTTACAATATCAAAATCAAAATCTTCACGTCTGTCATAGATTTTGGATGAAACAAAACCATTAGAAATAGACTAATGTAAATCCAGAAACGGGTCCTCGGTCTCAGACCGATTAGCCTTATTTAGTTTAAGCTCAGATGTGGCTGACGAATCTATCAAAATAGAGATTGTCAATGTGAAAAGGTTACAAGTAGGCAAAGATCAGGAAAAGGCGCAACCAGAAAAAGATTCCCACTCCAAAAACCGATGTGGGAAAAAACAAACTAACAATCAGGCACTTATACCATGAAAACATTTCGTAAGCCGAATGAGCAGCTATTTTCCCAATAGGTGGCCACTCAGTTACCTTAACTTAACTAAAATATGAAAACATACATAAGGTACCAACAGCACAAAAATATTTTAAACACCAAGACATAAAACAAAAAGAACCACCACAGAAGTATCGACTTGGAACGATCAGTAACACAAAGTTACTGGCGGGTTTAAATCGATTTTACATGGCCATAACCTCACCCTCAGCTACTGCAGTGGTTCATAACATTTAGATAGTTTTTAAGCAGGTCATCTAAATATCGGGAAGCTGAATTAAATGCTTCAATTATATCAGCCTAATTACTGTCTGAGAGCGACTTTCTGATTGCGCCTTTTCCTGATCTTTGCCTACTTGTACCTTTTCATGAAGTCTCTCTCGTAGCAAAATAAAAACAAATCAGCTACAAAAGTTGCACAATTTGTACCCATAGGAACACCGATCTTTTCTGGCGGGTAAGTTGTGCGGATCGAATTTTCAAATTTCTAGCTCCTTGACTACGAACAACTAACTAAATTTTGTGTACCACTGCATAAGCTGTGGGCGAGGTTTGGGTTCTGTAAAATCGGTTTAAGCCCCCCCCCCCCCCCCCAGTTATTAATAACTGACCGTTTCAATGCGGTATTGCTGTTGTGGTTCACATTTGTCCAAGCTATTCCAATTATGAGTTTCATGTTGCATGACTTTGTGACCACCCGAATATAATTTGGCTGTTCACTTAACCCTCTGTATTTTTACTTATTCTGTCCAAGCTAGCACTGTGGCCACGTTACCTTCAAAAGCAGCACACCCTGCTTTAAGTTATTCGTGGTATTTGTTGGTACCTACGTATTGATATTTGTGTACAAGAGAACCACTAAAGAAGCTGAGGGCGATGTTTGGGTTCTGTAAAATCGGTTTAAGCCCCCAGCCCTCCAGTATTTTTAAAACTGATCGTTCCAGGGCGATACTTCTGTTGTGGTCAATTTAGTGTTTCCTACCTAAGTGTTTGGAGTGGGAATTTCTTTCTGATTGCACCCTGTCTTTTAATTGCCTACTTGTGTAAAATCGAACCACTACAGAAGCTGAGGGCGATGTTTGGGTTCTGTAAAGTCGGTTTAAGAACCCCCCCCCCCCTCGCCCCAGTATTTTTTTAAAATTGATCGTTCCAAGGCGATACGTCTGTTGTGGCTCTATTTGTTTTATGTTTTGGAGTCGAACTTTTGTGCTGCTTGAACCTAATGTACGTTTTTATAGTTTTACGTTCGGGTAACTGAGTGGCGGCCTTTTGAGAAATAGCTGCTCACTCGGCTTATGATATGTTTTCCAAGTACAAGTACCTAACTGTCAATTTAGGTTTTCCCACCTAGGTGTTTGGAGTGGGAATTTCTTTCTGATTGCACCCTGTCTTTTTCATTGCCTAATTGTACCTTTTTACAACAAACATGACCTGGCCATGCTCTTTCCCAACAAGGAGAAAAAGTGTGCTAATAAAAGGGGAAAGTAGGCAATAAACAGGAAAGATGAGAAAACAACAAACTTGACAATTATGTACTGAAGCCGATGGAGCAGCTATTTCCCAATACGCGGTCACTCGGTTACCAAATCTTAACTAAATATATGAAACGTACAAAGGTGCAAACAGCACAAAAATTCAACACCAAAACAAAAAATAATTAGAACCACAATAGAAGTATCGCCTGGTAACGATCGGAAATACAAAATTACTGGGGGTGGCTTAAGTCGATTTTTACAGGCGCCTAACCACACCCTCAGCTTCTGCTGTGGTTCACAACATTTAGTTGGTTGTTCGGTGCTTGTGGTGAATCTCTTAACTAGTCAATGCATCATCAAGGATGAACAAATAAATAATAAAACCATGATGAATCAAATGCTAGGACTCATATATACAATAAGCTGCCTGGCGATTGTAGATCCCTTGAAAGCCAAACAACATCACTGAAAATCTGGAGCAAAAGAATAACACCAGTTGAACCCCGGTGGGTCAAGCATTAGATTGCTAAGTTTCAGTAATTCTCTTTGGCTCCATGTTGCCGTATCCAAAGGGTCACTGACAAGGCTTCAGTAGCCGAAAACGCGATATGACCCATATACTTTCTCATTAATATGGTTACCGCTCTTACTAAAAGGGTCTCATTTGTTTTTCGTCATCAGATGAAATCTAGACTTTTGATTTTAATTCTGCTTTGAATCGTGACATAATTGTATGACCATGCTGATCTTACTATAAAATGTTACAGAGTACGTTAGTTATCATATAAAGTGTGTTCGTATTACATGCTTTGTCACCACCATATGATTTAGTTACATGATGATTAGTATCATTTTTCAAAGGTCGCAAGACTTCAATGGTAACAGGACGCTAAAATTTGTAAGTAACCTCGTTCATTCTACATTATGGTTCTAAAGATATCATAAGTTATGTTGAGAGGCGTTTCCGCACAATAAAGACAGACATTCATCAAACCGTTTGCTGTCTAATGCCTTATTCTAACATTGAGCGTACTCGATGTAAACAAATAGATATAAACCCAGAGGACCAATGGTCCTGTAAACGCTCACATGAGATCTAAAACATACCAATATTCTTGTTTGACTAGAATGGTCATATACACATACTCGTATATAGCCCCAGGGCAGGATCAGAATAGTCCCTGGTGTCAATTTCTTTTTCAAAACTGTAAAGTTTCATGGAAGAGAATATTTGTGAAGGGTTTCAAAACACGATACAGACGTATAGGATATAAATTCAATGTTATGCGACAGCCTGAATGCTTAGTTATTAACCCAATCATGGCTGAAAACTATGCTGCCTTCTTTAATTGCACGACGGTGGGTCGGGCGTCAGACTGTATGATGGCCCCGACATAAAGCTATTCGTTTTAGTTGGTTTGGGTCGGAGCTTCTTGTCTGTTGCTTGGTCCATCGGGGTTAAACCGGTGTTTTTCTTTTGCTCCGGATTTAGTTAGTTATTTGGCGCCCAGGTATCCCCATCGTCGGGTAGCTTACTCAATTTGTGAGTTCTTGTTTTTAATTCATCATGGTATTTAAAATGATTTATTTGTTTGTCCTTGATGATTCATTGACAAGCTAGAGATTCACCACGAGGACCGAACAATTAACCTCATGTTGTGAACCACTGCAGAAGGTGAGGGTAAGGTAAGGTACCTGTAAAAATTGATTTAAGCTCGCCACTATTTTATATTACTGATCGTGCCAAGGCGATAGTTCTGTGGTGGTTTTTATTGTTTTATGTATTGGTGTTTAAAATGTCTGTGTTGTTGGCGCCTTATGCATGTTATCATATGTTTAGTTAATTTAGGTAACTGAGTGGCCACCTCTAGGGAAAGTAGCTGCTCATTCGGCTTACGATATGTTTTCATGGTATAAGTACCCGATTGTCAATTAAGTTTTTCCCACCCCGGTTTTTGGAGTGGGAATCTTTTTCTGATTGCGCCTTTTCCTGATCGTTGCCTACTTGTACCTTTTTTACCATATCAGGGCATGGTGGCAATCTTGGCCATATGACCAGGATTATTTACATACATTGGTTTCCTCTTCATATAGATAACCTGTCAGGTTTCTTATTTAATTATCGTGACACTGGGAAAGGTATTTTGTCAAAAAAATATCACGGGTACATTCTGTTATGCTTTCTGCAAGTACGGATTCACTTCACCATTTTTCGCTTTGGAATAGCTAGGCATGTTTACCCTTCAAACTTTGGGGTAACATTTTTGTACCTGCCTTGTATTGTCTTCAATTCCCGTTTGGTGTCTAGTTTGAGATTCTATCGTATCAATTCCTAGACCTTTTATTTTGAGATCCTGTACGATTTGTGTTAAACAGAAAAGAGTTTCATTTAAATTGCCGACTGACTACTCTGTTGGGAAAAAGGTACAAGTCAGTAAAGTAGGCAATTATCAGGAAATTGCGCAGTCAGAAAGAAATTCCCACTCCAAAAACCGAGGGGTGGGAAAAACTAAATTAACATTTAGGTACTAATACCAAGAAAACATACCGCAAGCCGAGTGAGCAGCTATTTTCCAATAGGCGGCCACTCAGTTACCCGAACTTAGCAAAAAATCTGAAAAAGTACATAAGGCTCATACAGCACAAAAATTGGACTCCAAAATACAAAACAATAATAACCACAACAGAAGTAATGCCTTGGAACGATCAGTAATATAAAATTACTGGGGGGGGGGCTTGAACCGGTTTTACAGGGCCCAAACCTCACCCTAATTTTGCAGCAGTGGTTCACAACATTTAGTTAGTTGTTCGGTCGTCGTGGTGAGTCTCTAACTAGTCAATGAATCTTCATGGACAAACAAATAAATCATGATAATCACCATGATAATCAAAAACGAGGACTCAAAAATTCAGTAATAAAATAAAACAGAGATCCTCATGGTGAGAAAGGGGATGGGCCATACCGCAGTTTCGGCTACTTATGCCTCGTCACTGACCCTATAGATTTGGCAACAGGGAGTCAAAGAGAATTCCTGTAATTTTACATTCTTCAACAGCGTAGTGAATACAAAGTAAACAGCCCGACGACGGAGATCCCTGGCAATATCTATCTAATTATTAAGTCAACATCTGGTAATGAAATATACCACGATATATTTTAGGACTACAATGTGGCTACATGTACCAATAAGCCTTGGGTTGTTACTGATTTCTACGGTCACTGCACGTGTTGGTGATGATATAGATCAAGACATTGGTATTGCTGATAACAATATCGGAGAGAACCGCGGGAACACAAATAGACACGAAACATTTGGAAAATACCTCAATGTCAAACGGGTGGTGGAGGAAAGATTTAAAAGAGGTACTTCAACATTCTTATACGACTGGTTAAAACTATTACGGACAACTATTTGGGGAGGATGGAAACGGATTGATGGTCAATCTTGGAAGGTTTATTACAAAGAAGGGACATTAGACGATGCTGTCAGGGACTTCTATTCGCTAAAACCGACCAGTATCGAACAGGATGGTGAATATCTGATTGGCAAGGCTGCTAATCAAGTAATTATTCTAGATACACGGTCTTTCATTAAGAGTTTGGGTGTGGTAGATAGTGTAAAGGCAAAACTAGAAGGTGTCTTCAACAATAATAAGGCCACAAGACAAATCGTATACTATGACAAACTAGATGAAGCAATGATGAAGTAAATTATATTTTTGAACCAGATACTGGGTGGGAAAAGGCGTCGCACTTAATTAACCTTACGATACTTAAGACAATAGGGGCGGGTAGCCTTTTTCCTTAGCAACAACAGTGAATACCTGCTATTTACATGCAGGTTGCTGAAATAAAACGCAGATCAGTTGTGCCTCACGTATAGCACCATTATTCTTTTCCTGGTTACGGAAAATTCAAGCTTCTATTCTTCTTCTGTATTACGTGTATGGTCGAAACGTTTTTCAATTAGACAAGGGTACAAGTGGGCAACGATGAGGAAAAGGCGCAATCAGAGTGAAATTCCCACTCCAAAATCCACGATGGGAAAAACCAAATTGACACTAAGGTACTTATACTTATAGAACATATCGTAAGCCGAGTGAGCAGCTATTGCCCAAAAGGCGGCCACTCAGTTACCAGAACTTAACTCAAACTATGAAAATGCACATACGGTTCAAACAGCACAAAAATTCGACTCAAAAACATAAAACAAATATAACAACAACAGAAGTATCGCCTTCGAACGATCAGTAATATAAAATTACTTGGGGGAGAGCTTTCACCGGTTAAATAAAGCACTAACCTCACCCTCATCTTCTGCAGTGGGTTAATATCATTTAGTAATTTGTATTACTGCTTCTCCTGGTCAACATATTATTATGTTTTTGATCTCATTTGAAAGGTAAATTAATACAGCAATAAACAAAGGTGATTTCATTCAATTCCGTGTGTGCGTTTTCAAGCTGCAATTTTTGTGAAAAAAATTTTGATCATTTTTGGGCAACGTCAATGGGAAAGTGGCTTTTTTCAAAATTTCCTTAAACTTTAAACTATTGTAATTCAAATATGCAATGTCCAAAATTCATCCAACGACCTTTGTTTATTACTTTATTTATTTAACTTTCAAATGGCACCAAAATCATAAAATACGACGTCCAGAAGAGGCAGAATAATTTTTCTTGTAAACATGAAAATACATTAAAGTCTATGGACTTTTCGAAAGTGACGAACAATTATGTCTATTGACTGTAGATGAAACCTTTTTACCATGAATAGTTTTTCCGATATGCATGCTGGAAATAAACAGTGTACTGATTTACTTGTCCACAATGGAGACAAAACCAATTAGCCGTCTTGCATGAAGCAGGACAGAACCGATTCAGTGGCAGCAAAAAGATTGCAAACTGTAAGAAAAGCAATGGTCAGGAATAGCACAAACAGAACGAAAAACCGAGGTAGGAAAATTATTAACAATAAGATACTAATACAAAGAGGTTGAGCAGCTATTTCCCATTCAGGTGGCCACTCAGTTACCGAGACTTAACTAAAAATAATAAACATACATAAAAGGGACAGGCAACAGAAAAATTAAACACTAAAACATAAAGCAATTGGAAGCACAACAGCAGTACTGCATTGGAACGTTAAGTAATATGAAATTACTGGGGCTCAAGGGCATGTATACTATTGAAATTCATTAGCTGATCACTGATGAGGAACAGAAAATATTTGCCTGACAATGACTCTAAATACAGATAGGGTGCCAAAAAGAAATAAAAACTATAATATTGGTTACACAGAGGAGTAGTTTTGCTGCATAGGTTAAAACGAGTTAAATTTGGTATTGCATATACATGTTTTATAATTTAGATTCCTCTTTATTATCCATGCAGGGATGAGGTAATCACCTTGCTATGACAATAATGTATCATATTGCGCCAGACGGGGTCATAAATCAAATAAACAGTTGTACAAATATAGCTCTTTCGGGAACTACCTCTTTCAATCAATTTTGTATGCGTGGCCACGGCTTCTGATTCAAACGTTAAGTATGTTGTTTGGTCCCCTTTGTGAATCTCTTAAAGCAGCCATTCAATGAATGAAAACAATCATCAGCTAGCAAAATGGAGTAGAAGCTGGCATCCATGCAAATAATGTTCCTAGACAAGTACTATGGCAGGAAGGGGTGGATGCCAAGTCTGTATATGACTCTGGGTCTCAGAATTAGGTCAAAGGTGAACTGGTGCAAAACAAACAAACAAGAAAGTCTACAAACACTCTTTCAGTGTAAGTCCTTGGCAGTAATTGCCACACAAGTCTGCTGAAAAGTACCCTTTATACACTCATTATAGCGTATGCCCTTCCAAGGCTAAAGGTCATTCAAGTGCAAATTCACTAAATTTCTGATAATTAAAAAGCTATCAAAGGCTAACGCGGGCAATGGCATATCTACGTTACTTCACCAATGGTCACACTGCTTTATATTTTGTGTTGGTATATACATGTTATATCGAATATGATCCTTTAGATTTAGATTGTACCCTGTCCTTTTTTTCTAAGTCATACTTCTGTTGTTGTTGTGTTTTCGTTGTTAGCTTGCATTTCAACAATGTATTTTAAAACTGTAAAAAATCAGATCTCTATCTCTTATGTACCAATAGAGGGACCAGGTATCGATGCAATTAAATTTAAAGTCCCAACATATACAGCTGTACACCAGGTGGGAAAGAAAATACATCACACAACATCGCAAAACAGTTTTCCTTCAACATACTTGAAAAACAAGATGACTACCTCTTTACCAACAAGGTAGCCATTTGGCTAATCTCAACCAAAGACAAAGGTAATGAGTACCACATAGAAGACGACAGAATCAACAGAAGATGGGGCATGAAGATAAATCATCGCCATTACGAAAACATGCCCATGCAATACACAGAAATTTTTAAAGTTGTAAAAAATGAAAATTTTTCAGTAGAAAAGAGCAAAAATAAGAAAAATATGTAAACCCTGCATACCTCAGTTTTACTATATAAAAGTGGGGTTTAAGGGGGTATTCATTGCACGGACATGTTTTCCTGATGGCACTGAGACGGTGATGTTTTACTGGGACGTGGCATTTTTACTGGGACGGCGAAATCACGATTTATGATGTAAAGTATAGAGAAATTTGAATTAAAACAAACACTGTGCTCAACTTGATTCACTTGTTTAATTAAAGTCCCAACCAAAAGACACCTGGCGGTACGATGACGTTTAACCTTGTACAGCGTACTGGTCATTCACGTTTTTATTTAAAAAACGAATTTAGATAACAAGAAACATTGTGCTCAACTGGAGAACAGTATTGTAGTAGAGGAACATTGGCCTGGTAGGATGGCTATTTCAGGGGTCAACCTGGACCAAGGGTATAACAAAGGTTGTTATATATCAAAATGTTGGCCATGGCTGGTAGATTAAGAATCTACAATCAGGCAATCAAAAATTTTGGTACTAACCCTGAAATTCAAGATGGCGTCCAAGATGGCCGTCATTACAATCGAATAAAGATATATGGATGAAAGTCATTTTAAAGATCTTCTATATTTATTTTTACACTTTAAGTCTTTCTTTTAATTCAGATTGAGTGTCATTAAACATTAATAATTCATTTATGATCATGCAATATAGTTCAATCAAGGTCATTTTCAAGGACAGAGGTCATTTAAGTGCAAAATTCTACAAGTATTATTTAATTGTGTGATTTTGTGCCAAAACATCTTACTACTACTTGCCAGATGCTCCACAACAACATTCAAATGGAATTATGAAAGCCTAACAATAAAACTTCATAAGTGGTCTACAAAAAGTGTTAAATACAACAATCTTAACAGCTAGACTAACTGATGTACGTTCACACTGGTAATGCTTAAGTCCGTCTTCTACATGTATAAATGCTGTATGACTGGTATGTAAATAAATTTTAATCAAAAATGACATCAGCAATGCTAACAGATCTGAACAGTGAGTCCAATTTGATAATGCAAAATGTTGCATTTTGAGCTTACTTTGGCATAGGTCATATTTAAAACGATCATTGAATGACTAGGAAAATTCAAATGTCAGACAACGTCATTTATTGTATTATACAAAGACTGATGTGCAGTAGAGTTTCGTACTTAATAAAATCGCAATACAGTAACTCTGCAGCTAAAATGGTAAATATGTTTTCACAACACTCTTCTGTATCTGTGCAGCCATTGCATGCACATGCGACAGTTCATGGTTACTCATTTTGCATACACACACAATCGCCTATGCACTTATTCGTACAAAAACAAACGAGATCACTGAGATGCTCGGGTGGGGCAGCTCTCTGACTCATTATTGTAGGCTGTACTGTACTATCATCCCCTTCATAGCCGTAATCTCTGCAGTCTGGTAAGTCTACCATAGTGTTCACGTATTCTTCCAGATCTAGATCTGTAACTTACATCGGAGGAGATGTAAAAAGAAGGCATCATCTTTAGGGGGCAACCTTCTTGGTTTGACCGACTTTCTCCCTTTCGCCTTGATTCTTGCTTCATTCAAGGACTTGCAGTCACTGATTTCATACAGAGATAAAACAAATTTGGTTGCAGCTGCCTTCTCTGTTTGTAGCAGAACCTGGCTATCTCCAGCATGCCTTGGAAATTATCACACTCTTTAAGCATGATATTAAATGCTGTTTTCTTCCCTATGCTATATAGAGCAGAACGTGTGTCTCAACCAGTGATGTAGTATACTTGCAACATCATGTTTCTCTCATTTAAACTGAGAGAGTGGTGTATTGTGTGAACAGATATATACCTAGTTGAATCTATATGTGCTAATTTCCTTCCAGTTTTAAAGTATAGAATTTTCAATCCAATGATTTCAAAGTAATGCACACATAGAACAAGAACGTCCGTGTCAAGACTCATAATGACCACTGACTCTGAACCATTATTGGCTTCATACTTTGCTTGTAAGAGTACTTTAGTATCTGCTTCTACCTGGTTTCTTTTCAAGTCCGTAATGTACATGATTTTGTCATGGTTTATTTTCACTGTTGTCTCCTCCAGTCCACCACTAACTATGATACTTGTATCTTCACAAATTAGAATATGTGCATTCTCCGCAAGACGCAAGAAACAGTGTGTAAAAATTTTTGTAAATTGCTTTTGAATCTGAATCAAGGCCATTTCCCATTCTGGAATTTTCTTGTCAGACTGAACGTGGCATGATAGCTGTGAGTCAACATCACCACGCTCTGTTCTCGTTTGCGACTTGATACTGTTTGGCACATATCTATCAAAAACCATGTTCACTCTTTTAACCCGCTTGCTGTTTGACATAATGAATTTCCAGAACATATTTGCCATGTCTCTGAATATATTATTTATTTTCTTTATTTAGAATAAACACTGTTCAAACAAAACAATTAATAATGATACATGAATGTTGTCAGAACATACGAATGTATAAACAATATATAATATTTGAATACCAAATGCTTGCTTAATGAGAAGGAGAAGACAGGGAAGAGCAGGCAAATGGCCTGTATTAAAAAGTTGAATATTTTATTAGGGTAATATTATTTTCAAGTTACTTTTCTAAATTAATATCATTGAAAAATCAAATAATAACAAGCATGCAAGAGAAGAGAGCTCCTGCATGTGGTTTAATACTCACGCAGATAAAAATAAAACAGAGATCCTTTAAGAGCAGCGAACATATTAGTGAGAAAGGGTATGGGCCATACCGCGGTTTCGGCTACTTAAGCCTCTTCAGTGACCCTATAAATTTGGCAACATGGAGCCAAAGAGAATTACTGTAATTTGATGTTTTCAAATGGGGGCCAAATATATTTAAACAATGGTTAGAAGATGAATCTAAACCGATTATTGTCTGATTTCTCAGAATACCCTCGCTGATCTCAAAAGACCAAAAGGAAAATATAATCTGCACTATGGATGATGAACGCACAACACCAGCTGCAGTAATACCTAATAAAAATAAAACTGAGATCCTTTAAGAGAAACGAACATATTAGTGAAAAAGGGGATGGGCCAGTAAATAAGCTTAATGGTACAGTGGCATTTTCAAATGATATTACTCGTTTCCTCTCCATTTATTGTGATTTCTTTGGATTTTCACCTCACTGTTTGCTTTGAGGATTTCGAAGTTTTTATGTTACATTTCGGTAAAGGTTCATAGAACCTTCAGGAATCACAAATCTTTCATTAATGAATCTTGATACATGCTTATGTCCTGTATCTAGTAGTACATTCAGTAGACTTTGCTCAGTTTCTGATCATGCTGTGACACCTGTGGCAAAGTAAACAAGACTGGTTGGGGCATCTGAAAGCTTGAACGGGTCAATGAAAACATCTTCAAAAAGTTGGACCATTTTAGAAACGTTGTCATTGTACTTTGCTTTGCTAGCAACACTGTCAGAATGGTGTTCCAACTTACTGGAGTCTTTCTGAGGTTTACCAGCTATGTCTCTTGTAAACGTCATAGTGTATTTTGCAGTCACTGGCTGGGCAAGAAACCAACTCCCTAGAGCATTATCCTGGTGCGTCAGACCTATGATGCCACCTGAGGATTTCAGAGCCTTATTTTCTGTCACCTCTAACACATAATCTATCCATACTGAATTAAACTTTGTTAGCTTTGTCACAATTTGACTATCCACTGGTAAAAGCAAATGCCACGATTCTTCAGAATTAAGCCTTACTTCATGTAGCTGCCCAGTGAACAAGTTCTGTGTCGAAAAATTGTAATTGAAAGTAGATCACAACTATTTAGGCCCATAGGTCTGTGTGCTAGTGAATTCAATATTTTGAAAGGTACCTTTTTTCTGGCACTGTCTTGTCATTTAACTCCTTTTGTTATAACTGGCAATGAATTCTGTAAACCTGTTTATTATTCTGAAATTGCACATTCCTTCTTAGAACATTAATCAAAGGCCTTACCATTTATTACAACCCATAATACATGCAGTTCCTTTTTGCATCACTGTAATAACACATGTACAAAGTACATATATGCTACCTTCTTAGACCGGCTATAACTCTTTAATCAGAGCTCTGATAACAAATTATGACAATTTTATGCATTTTCAGGTCATATCTGCAGTAAAATATAAAAACTAACCTTATAATAATACATTTTGGAAATTTAAACATTAAGATTTTTACATACGGATCTACTGATTTTGCACTAATTTAACTTTTTGACCTAATCTAAGACCTTGACCTTGAACTCTTTGAGCCCTAAAATGATACTTAACAAGTAAATGACATGACTGTAACAAGTTGAACATACAATTACAATTCAAAACATAAGACTAAGTGCATGACAAATTAAAAAAGTTCATAGGTGTTTTTAAAAAATTTGGCGGCCATGTTGGCGGCCATCTTGAATTCCCATGTTGGTACCAAAATTATCATGTGCCTGATTGCATTTTCAAACACTTCAATTATGTACGAACATTTTGGTATATAACAACCTTTGTTATACTTCTGGTCTAGGTACCCCATTTACATAGCCTAGAAAGTCCCCCTACTATTGGTATTAAGCATAAGGTCACTTAAATAAGCTTTTGCTTTTTTCCTAGGCAAAAGAAAAATGAATGTCACAAACTCTTCAATCTTTCAAAATTATTCTAAGTAATAAAAATGTTACTAATATTAGAAAACAGAATTTCGAGCTAAAGAGAACTGAACAAAAATCACAACATGCCACGTAGGCCGCTTTGAATATTAACAGTTTTTGCTAACATTGAAAATATTTGAAGACATTTATGGTTAATTACTTTCTGAGTCTTATATTTCTTCAAAATGTCTGCCTCGTTCGTCATTTAAAAACGATGGCAGTCATATTGCCAAGATGTTACCAAGAAATGTGGAGCATCGTTAATCAAGCTTTACTTATCAAGAACGTCAACTTCGTTTAAAATTCAGTCGACCACATATTTGGACTAAACCTTAGATTATTTAGGTCACATGAAGTAGAGCAAATTCAATGTGAATAACAATAACTTTATTCTCGAATAAATAGAGGCATCCTATCTATAACATACAACAATGAAATGACAAAATATAAAAGAAGTCTAAAACTTGCCAGATAATAACTTCAAACTGATAATTGATCCCCTAAAGTCGTCTTTCATTACGAATACACGCCCATGCAATATACAGAGATTTTTTTCACAAGTAAAATTTGAAAATTTTCACTGAAAAAATGTTGATATTTTTCTTGTTTTTGCACAAACATAGATTGTGGGTACACGTAAGAACCGCCTCGCCTCTGTATATTGCAAAAATAAGAGGAAAAGAGGTATACCCCTGCATACCCCAGTTTTGCTATATAAAAGTGGGGTTCAAGGGCGTATACGTTATACGGACATGCTTTCCTGATGTAGAACTATACATCTAGATGGTGGCGATTTATCCATTGTTGATGATTTGCCACATGACAAAATTGTGCCTAAGCCTAGAAAATACCAGATGACAGAATTTTGCTCAAATCTAAAAATCAGAATATCATGCCATCACGAAAACCTGTCCGTGTAATGTATGCCTCCTTGAACCTCACTTTTATATAGCCAAACTGGGGTATGCAGGGGTATATCTATTTTTCTTATTTTTGCTCCAAAACATAGATTGTGGGTACTCGTTAGAACCGCCTCGGCGAGGCGGTTCTAACGAGTACCCACAATCTATGTTTTGAGCAAAAATAAGAAAAATATCGAAAAAAATCTACTGAAAATTTTCAATTTTTACAACTTTAGAAAAATTTGTATATTACACGGGCGTGTTTTCGTAATGCATTGCATGAGTTTTTAAATACACGCATATTTCTGTAAGTAGAATAGTGGAGAATTATTAAATTGTATAGTAAAGGTAAAAGTAGGCAATGATCAGGAACTGGAGCAATCAAAAACAAAAAAAAACACTCCAAAATCGGGTATTTTTACTAAGAAAACACATTGAAAACCGAGTGAGTAGCTATTTCAAAAATTAACTAAAATAAGAAAACGTACATAAGGCACAAACAGAGCAAAAATTCAACACCATAACATATAACAATAAGAACCAAATCAGAAGCAAATACTTTTTCGTAAATACTTCAATGTTATTGTGTTGGAAGCACTATTTGTTCATGGAAACAACCTGGATTTCTTATGTTATTTTCATTCAATAAATGTTCAATTTCTGCAAAGACTGTGCCTATCTATCAGTCAATAGAGTAAATGGTGTAGGAAAAACTCGAATTTTTCATCTCAACTTCTTGTGCGTCACCTATTCCATACCACGTGTTTATCAGCTGTGAGATACGAACACGTGCGTTAATTCAACTATGCAAACAGATCGCGTATAAGTCTACTCTGAAGTAAAAAGAAAAGATACTATATTTTGGTCAATATAAAATGTATAATTCTTGCACAAAATACGTCTATTGGATATTTGTATTTTTGTCATGTGAACACAGATACTCCCAATAATAATGAACGAGTATGCATGTATATTTTATTTGAGGTTTTGATACTTTGTTAGATTTTATGTTAAAGCTACATCTTAGTAAAAAGCTATTTAGAAATGACGGGATGTTGCGAGTAAAGCAATGCTAAAACCAGATTGTTGCATATGCGAACGTCTGAAAGACGCCGACCAGCTGCCAGCTGAACGGCACATTTGTTTTCGCTACACATTACCAAATATTTTCGCTACACATTACCAAAAATTGCCCTTGCAATTCGATGTCACTTATGGTGAATTTCGTTCTGAGTGTTATATTTCTTCACAATGTTCGACTTGTTGGCCATTTAAAAAGAAGACAATTAGATTCCCAATGTGTTACCAAAAACTATAGAAGATTGTTAAGCGTTCAGAACGAAGAAAAAAAAACGTCAATAGATTGTGTTTGCTTCGTTTCATTTTTACAATGACTATAGCTTTATCCGGGAAAAAGGCTTGCGGCTCATACCAAATAACAATACAATTCCAAAATAAAGGTGATTTCCACATTAAAGTTTTATATAGGAATGAATTTTATTTTTGTTGATTTTATCGATGTCTTTAAAATCACTCACAAACTGAAGAAAGCCTGAAGGGCTTTATGAAAAAGTTTGTGAGTAAACATCGCTAAAATCAACAAAAATAATAATTCATTCCTTACAATTCCAACTTTGTTTCATTACACTGCATTTGTAGACATTGATTTAAAATTTTATAGCCAGCGGAAGTAAAATAGAACAAACCGCATCTTCATGAGGCAGCCATCTTGAAAATTTCAGCCAAAGAATAGAACCCACTTCTTGCAGTTAAAGGGAAACAGTACTAATTGATTCCAGCATATGATTTTCATGAAACTTCATATGCTTCAAGATAATTGTATCCTTGGACTAAAATTGAAATAAAAATGGGGGGTCACCGGACTCGTTTCCATGGTATCATAACTTTTTGGATGTTAATCGTCCATTTCAGAAAACCGCTCTCGTAGCGAACATGTGTTTTTAATACATATGTTATTACTGCACAGACAACTTAAACACACGATGAATGTTTTTTGTTGTTTTTTTTTTACATTTTGATACCTTTTGTTCTTACATTGAGCAAAATTAAATTTCCCGCCATTTTTTTCAAACCGGGAAAAAGTACGTATTTGTGCGATATCTCCTAAACTAAGCATATGATTTAAACTACACCAACATAAAGGAAACGTTGTAACCATTTAAAATTTGAAATAAAAAATGGAGGCCACCGAATTGCGTCAGAAGATATAGAAGAAACCCCTTCAGTAGTCCCGCCGCCAAAAGTTGCACTGACGTCGTGTATATTTATGCGACGTCATCAACAGCGAAATAACCGTTTTTACATATAATTAACCTTATATGTACTATTATGTACACGAATTGGGTTTATCAATTACCACAGAACTTCACTTATAATAAAATGAACAATATGTATTCCGCTTAAGATGATGATGATGATGATGATGATGATGATGATGATGATGATGATGATGATGATGATGATGTTCAGTCATCTTGATCATGATGATCATGATGATCGATATTGATGATGATAGATCATAAATAATGACGATGATGATGATGGTGGTGATGATCGATCATGATGATAGATAGATAGATAGATAGATAGATAGATAGATAGATAGATAGATAGATAGATAGATAGATAGATAGATAGATAGATAGATAGATAGATAGATAGTGAAATTCTTCGTTATGATAGGCAGTGGGCATAAAGGTCATAAAGGTCGATATTAACATCATTACCTGCATCAAAAATTATTCGATTGATTGATTCATCCTCTTTTCTCATTAATGTATCTACTATCACCGTACATAAACACTGAACTATATATGTTTTATTGTTAGAAACAACACACTAGCTCATCCGTGCAATAGGTAACCCCTTTAACCCCACTTTTATATAGCAAAACTGGGGTGTGCAGGGGTTTACAATTTTTTCTCATTTTTATCAAAAAAAAAAAAAAAAAAAAAAAAAAAAAGATTGTGGACACTCGTTAGAAATGCCTTCTAGCGTGTACCCGCAACCAATGTTTTGAACAAAAATATTTAAAATTATCATTTTTTTTAATTTTCAATGTTTTACACCCTTAAATTATCTGTATATTGCATGGACAAGTTTACATAATGAAAAGATCACCAAATATAGGCCAAAGTCAGAGAATGCGTGGCATTTTGGCATTTTGCCAGCCAGCTGACGTTTGTGGATCTAACATTCATGCTGTTAATGCTTACGTAGAAATCGATTGTGGCCGTTGTATATATAAGGGGCAGATCTCGCCGGCCATCTTGTGTCGGTTAGGAGGAAATAATAAGGTCAGTATTCTTTTGGTTTGCTTAAGATTCTTTCTTTAGCAATTTTTTTTTTATTTATTTTAGTTGATATTTTGTTAAATTTATTTTATATCTTCTTCTTTTCCTTCTTCTTCTCCTTCTTCTTCTTCATCTTCTTCTTCTTCATCTTATTATTATTATTATTATTATTATTGTTATTATTATTATTATTATTATTATTATTATTATTATTATATTTTAAAAATAGGAATTTATTTCGTCTTCTTTTTTTTTAAACATTTTTATCCAGCTGGATGTCTGCTACTAATACAGGCAAAGAAATCTATATTTGCATTTACCAAATTGATTTTTGAAGATTAACGTAATTTTATGAAACTGCATCATTTGAAAAAAAAAATGACAGGTTGGCGCAATATTTAAGACGTTTATAAAGTTGCAAAATTTACATAGTATATCGCTTAGATAAGACTTTGTTTGGTGAAAAAATTGTTATCAAACACGGACCGACAATCTTTCAAAACTTACTTAACCAATAATAAGACGCAAAGTCTGGGGTTTCGAATTGCCTTGTTCATCATGCAAATAAAGTTTATAATTCAAAACGATAATTAGATCTCTGATATTTTCAGACTCACGCCTTCGAAGCTCGAAGACATGGAACAGCTTAAAGCCTTGTGCACTATTATTGTTACGCTGCTATTCATTGGCGAAACTCGTAAGTACCTTTTCCAGGCGTCAAACATCTAGTTATCCATCATTTAGGATTTTCTACTTTACTATAAAAGAACAAGCAATATACTCAGGCACAAAACCAAATTCGGCTATTTACTAATTAAATATGATAATTGTAGACATTTCGTTGCGCAAAAATTATTAAAAGCTTGACATAGGTTCCATTGACTAAATAAGATTAGCTGGCTAACCTACACTACGATACACTTCGTGACCTCGCTCCACTCCCTGGAGAGGTCTATCGGAACTCCAATTGGAAATACTCCGTCTATGACTACATGCCATCAACAGGTACAATTCAAAGCATTTTTATCAAAACAAAATAATTGTATAACAGTATTCGATAATTCGTTTATAGATGCATCTGTCTGTTTGTCCATGCCTTTCTCAAGAAATAATCCTCATTTTGCAAAAAAGGACCTGTATTCAATCTCATTGTAGTTGCAGCAACATGCCGTGTCAGAGGTGATCCTCATACGAAAACTTTGGATGGCAAAAAGTACAATTTGATGCATGCTAGAGATTGCGAGTATAATCTGGTGGTGAACAGTGACTTCGGTGTCATTGGGAAAAGGTACAAGTAGGCAAAGATCAGGAAAAGGCGCAATCAGAAAAAGATTCCCACTCCAAAAACCGAGGTGGGAAAAAACCAAACTAACAATCAGGTACTTATACCATGAAACATATCGTAAGCCGAATGAGCAGCTATTTTCCCAATAGGTGGCCACTCAGTTACCTTAACTTAACTAAAAATATGAAAACATACATAAGGCGCCAACAGCACAAAAAATTTTTAAACACCAAGACATAAAACAAAAAGAACCACTACAGAAGTATCGACTTGGAACGATCAGTAACACAAAGTTACTGGCGGGCTTAAACCGGTTTTACAGGTACCTAACCTCACCCTCAGCTTCTGCAGTGGTTCACAACATTTAGTTAGTTCTTCGGTCCTCGTGGTGAATCTCTAACTAGTCAATGAATCATCAAGAACAAACAAATAAATCATGATAAACATCCTGATGAATCAAAAACCAGGACTCACAGATTGAGTAAGCTGCCCGACGATGGAGATCCCTGGGCGCCGAATAACCTACTAACTCCGGAGCAAAAGAAAAACACCAGTTGGACCCCGGTGGGCCAAGCAACAGACAAGAAGCTCCGGCCCCAACCAACTAAAATGAATAGCTTTAAGTCGGGGCCATCATTGAGTCTGACGCCCGACCCACCGGCGTGCAATTAAAGAAGCCAGCATAGCTATCAACCATGATTGGGTTAAAAACTAAGCATGCAGACTGTCGCATAACATTCAAGTTATAACCTATACGTCTGTAACGTGATATGATTTTTCCGAACTGAAGAGAAAAATCATTTATTCCTTTAAGTTTCTTTAATTTGTAAACCAAGTCACCATAAAATTCAGGTTCCGAAAGGCCCTCACTTAAAAGTGTCTTTAACCCAACATTGTATTTGGAAATCAATTCATAGTGTCTACGATAAAATTTAGAAAAGGTTTTTCGAAGTTTATGATACCGATAGCCCTGTTGGAGAAGTTTTGCCGTTAAACATTTATTTCGAGCGTTGAAGTCTGTAACATGATTGCAGACTCTAGCAAACCTAATAAGTTGCGAAATGTATACACCATAGGAAGCACGACGAGGAACGTCACCATCCAAAAAAGGAAAATTTACTATATCAAAATCAAAGTCATCGCGCTTATCATAAATTTTAGAAGAAACAAATCCATTTGCAACAGAAAGATGTAGATCTAAAAAGGGGGCTTCGGTATCTGAGATATTAGCTTTGTTCAACTGAAGTTCAGGTGGATAAATTTGATTTACCATACCTTCAAAATAAGGGTTGTCAATGTTCAAAAGGTCATCGAGGTACCTAGATGTGGAATTAAAAGCCTCGATAACATCAGCTTGATTATCATGGTTAAGAGAATCCATGAAATCTCTTTCGTAGCAGTATAAAAATAAATCAGCTACGAGAGGTGCGCAATTTGTACCCATCGGAATTCCAACAATTTGTCTGTATAACTTGGTCCCAAATCTAATATAAATATTATCAAGGAGATAGGATAAGGCGTCGCACACATTCTGACATGACCAAAGGGTATACCGACTTTGGTCAGAGGAAGTGAAAAAAGCCTTTCTGTCATTACATGCCAAATAAAGTGAACCATAGTTTTTTAATGCCCTTTTGAAGGTCCACTCTATCAAATCCAGAAGTTTTTCTTTAATTAGATTATGTGGTAATGTTGTATACAGAGTAGAAAAATCATATGTGGACAAGCTTGTCGCACGGAACCCTCTACACTTCAATTTACTGAGCACCTCACCAGAATTTTTTATTGACCAAAACCAATTTTTATTTGAAGTTTCATACACTGTCTCACAGTATCTTATAACATGAGATTTGATAGCAGTAAGACAAGAAGTTAATAATTTAGAAAGTTCAGTGGTAGTACAAGAGCTAGAATTTGCAATAAATCTAGCTTTGTATGGTCTTTTGTGAAGCTTAGGTAACCAATACATCGTAGGAAGTTTGTCTTGGCCTTCATTGACACAAACAGAAAACTTAACAGGTAAATCGTTTAAGTGGGCATTTACTACAGACACCTCATCAGTATCTGTCTCCAGATAAGCCCTGGTACCATCAAGCTCCTGTTTTAAGGTGTTAACGTAGTGAAGTCTACAAACGACAACAACATTGTTTGCGGCTTTATCTGCCGGAACCAAGACATACTTTCTATGAAATTCTTGGATACCCTGCTTCAAATGCCTAAATGACGATTTGGGTTTAGGAGGTAAAAGATTAGTATTTTGTGAATAAAACTTAATACGTTTATCCACGATAGTGAAGATACTTCTTTTCCATTCTTTAAGAGCATTATCCTCAACACCCTCTCGTTTACACCATCGATTACCGAAATCATTTAATGCAGATGCAATCTCCTCTCTACATTTGTCGAAATTAATGTAGGAAGGGAATCTATATTTCGGACCTTTAGAAACAATTTTGCGAATTCTAGAATCCGAAATTATTTTTAAATTTCCAGTAACTATATGTCCAGCTGGTTGATAAACATATTTTGAATCTTTACAATCTCAAGACTTAGGAGTATTAGCATGGATATCAAGATCAGAAACAAGTTTATTGAAATTAAAAATAGTATTTCTGATTGGTTTGTTATATTTGTAACAAATAATAGGAGGTTCTGAATTTTGGAAGTAGGTAGGTATAGACTGTATCACTGATTTATCCTGGAATATGCTTGGTAAATCAATAAAGTCAATTCCTTTATTGATGAAAGGAATTTTAATAAAACTTCTAATGTGATTAGATTCGGAATCGATAAATGGACGAAGAGCATGCTGAGTATAACATCTTGTTAACAGTGCAGCGTCATACATTTGATGATTTCTATCGTAAAATCTATTAGCCTCTGTGTCCAGGGAACGTAATGCAGCAATAGGTAGAGAACTAAGATAAGACAGCATTGGATGTCGACCGTGAATCCTTAGTTTAACAGCTAAATCATAAAGGGAAATGTTCAATTTCAATGCAGCGCACCGTTTACGTTTGTCATTACCCCTTTTCCGTATACCATGAGATCTAGATTTACGTTTACGAGACTCTGAAAGTGTAAGTACATCAAAATCGGGCATTTTAAACTGGTAGCGTGCCGCCGCCATGGAGTCACATGTGTGGACCGGATCCGGGTCGTAGACAGTCAAGGCGATGATTGGTTACTAAAGCAGGGCGGTGATGTCACAGACGGCCTCGACAATCCCATTAATCTCCCTTTCGTAACACAGAGCGGCAATACTATCACGGACTTGGGTAAAAATATTGAGGTTCAGCTCGTAAATGGAGTAAGGGTGTTGTGGGATAAAGAAAAGGGTGTTACAATAGAGGTGCCAGAATCATTCAAGAATACAGGACTTTCAGGTACATGAATGATCATGTATGTTCTGTATGTTAATCAAAAAGATACACGAAACTCATTTTCTCGTGAATTAACATACTTTCGGTGTGTAGAAAAGTACCCCACGAGAAAATAAATGCCTGAGAATTTAAATATACAAAATACTGTAAATTCGGAAATTTTCTCGGGACTTTTATTTCGCGAATTTTCTTTTCCGAATTATTAGTGAGTTTTTTAATTCGCGAATGAGTGTCCATGTTAAAGTGACTCTTTATTAGCGAGAACTTTGAATTCGCGAGGCAACCAATTCGCGAATATTGGTGAAAAATAAGTTTTCGCGAATATTTCCGGATCTACAGTACATCAAATCAATACCAGTGAAGTAAACCATTCGCTTGAGAATTTAAATTTTCGTAGGCAGTGGCGAGATTCAGATGAAGTTTTAACAAACATGAACAATTCCACATCAATCTTACGTAAGGATCTGCAGAAAACAAGGCAGCATTTTTGTGAGAAATCCAACAATCTGCATATGCGAAAACAAAGACGCAGATCAGCTGTGCAGTAACTGCACAGCTGATCAGCGCCTTTGTTTTCGCTACTTAAATTCGCAAGCTTCTAGCTTGCTTCTGTGACTGTACAGACCGGTTTTTTGTCGCACCTGATCGGAAACCCAAATTGTTGGTTTTCTATGCACAGGCTCGATGATAATCTGTCGTTACTTTGGGCTTCTTTTTATGCTTATTTTCTTCTTTTTTTTTCAGGGGCATGTGGAGATTTTGACGGACATGCTGGTAACGATCCTACAGATACTACTGACCCAATAAATTTTGCTACAAACTGGTCTTCGTGTTATGGATATGGATATCGTTAAAACACAACGCAACCGAACCCGATGCATGACTGCAAATTAATATGAACATACGCAGCACCTTTGTTGCAGAATAATAACTACTGAATTCAGGTCGTCTAAAATAAATGTAGATCATCGGACAGGTGGCTTTGGATCTTTCGCCGACAAAGCCAGTTTTGACATGCCTTCCCGTGGCAATCTTATTCCAATGTTTCTTTGTTGTTGTCGAGTATCAAAACAAAATCACTGGATCCAGGCCATGCCAATGAGACGCCACATTAGAAAATCTGTCGAGGGTGGCTCCGATCAGCTTCAAAACAACAGGTCTGAAAAGTCACAGAAGACCGCTACATGGCTTAAAATTTCACCTTTAAGAAGGCTAGGACCTATATTGTCCGCAAAGTGGAAAAAGGTGCCGATCGTCTGTACAGTGATCTACGTCTTTGTTTTCTAATTAATATGCCATGTCTGCTGAGTCTACTGTATGGCTTTTTTGTGAAATATTTAAAACCAGTCAAAAAGGAAAATCAAAAACTGATCGAATTTAACATGGCGCTGATTTTTTTACGTTCTAACATACGAATACTTATTTGTCTATGCATATATCATAACTTGAAAATTGTTGTTTCCGGCCTAATAGTCCGGCACAAAATCAATTTGACCTGGAATTGTGATATAAAGTTTTTTTCTTTACAGATTCTTGTAGGCTTGACATTGCCAATAAAGATTCTGGATGATGACAGCCTGTCATCATTGAGCATTTTGAGAAATTCAAGATGGCGTCCAAGATGTCTGAAAATAATGAAAATACATGTACTATTATACAATGTGCCCCTTAAAATGAATGAAAATGCTATGTTTCCTCACAACTTAAGCATGTATTATTAAATCAGACGTAAGTTTTGTTTCTTGGTTTAAGGATAAAGAATGGCATGCAAGATGGCCGCCAAAATAAGATTTTTTGACGAATTCAAATGTCTTTACAATATACTATCATATTTTAGCTTCTTGTGTGTGCATAATTTTATCTGTTATGCCTTAAAATGACCTATTGTCTTGTTTTCGTTATAAATTCATGCATGTAAGACCTTGTCAATACAAAATCCAACTTCTGACACACAGTCAGCATTGATCAATTGATGACATCTGAAAACATTTTATGCACTGTTTTATAGTTTGCCTCTTACAGTATGAAAAATATTATTTTATCCCACTATTTAGTACATACTGACATATCTAACATAAGTTACCCTTCCCAGGCTTGAATAAAATATGGTGTCCAAGATGGCTGTCAGGATATTTAAATGTTATAAAGAGTTTCCTAATGCATACACCTTTGAACATTTTGTCTACTTTTGATCTTAATGCATCATTAAACACTTGTTTCTTAGGAATACCAATGGAAACATTAATAAGAAATTCGCTGTATAGATGGTGCTCACATATTCTGTCTGGTCAATACTCGTTTTACTGTGGTTTGCTGTTACTGAGAACAAGCAGCAGCTTATTAATTTGGTAGGCTGTGAGCTTACATAGGATTCTGAATTTAATAAAAGAAGCAATGATATCCACAAACTAGTTGATACAGACAAAAAGGCAATAATTTGTATAAATGTGTTTCATTTGAAAGGATTGACATAAGCAAACTATCCTTGTGCAGACAGACACTATCCTTGTGTACCAGATACAGTTCCTTTTGTACTTCAAGAAAATCCAAAAGAGATTCAGTTGTTGCAGATGACACTGATGTACGTTTTTGTTGGTTTAAAGCTCAACACCTCACAATTCCTGGTATTGTTTGAAAGCAAGAACTGTCATAGACATATAGCTGACAGAGTATTATAGAATACTAAACTAACACCCGATTTAATTAAAGCTCAAGTTCTAAAAGGGTGGGTTATTATTGCACGGATCTATACCTCCCAAATAACTGAAAGTGTCAAACATGCCCTTTTGCCATCATGTTTTAAAATCGGATCTGCAAAATATATTGCCAGAGTCATTTTGGTGGCTGACACATGAGGCCAAACTTAACTCCTCCACCTTTAATTGAGCTCATGCTTATGCTTGTAGGAAATAAATCACGCTAAACGGCGAGACAAATGGTGTTTAGACTGTGTCCTTAGCTGCGTACTTCTGGTTTTATTGCATCTGCTTATAGCATGGGGTGATGTAAGAGCTCCACTTCTTGGGCGCAACAATTTTCATAGGCTAGGTATACTTTCAAGTAGGCATATTCACCAGCTATCCTTGATCTATTTTGTACGTATGTTCTATTTACTTTGACAATGTTGCCAAACTTTGTTTAGTCTAGCATTACAGTGACTATGTTTAGTCTAGCATTTAAGTGTGATTACCAGTAATTGTGAAACCTTGCTTATTTTTGTATTAGTATTTGTCCTTCATATACATTTATTTTTCAAGCACAACACTTCAGCTGGTGACTTGACATATATTTCATGCCCCTCTGACTTTGACCAAATTAATGTCAAATTACTTAGCTGGCTGAAAGTGTAACTGTCTTTGAACTACTTAAGCACACTCTTATACTTGGAACCTTTGATGTATTAAGTGTGGCCCGTCATCTTTCTCATTAATATGCTCACCACTCTACTGCACAGTATCCATCAGTTCCTGAGATTGCCAGAGAAACAGGAGTTCATTAAAGATAATAAAATAGCAATTAGGCAGTGTTCATGCTGTGACTTTCCAATAACCTGTTAATTGCCCTGCTGGTAGGAAGCATATGGTCAGTAGTTACATGTGCTGCTGCTGTTTTCTGTGGCTGTAATTAGACACCAATGGTTTGTTTAAAAATATTTGATTTTAAATATGCCTTTTTCAGTTAACTTAGACAAATGCACCTATTCACATTATCCACAAAAGTGGTTTTGTTTGTTGCTTAGCGTGTTATTTTTATTTTATTTTTCTGTGAAATTTTTAGATGAAGAAGTAAACAAGGGCAAGTGCGTATCTATTATTTGGGCCGCTGCACCAGAAAACACACAATCTGCATATGCAAAAACAAATACGCAGGTCAGCTGTGCAGTAACTGCACACAGATCAGCGCCTTTGTTTTTCACTTTATAAATAGTATGATGCATCTTAAATCTGAAATTTCAAGTTTCTAACTATTTTGTGTGACTGTAAATTTAAGCCTGTTTTGTGAAACCCAGATTGTTGTGTTGTTGTGTTTTTGTTTCATGCGAACTATCCATTTCTTTCTTTCTTTCTTTTTCTTGTATGATATAAAAGCATATCTCAAGAATTTTTTGCAACTTTTTTCAGCTTAATACATAAGAAAACAAAAAAAGGGGGGCTTGTTTGCTAGACTGCTTTTAAAAACAAACTTTTTGAAATAGCTCAACTTCGATTTTACTTTCTTGATTTTAACTATCATATGGAAGTTTTGAATATATTTTCTTGTTCACTAGCAGCTGTTCACATATTCTATGGACCAAATACATTTGAGCCGCGAACTGAGAAAACCAACATTTCGCATATGCGAAGTCAAAGGCGCAGATCAGCTTCGCAGTAAAACTGCGAAGCTGATCAGCACTTTGTTTTCGCTACACAGATAGTCTTGATCATCAAGACGCTCTGTAGGATAATAGAGCTGGAGCAGAGATCTAAATCGGCCAGAGGCTTGTTGATCAAGTCTACTACACAGATAGTACAGTTCCTCTCCTTTCTAAATCCGAAATTTCTAGCCTATAGCCATCTTCTGTGCTTGTACATTTCAGTTTGTTCTCACGACGCAGAACCTTTTACTTATCTTAATGTTTTAACAATTGTGACAATTTTCAGCATGAATATTGTTCGTTAATTGCAATGCATTCTTTTGATTGTGTAGCTGTTTTGATATATTTGGACAATGCATTTAAAATTTAAACATGCATTAGGAACCTCCAAACATGACCTTATTAGACTTGTTAAAAGATATTTTGTTCAGTTACCGTTTCTTCTATTTTTATACCGTCAGCATATAGTGCGCTACTTAGAATGAATACGGTAAGTCTTCAACAAGTACTGATAGATATTCATTTTCAATTTTGAAGTTTTAACTGCATTAAATTTAATAAACTTTTTAAGATAGATAGTCATAATTATGGGTAATCGCTATATAACGTTTGGTACTTATTATATGGTCTCAACTATAAAAAGGCAGGTTCTCTTATAATGCTGCTCATATTGCATTAATGTCTAGATTAAGTTGTTTTTAGAAAACCTGTTATTATATACATGTAACTTCTATATATGCATTGACTATTGATAACTACACAATTGTGTGATTTATTGTCCCATGATGTCTCAGAGAAGAAGTAAATCATGATTATTTACTGATAACAGAATCTTTCCTTTTCCTACTGCAACACCTTTGGACAATTAGATAACTGGGGCCTCAACAGTTGGATGCCAGTGCATGCTGTGATAATATACTGCCTGGCCAATTATTCAATTAATCTGAAGGAGGACCAAAAATGGTCCTGGTTTGAGAGGCTGTGCGGCAGAGTGTCACTCTCTTAAAGGATCTCAGTTTTATTTTTATTTTATGCCGCGCGGTTGACTTTGAAATTATAAATGTCGAGGCTTACACTTGGATTGTGTAACCATGCATGTTCATTGGCATCGATATACCTTTAAAACATGTACCTTGACCTGGTACCCTTGATCTGATTTTCATGTTCTGTTGACTTTGACAATATTTATGTCACGGCTTGCACTAAGGTGTGTATTTCTGCACCTTTATTAGATAGCTTGGTGTGAATAGTAATTTCCCCGCGACATTGATCTTTACTGTATGCTCCCTAGAGTTCGACAAAATTTAAATAAATTTTCGCATTTACGTGCATTTCCTGCAATACCAATATCTGCAGATATAGATGGTCCTTTGCACATCATTCGGGTGAAGCACCATTCCCCCTGGTATACATGACCTACACTCTGTGCAGTAATATGTCATTCATTGAAGTTGCAAAATCGGCAGTGACTTTCTTGTCATCAATGCTTTGATTTTTGACAGGATATATCCTCTAGATCTAAACCCTGTCCATTTTGTTCTGAAGCTATATGAATCCATGTCTTTCATTTAAAGTAGCTAAGCTGGAGTACAGAACAAGTCATACCCGACATGACTTATAAATAAGAAAAAATGTAGGCATTATTTGTGTGAAGAAAATGCATCTGATCATATTTGTATTCAATTCAAGTGAACATTTCTTCAATTATACTAATCTTCTAAAATCCGATTTGATGAAATTATCATGCTGATGAAGAATCTATGAATGAATGATAATACTACTTCTATCATATTTTTACCCTGTGACCATTTATTATGGATCCTTTTCATAATATATGCAAAAATATTATGAATAGGATCCATATTAAATGTATGTTTCAGTATAATTTATGTAAACATATACTCAAATTACATAGAATAACAGCATTGCATTGTGTTAAATCTGCACTTTTTATAGCTTCAAAGATAATTCAAAGCCCTTAATTCCTTGAAATATATACTTAGAATTTGTTTGGATGAAATTGTGGTATTTTTGTGTCTATTTAACACCGATTATATATATATATAAAAAAGAAATGGTGTTTTTCTGGTGGCCATTTTGGATGCCATCTTAAATTTTGCAGCTTGCAAAAAATATACAAGCTTCACTAGTTTTTTTTAACTTCTCTTTAAGATTTGATCAAAATGCAAACAAACATTCAAACAAATATTCATTTTCAGATCAGTGTAATTAACTCTATATTTGGAAATCTATATCTGGTAGGCATTTTGGATGTCATCTTGAATTTCTGACAACTTTAAAGGCTCAGTGATGTCACGCGTTCATAATTTTGATCCTACAATGTCAGTGTCTAATCCAGAAACTCAAACACGTATACCATATAAATATATGGTAGAACATTTAAAATCTTTTCGAGATATCTTAAAATCTTATTTTGGCAGCCATCTTGGATGTCATCATTGGGTTTTTAAACCAGACATACTAAATTAAGACAGTTGAGTAAAACCTAATTAAGTTATGAGGCAACATAGCATTTCTATTCATTTTATAGACAAACTGTATAGTAGACTATATGTATTTTCATCGTTTTAGACATCTTGGACGCCATCTTGAATTTCTCAAAATGCTCAATGATGACAGGCTGTCATCATCCAGAATCTTGTATGGCAATGTCTTACCTACTAGAATCCATCAAGAAAAAAACTTTATACCCGACTTCCAGGTCCATCGAAAATATGCCATATACGTGCCGGACTATAATTTCACCTTATTTTAAAAAGTAGGCTTTTAGGGTATCGATATTGTACATGTGTTTTTTCTTTCTTTCTCGGTGGGATATACAAATACCTTGGGTTAATATTTACATGTCCGTGTACACTGAACCAAACTAATACCGCAAAAATAATTCCTTTGCCATTTATTCTTTTAAATATACGTGAGCATCTCTGTATTCAAAACAATGACAAACATCAGGAAAACATGCCCGTGCAATGTATACCCCCTTAAACCCCACTTTTATGTAGAAAAACTGGGGTATGCAAGGGTATACCTATTTTTAGCTCACCTGAGCCGTAGGCTCACAGGTGAGCTTATAGTATACCCATGCTCCGGCGTCCGTCCGTCGTCCGTCGTCCGTCGTCCACCATTTTCAAAGATCTTCTCCTCCGAAACCACTTGGCCAATCAAAGCCAAACTTCATGTTGAGCATCCTTAGGAAGGGGGAACGAAAGTTTATATAAATGGTCCAGGTCACATGACCAAGATGGCCGCCATGGCTATAAATAGCAAAAACCTTTAAAAATCTTCTTCTCCAGAACCAGTGGGCCGATTTCCACGAAACTTGGTATGTAGCATTGGGGACGCGGGCCCATCATAGTTTATATAAATCATGACCCTAGGATGACCTTGACCTATTTTATGGCAAGGTCAACTTAGGTCGCCAATGCATTTGAATGGGAAAAATGGTAAAATGCTATTTAATGGGTAAAACTTACTGGGAATAGGCAAATGGACAGAAGATTAATCGTTAATGGAAAATTTTAGCCCCTGGGGGGTTGTTTGCCCCTGCCCTGGGGCTATATACATGTATATGACCATAATATTCAAACATCTTCTCCCGTGAAACCGCTAGGCCAATCAAAGCCAAACTTCATGTGGAGCATCCTTGGGAAGGGGGAAAGAAAGTTTATATAAATGGTCAAGGTCACATGATCAAGATGGCCGCCATGGCTATAAATAGAAAAAACCTTTAAAAATCTTCTTCTCCAGAACCAGAAGGCCAATGATTTTGAAACTTGGTGTGAAGCATCAGTGACTGGAGCTCTACAAAGTTTATATTAATCATGACCCTGTGATGACCTTGACCTATTTTACGGCAAGGTCAACATAGGTCGCTCATGCATTTGAATGGGGAAAAGTGTTCAAATGTCATTTGTAGGGAAAAACTTGCAGGAAATGGGCAAATGGACTTATGATTGATGATTCTGAAAAAATTTGGACCCCAGGGGTCTGTCTGCCCCCACCCCGGGGCAATATACATGTGTATGACCAAATTATTCAAACATCTTTTTCTCTGAAACCGCTTGGCCAATCTAAGCGAAACTTTATGTGGAGCATTCTTAGGAAGAGTGAATGAAAGTCTATATAAATGGTCAAGGTCACGTGATCAAGATGGCCGCCATGGCTATAAATAGCAAAAACCTTTTAAAATCTTCTTCTCCAGAACCAGAAGGCCTATGACTTTGAAACTTGGCATGAAGCATCAGGCAATGAAGCTCTACAAAATTTATATAAATCATGACCCTGGGATGACCTTGACCTTTTTTACAGCAAGGTCAACTTAGGCCGCCCATGCAATTGAATGGGAAAAAATAAGAAAATGTCAATTCATGGCAAAAACTTGCTAGGAATGAGAAAATGGACAGAATATTCATGTTTATGAAAATGTTTTTGGCCCAGAGGGTTGTCTGCCCCTGCCCAGGGGCTTTATACATGTGTATGACCATAATGTTCAAACATCTTCTTCTCTGAAACCGCTTGGCCAATCAAAGCCAAACTTTATGAGGAGAATTCTTAGGAAGAGTAAATGAAAGTTTGTCAAGTTGATCAAGGTCACGTGACCAAGATGGCCGCCATGGCTATAAATAGCAAACACCTTTAAAAATCTTCTTCTCCAGAACCAGAAGGCCTATGATTTTGAAACTTGGCATGAAGCATCAAGCAATGGAGCATTACAAAGTTTGTTTAAATTATGACCCTGAGATGACCTTGACCTTTTTTACGGCAAGGTCAACTTAGGTTGCCCATGCATTTGAATGGGGAAAATTGTTACAATGTCATTTGAAGGGCAAAACTTGCAATAAATTGGCAAATGGACTGATCATGAATCTTTATGATTTAAAAAAGAAATTGATTCCAGACGTTGCTATGACCCTGCCCTGGGGTTATATACATGTATATTACCATTCTAGTCAAACAAGTTTATTGGTATATATCTCAGGTCTCAGGTGAGCGTTTACAGGACCATTGGTCCTCTGGTTCTTATTTTTGCTCCAAAACATAGATTGTGGGTACTCGTTAGAACCGCCTCGGCGAGGCGGTTCTAACGTGTACCCACAGTGTATGTTTTAAGGGAAAATAGTAAAAATATTCTCGTGTTTTAATGGGGTTTGTTTTTGCAAATGGGTTTGTGAAATTAATATTTGTTGGAGAATGTAAGGATATGTGTTTGTGTCGATTGCGCGCGCGCATAATTGTAGTGCGTTATGAAAAAGCAAGTATGTGTGCTGTAAACTACATGTACTATTGTTTTTTAAAATAAACCAAAATTATATTAGTTTTAATCATAATTCCATTTATTCATAAAAATACAGAAAAAATTTTGATTTTAAGTACATGCATATCGGAAATTCATATTAAACAAAGGCAATGTGGGAAAGTCGTGTCATTTGTGTCTCCGATAAAGTGGCCGCATTGTTTATTGTCACCTCCCCTTGACCAGCATTGTCCCGTTTCAAATGTTTTGTTAAAGGAAAACGGAACCAAAATGGCCTTTGCCACGACATTAAAGTTCAGCGATTGTGTTTCAGATTTTAAGATCCAATCGGAATACAAACGATGAAATATAATAATAAATGATGTATAGATATGAAAATAAGCAATGGATAGGAATTGGACATTTACACACACACACACACACACACACACACACACACACACACACATCTCAAAAGGGAAATGACTAACATGCAATCTACCAGAGAAGGATTCTTAACTTGACGGTTGTCACTCGGCAACCTCATCGGCAAAAATATAACCGAGAAACGGATAACACGAGATAAGCTCAGTACAACAGAACTACCGCTTTAAAACAGTAACAGGTAAAATAAGCAATTATCAGGAAATGGCACCATCGGAACGACAGTACCTGTCCAAAAACACGAAAACCGAGGTAACTAGGTTGCTTGTAAGATAATAAATGGTAAGCTGAGTGTGCCCTATTCTCCAATACATGGCTTCATCATGTCTCAAAAATTGTCTCAAAGTGCATTTAAATCGTTTCTACGGACGTCCGGAAATATAAAATTTTCTCGGGGGAGATCCCCCGAACCCCCGTTACTAGAGGGGGAACGCACCCTCTCGCGCTCTCCCCCTACTCGTGCCTTCGGCACTCGTGAACGTCTTTGACCTTTCATGGCCGGACCACTTTTCAAAAGCCGACGACGGTCCTGCACCTTTGGTGCGACGCTCAGCTCCTATTGCGCCAATGATTTTAAAAGCTGATAAGTTTCTCATCCTCACCCTGGGGCCCTGCCAGGTGTCTTGCGAATCTGGGGAGAAGGTCATTTATTTTCAAGGATCTGGGGTGGCAAGCATTAACGTTTGGAGATTTAGGGAGCAGAGGAAATGGGGAAATAGGAAAACAATATTCTTTCAGAGAGCAGGCAGTAAACCGGGTAGGACCTTACCCAGATGATCAGGGACACACAAGGGCATGGGCCATAAAATTCTTCAGTTTTTCTTTTTGCACAATTTACAATGATTTCCGTACAACATCAAGTTCTAGATCTGTATTTTTAGGATAGACCATTCCGAAATAAGGGAGGTCGTTTTGTTTCATACGAACCTTCGTCGCTCGGTGAGAAAAAGGTCGTGCACTGTGCAGTTAACCGAACGCAACCATGTGACGTCATACTAAGCAAAACTGTGACGTCATGTTGTCATGAAAACGACAGATATTCTTGAGTAAGTATCTTTGTTTAATTCGTCCATTTAGGGCAACCGCAGTCGAACAAAAAGTTTGTCAATACAATATTCCGAATGTTTCGACGTGAATAGTTGTTGCTGTTCGCTACCCCGAATTCCGGTTCCGACTGACGAAAGATTTTTTTTCTCTATCAATGTATCTAGAACAGAATAGAACAGAACATTTTTACCACGTTCTACCATAAGAGCGACGCAGGAGCGTCGGCCCGTCACTCGCTATTATATTTTGTGGATATACAAAAGAAGCAGACTGTGAGACAAAGCTCTAGATCAGCAGAGGATGTATACATACTGTGACCATTAATATCAGAAACCAGAGATGATATATGGACAGAGAGGCTGCACTCATAGATGACAATTAGAAATTGATGATAAATAAATATTATCACATGTCTCAGTCTATGGAATGCCAATGCTGTCTTATCCTGAGATTACAGACATATTATTAATTTGATTAATTTTAACAAGAAAATGAATGTCAATATTATTTTCTTCTATGGTGTACTATGTGGTGCAGAACTGTGAAGTGAATTGATAAATAATACCAGACTGGGTATCATCTTATTATGTCAAGACTGGTGAATACGATTATTAAACACATTGCTGAAAATGCATTCGTGATGATGTCTGTTGTCGAGCTGGTGGTTTGGTGTTACAAGACTATGCATGATGGACCGGGGAGGAATATCAGATACATTATTCTTACATTCTTTATAAAAATGCACAGTGCACAGAGCTCTGTTGAATGACACTTATGAGTTATCTTAGTGGATCTATCTTTGTGATACCATCTGTGTGGACTGATGTTAAAATATTCAAACTCATATTTTGGATTTAAACTTTGCATTTTGACGATTAAGTTGAAAGAAATGTAGATATATTCCCTGCTGTAATTCATGACATATATAGAGGTGACGACGTAACAGCGTACCCAGGCGCGTACCCAGGCACGTACCAAGGCGGAAGCCTGGAAGCCCGGGCTTCAACATGATTTTTTTTTTTTCAAATATGGTATTTCTGAGAAAAAATTATGAAAAACAAAAGTAAAACAAAAGTAATTTAAACTGAAAAAAATAATAATAGGTGTTGATGCTTATATGTAGCCTGGCCCCAGGCTTAGAGTTTTAGCAAAGGTGAATTATTCTTACTTGACTCTTACTTGACCTTTTTCTGATAATGTGATCTCCCCTACTAGTCAGAAACTCAAAGCCTGGTCAAGTCTGTTTTGAAAATCTTTAAAATCCCTGGGAGGATTGGTTTGACTGACAGCTTAAGCATTTGGTTACTTAAGTTAATGGCTATCAGATAATGATAAAGATCACCACCAGGGATGCTAATCATCTGTATCAAATTGCTAAATGGTCAGAGTGTAGACTTAGCATCAGGTTTACACAGTAGCAAACTTTTGGAATTTTATACAGGTTTACAAGAATGGATAAAGCAATAAAGAAAAGTTTAGAATATTTAGGATATGAGAATATGAGACCAAATCAAAGAAAAGTGATTGAAAGCTATTTGAATGTTTTGCTCACCCACTGGTTGTGGCAAAAGTTTAACATTTGAAATAGCTCCGTTTGTTTTCAAGTATTTAAAGATTATCAATATGCTAATTGGATAACATGAATGTGCTGTATTCGTATATTTTGAAATCTGTATGGGGTTGCCGTTTATACTATTTATTCCTTGTCTATGGATATCCTATATTCATTTTTGGAATTTCATAGCTCATTTATGCATATCCTAAATTGAATTAAGGGTATGCTAAAACAATTATGGATATTCTTAATTATTTAAGGATATCCATAATTCATTTATGGATATCCTTAAATGATTATAGGATATCCATAAATGAATCTAGAATATCCATAAATACATTCAAGGATATCCTCAAATATATTTTTGGATATCAAAAATCATGCTGAATTAAGGATAACCATAATTCAACTGTGTCTTAAGGTTATCCTTAATTCATTTTTGAAATATATCCTATTTCTATTTATGTACTTTTCTCGCGATTTAAGAATATCTTAAAATGAATTATGGATATCCCAAAATACAACCCTATTTTACGATATCCATAAATCATTCTAAAGATATCCATAAATCGATTTATGGATATCCAATATTCATCATAGTTAAGGATATTCTTAAATCAAATTATGGATATCCTAAAATACGGGTGTATTTTAGGATATCCATAATTCATTTAAGGATATCCTAACATCGATTGATAGATATCCATAATTCAGCCGAATTAACGATGTTCATAAATCGATTTAAGGATATTCTTAATTGAATTATGGATATCCTAAATTCATTTACGGATGTCCAAAAAATAATTTATGGATATCCTACAACGAATTTAGGATATCCATAATTGATACATAACCGCCTTGTTAAAAAAGATTTAATAAAAAAGTATAAACTTTATTTATTTTACTTCAATTACACAGAAAGCTCGTTGAACTTATATACGCGTTCTTGAAGGCGCGGATGTTGGCGTTATGTGGTCAAACGTGGTGGAGGAAACCGGAGAACCCGGGGAAAACCACCGAACCTGGACGGGCGACCACTACCCTGCCACATGCCTTGACCCGGATTCGAACCCGGATCGCCGTGGTGACAAGCGAGTGCGTTATCCACTACGCTATCCAGGCCCCTTAAAAAGATTTAATAGGTTTGACTATCTGCACAAAGCAGTGCGTAATTGACACACGACGTAATGCGACAAATATGACGTCATCAACCGGTCAATAGTTTTTACTACACCATGCTAGTGATGTCGCCCATGCAAACTTAATTGAAAACGGGGTGGAATAGTTTTGACTATACCATGACCAATGTAGAATGACGTGGAATGTCTCGACCGAATATAACGGCGCGCGCCAATAAATTTTGCAAAGAATTCGCTCATGTTCCTGGTTTAGTTGTGTTATAAAGCAGTTATTTCAAGGCTATTTGGCAGAAAAGTAAAAGATATTCCCCTCATTGTCTTTGACAACTCAATGCGCAATTGTCCTTGGCCTAACAACCTTGGGAAATTATTCATTGAGCTGCCAACGGCACCTCATGGCATAGCTTTGACTATCCACCAATAAATAGTAAACGGCACTCGATACATCTGAGCTACATAGAATGAATATTGTATTTAGATTGTAAGCACTAATTTTAAAACATTATTGAGCGGAGATCCACTTTTAAACGACGAAGCAAACCAAAATATTTTCAAAGCAGTTCAATCATTCATTGAACGAACAAAGCGGTTTTCCTAAACATGATCTTTACTGTAACCTTGCCTATCACGTGGGTGCGGTGCGGGATTGTTGGGGAACAACTGGTGACGCGGCCTCGATGAGCAACATACACGCTTTTTCTTTTCTTTTGATTATTGGTGCATTTTATCCAAAACCGTTTTATTGTCAAGTGATATCCATGACATGCGTTTTCATTTAAACGTAATTATACATCTCTTGGAGAGGATATATATAAGCTATTACAGCTTGCTTTCCAATCCAAATGCTCAATATAATATGCTTGTAACATATATATGTATTAATGGACAAAAAAATATTGTTTAAACCAAGCACTAATTTTCATAATTCAAGATTTTCATTATAGTCGGGCAGTACAGTGACATTTTTGATTTTCATCTTTGATTTTTCAATCAGGGAATAATTGATTTTAATTCATTGATATTTCACAAAACCCATAATTAAGACAAAAGTGTATATTACAAGTAAAATGTTTTCGCTTTTCAAATACACTGTGTTTTCAAATATTACAGTGTTAGCCAAGATGCACAGTTAAACGACACATTCATTATCTAATATGCATAAATGGTAAAACTTTGAAAGTGAGAGACTAGCTTTCCTGCTGGCCAGTGTAAATTTTCAATTTCTTGTGTGTAATCTTTTGTTCAGGTTTCCATAGAAATATTCTCCAGAGATAACCTGGGCTAACAAAATAAACCATAACTAATCCCACCCAGCAGCTGATAAAGATCTTGTTAGTATAAAGTGATTTGATAGCTCTACAAATGAGCCCTGGCAAATCAGCTAACAGTACATCTCTCAGAGCCTTTTTTCAATGTTTACCAGTCGCTACTGTTGGGCCAGTTAGAAAATTTTTGCCACTGAGTATTTTTTACTTTTCATGTAGGTATGAAAAAAAAAATTAAAAAAAATTAACGTCTGGAGCCAGTCTAGCTTATATATGATACAGTATATCTGGTACTAAATTTACAGAAAATAACTACTGTTTTATTACTTAGTCAGATCGTCTTATAACAAGCTTACTATCATCAAGAACCTGTTTGTGACAATAATAGATAGCCATGTAAATATGTTGCAATTCAGGAGTCCAACTTTTACACAAGAGAAGTCTAAATCAAATAAATAGTTATTAGTTGGGGAACCGAAATCGCGTATCTTGCAAAATGACAAAAAAATGCACCCAAATTTGATATGGCTGATTTTTTGTATATTGGTAGCCTGAACAGTGCTTGATATGGAACCACTGTATAGAAATGCGCTGCGAATTGCATTTCGATAAAACAGTGCATTTTGTATGGAACGCCGTTGATGTCTCCATTATAATTATCTTTCATGCACATCGCTATGTGAGAACCCGTATAATATTGTACAATAATTTTAAACCAAATACAATGCTCTTATCATCTAAGAACTTTGTGAGAACTAAAATGCGTTAAAATGTACGGGCAGCCGTTTGTCATGTAGACTTTTAGTGAGCTGTTATCTTTAGGGATTTTCACGTCTTAAAATTTGTTTTTAGCACATATGATCCGCCAGGCTCACACGATGAGCTTAAAGAATAGCCAGGTAGCCAAAATTCGATCGCTTATCAGTCGTCCGTCCGTCGTTCATCATTTTAGCTCACATGAGCCGACGGCTCTCGAGGAGCTTATAGGATGGTGCACGAGTCGGCGTTCATGGGTGCGTCTGTGCGTCCGTCCAAATTTTCAAAGATCTTATCTGAATCAAAGACAAATTTTATATGAAATCTAAAAGTAGGCAATGATCAGGCAATGGCACAATCAGAAAGAAATTCCCACTCCAAAAACCGAGATGAGGAAAAACTAGATTAACAATCAGGTACTCATACTGAGAAAATATATCGTAAGCCGAGTGAGGAGCTTTTTTCCTAAAAGGCTGCCACTCAGTTACCCAAACTCAACTCAAATATGAAAACGTACGTAAGTGCAAAAAACACACACAAAAAAAATCAAACCCAAGACATAAAACAATCAGAACCACCACAGAAGTGTCTCCTTGGAACGATCAACTGGCGGGCTTAAACTTGTTTTACAGGATCCTGACCTCGTCCTCAGCTTCTGCAGTGGTTCACAACATTTAATTAGTTGTTCGGTCGTCGTGGTGAACCTCTTACTCGTCAATGAACTCGTCAAATTTTATATGAAGCATCTATAGGAAGGGGAACCAATATGTATATGATAGTAAATAATCCAGGTCACATGATCAAGATGGCCGTCCTGCCCCAATGTGTATATACATGTAAAAGCACGACCCTGTGATGACATTTTACGGCAAGGTCAACTTATGTCGCATATTCATTGAAATGGGGAAAACTGTTATAATGCCACTTGCAGGAAATGGGCAGTAGTACGATATCAATGATTCTGTCGGAAAATAAAATTGGACCCAAGGGGCTCATTTGCCCCCACCCCGGGACAATCTACATGTTTGTTATATGACTGAAGAAAATCTTGTCTCATGATTGGCTCATTCAGTATTAATAAATCCTTATATTCGTCTGAAACTGGACCAAACTGATGAAAAACAGATCAAACCAGTTCCTGGAGGTCAATTATTTTGACAGATTTTCTATATTAACTTCCAAAATCTATAGTCCCCTCCTGAGTACCCAAAAATAGTATCAGCATAAAATTAACATGGGCTATGTGAAACTGTCATGATATGATGTATCAACATTCAACAGGTAAACTAAGGACTTTTCATGAGTTTTAACAAGAATTTTGTTTTATTTGTGTTCATTTCTCTTTGGCTGAATGGGTTTATCTAAAAACAGTAGCGTGTTTTACTTTTACTGTGACATGTCTTTTAAACACAAAATAAAAGGCATTTATTGGGAAACTGCCTTTTAAAATATTTCAGAAACGGTTGTTAAAACTTGTGAGAAGGATCTTGTTAGACATTAATTCTGATTTTATCTTCAAAAATGAAAGTAGAAATTTTGCATTAATAGTCAAAAAGTCATATACATGTAACAAAACATTTATTGACTTCAATTTCGGTAGACATAAGGATTTATCTACCCTCAAAAATTATATTCACCTTGGCCTTACGGCCTCGGTGAATATTATTTTTGTCGGGTAGATAAATCCTTATGTCTACCTCATTGAAGTCAATAATTGTTTAATATTACCATAATATTCAAACATCGTTTCCTCTGAAAGCCCTTAGCCAATCAAAACCAAATTTCATATGAGCATCAATAGGAAAGCGGAGCCAATATGTTTATAAAATCCAGGTCACATGACCAAGATGGCCGCCATGCCAATATAATGTAAAAAAATCCAAACTACTTTTGTCCAGTGACCGTAGTCTCTAACTCTCAGGTGAGCAGTATTTGTCCTTGGACTAATTGTGAAAAATCCTCTCCCCTGAAACTGCTTCGTCAATTATTGCCAAACTTCATGTCGAGTATCCTTAGACTGGGAGAACCAGAAATTGTATTACATGGACAAGGTCACATAACCAAGATGACCGCCATGTCAAGGTAAACCTTTAAGATTTTCATCAGAACCATATTATTATGAATAGTTATCGACTGCAGTCACGCCATTTGAGGTTGATAGAAATTATATATGTATATATAGAAAAAAGCAGGATGTTTTGTTGGAATTGATGCTTTACGTCCCAGTCAACAGCTAAGGTCATGTTGGGACGCTACTTCCATTTTATGGGACTTTCGCTCAAAGTGAGGGTGTCATGATATCCAACAAGTGTTTGAAATATAACCATCCAACTAAGCCACAAAAGGCTTATACGTATGAATGGTTTGACTTGAACCACGTTTCCTGGGCAGGCGCAGGCCAGAGTGGTTTAACAGTACTCAGATGGTCAGCCAGTAGCATATATAAGCTTTGCTTTGAGGCACAAGCTTTAGGCCCCAATAGGTGGGGCCCACTGACTTAACTTCTTCCCCTGCGTATACATAGAGAAAAACCAAAGCAGGATGGTTTAGAGATTGATACAACTTACTGTATTGTTTTTATCTCCTTTCTGACTTTGCATGTAAACATAAAAAAGTAAAACACAAATGATTTTTTTCCATAATTTGACTCTCATTTAATGCCACAGATTTGTTTAAAATGAACGTCATTATTTTATATAATACGCACAAACGCCATTCTGGTGATGCACGGTGTTCAAATACATCAAATTTGGAAGACACGAAAATTATGTTAAAAAGTGTGTTTTTGAACATTTTTGTGGAAAAACATAAAAGACGCATCAATCTGAATTCGTTTCGCAATAACTGACTTAAACATAGTTAGAAATAAACAAAAAACGCATTTTTCAGCAATAAATGCATTTTAGATGGACTAAGAGGCAAATAATTGTAATGGTTAAATTGAAAAATCGGGGTTCGCTCAATCAAATGTTTATAAAACGACAACCGCTGCATGCAAAGAGCCATCCTTGATAAGATTGTTGATATAGATGCTAGTCATTATATCTGCCGAATTTTAGCCAATTTACCTAATTCTGGTAGAAGTTATTTGATAGTTTATCAATCTTATTTTTCACAAGTACTTAATGGGCTACCGTAGGAAAACGCATGCTGTGTTGTTATGCAAGTCGATCGTGATTTCTATACAGTGGTTTCAGATACTCCATATAATTGCCTTTTCAACCGTGTACAATTCAGCTGTATTATTTTCGGGTGCAAGGGTTAGCCTAAATCACTCCTTGGTTCCCCAACTATATCTTTTTCTTGTCTTTCGTCACCATTTTTCGAAATGTCATGTTTATTCTTATATCTGACAGTTTTCTCCTTGGTGGCAGGGAATGGTACCAATAAACGTTTGTCGGGTGCTTCATCATTAGCAAACTCCCATGCTCAAGCTCAAGTTTCACCGGGTCTATCTTCCGTGTAGCATTCTTGCCCCTAGAGTCGGCATGTTTGAATATAAAGTCCCTGGGTTGCCCGAGGGAGAGGGAGGCTATCGGGTAGCCAGCTACAAGGTCTTTCTCATCATCTCTGTGTTCTCCCATGTGGTCGTTCCCATCCTTATACCTGGAAAACAAGTATACGTCATAAGAAGAAAGACAGGGAGGGGGCGGTGGCTCTGTGACACATAGAACACCTGATATGGTGGCGAAAAGTAAAGGGTTCATTTGCACGGCTCAGTGGTAAAAGGTAAAAGTAAGCAATGATCAGGAAATGGTACCAAAATCACAAAAAAAATCCCACGAACTTAAAGAAGTATATGAAAACATACATAAGATGCAATCAGCACAAAAAATAAAACAATTAGAATCACAACAGAAGTATCGCAAGCTTTGGTTTCTGGAGACTTATTTTTATAACTCCACCTTGACTGACTTGAGCAAAAGCTGCAAAACACTTGAAAGGGGGATTGCACGTCCATGTTGTTATATATAATTGATTCAATAATATTGATTCTTTTAAAAGCTATTACTTATAATTTATATATATATAATCAAAGGGGAGTAACCCAATTAATTAATATATATTTCTTTTTATGTTTCTACAATTTATTATCTAGAACTTTGTAGAAGAATGTCATTGATTATTTTTATCACTGTTATATAATTTAGAAGTATAGAAAATTCTATGAGCACTTTGTGGATAATTCCAGATGAAAATGGAGTTAGTGTTTTTTTTTACCATAAGTTAAAAATATATTTGGACTATGTATCTCGAAGGGTCTAGTGGACTTTCGTTTAGTCTTGATGGTCGTTGCGGCCTTGAATTTTCTCTGGAGAATTCTAAATTCTCTTTGGAGAATTTAAAAGAACTTTCGTTTAGTTCGTTTCTTTTCTAGAGAAAAGTTTATTATATCATTCTCTAGAAACCTGGAGAATTTCCTTAGATGTATAAATATAGGTCCCAATTCAGTCGTAGGTATTCAGAAATTTGAAGTGATTTAAAGTATATAATTTTGGTTGTTTCACTAGTGTTTTGGATTAGAATAAAAGTGTGGATTAAAATATACATGTGCTCATATTCTGGTTACTGGATTGTGGACTTACATTTGAGGGACAAGGACTTATTTGACATTAACTTTGTAAGTTATTTATTTATTTATTTACTTATCTGTTTGTTTGTTTGTATGTATTTGCAGCATTCATTTGTTTGATTAAATATTGTTAAGTTTAAATTACTTGGTTGTTTTTCGCTGTACCTGTCTAGTTACGCTAGGTCGTAACAGATTTTGGGGGCTCTGAGCCGGGATTGAACATTTTGTGCACCTATTTTATTCTGAATTTGAAAAGATATTTATTGTTTGTCATACCAGCAAAAAGCAACCATGTTATTCAAACTTGAAGATTTCATTGCTGCGCCTTCTCAAGAGCTGTTAAACTTGGCCAAAAAGAGTGATCTTTTAGACATTGCTAGTCATTATAGCATACCTGATGTCAAAACATCTATGTTAAAACGTGAAATTAAGAATGTTATCATTCAGTTTCTTGTTGATGAGGAATTTTTTGAACCCTCAGCTACATCTCTTATTATGGTCTCACAAACCGACATACAGTTGAAAGAGTTAGAATTAAAAAGGCATCTTGAACTGGAAAAATTAAGATTAGAGTTTGAAGAAAAAAGAAGGGCAGATAAGGAAGAAAGGGAAGAAAGAATGCATAGAGAAAAGTTAGCATTAGAAGAAAGGCTTGCAAAGGAAAAAATAGATATGGAAGAAAGGGAAAAGGCAAAACAAAGAGAAATGGAAGAAAGAGAGAAAGAAAAACAAAGGGAAATGGAAGAACGAGAGAAGGAAAAACACAGAGAAATGTTAAAAGAAATAGAACTTGAAAAAGAAAGAATGCATTATGATATTAAAATGAAAGAGCTTGAATTAAGCAGTAAATCAATGCCTCCTGTGTCTTTTGATCCTAGTAAAGTATTTGATGTTACAAAGCATATCAGGCTCGTTCCTCCATTTCAAGAAAAAGAGGTAGATAAGTACTTTTTACATTTTGAGAAGGTAGCAGAAAATTTGAAATGGCCAAAAGAGCATTGGACCTTGCTTCTACAGAGTGTTGTTATTGGTAAAGCTCGAGAAATTTACACTCAGCTTCCACTTGATCAAAGTTCAGATTATGACACAGTCAAAAATCTGATTCTTAAGGCTTATGAATTAGTACCAGAAGCTTACAGGCAGAAATTCAGAAATTGTAGGAAAGAACATGATCAAACCCATGTGAAATTTGCTAGAACTAAGGAGCAATTATTTGATAGGTGGTGTTCTTCAAAGGATGTAAAGTCTGATTATGCAAAATTAAGACAGCTCATGCTTGTTGAAGAGTTCAAACGATGCATACACTCTGATGTCAAATCTTTTCTTGACGAAAGGGAAGTAGAAACTTTAGATGTAGCAGCACGATTAGCTGATGATTATGCTTTGACTCATAAGGTGTCTTTTGTAAATAAGCCTTACAAGAAACCTTTTAACCCTCAATTTAAACCTAATACACCTCAGTTAAAACCATTTAACCCTCAACAGAGAAATAATTCTCCTCAACCTAATCCACAACCACAAGCTGGACTAACAGCTGATAGTTCCAGTCCTTCACATAATCCTAAAAATAAAGATACTAGTGAAAACAAAGGTCAAAGATCCTCATACTCACCCCGGCTGTTTTGCAATTATTGTAAAGGTGACGGTCACGTCATTTCTGAATGTGAAACTTTGAAAAGAAGAAAAGAGAGACAAAATCAAAATAATTCTAGACCAACAGGTCTTACTTCTTTAAGGTCAAAACCACAGTCGATTATTCAGGATGAAAATCCTATTTTGGCCAAAACGTCTGCGGCTGATTGTATTATGGAGATTTATGAACCATTCTTATCAGAAGGTTTTGTGTCACTTACTAGTGATTCTGCCCAGTCTACCCCTATTAAAATCTTACGAGATACCGGAGCTTCTCAGTCTCTTATTTTAGCAGATACCCTGCCTTTTTCCGAGAAGACTTCAACTGGGACAAGTGTCCTTATTCAGGGAGTAGAGTGTGGATTTGTTAATGTACCGCTCCATAACATTTATTTGTCTTCAGACTTAGTTTCTGGTCCTGTGGCTGTAGGTATTAGGCCTTCTTTACCTTTTAAAGGTGTTCACTTGCTATTAGGCAATGACTTAGCCGGAGATAAGGTTGTGGTAAACCCACTTTTGACCAATACACCTTGTGAGGATCAATTGCCTGATCCCATTGAGCAGGAAATTCCTGATCTTTACCCTTCATGTGCCGTTACAAGGGCTATGGCAAAAAAAGTCAAATTGAATGATGGGATACAGGATATTGACTTAACTGACACTTTTATAGGTCAGTCTTTTCATGATGAGATTTCAAAATCTCTTTCTTCAAGTCAAACTGACTTCAACAATCAAAGGTCAGACAATGACCTTTCACCTTCAATTTTTGACCAAGGTCACGACCAAATGTCAAGGTCACAACTTTGTCAAGAACAACACAGTGATCCTGAAATCTCGCCTTTATTTGAACGGGCTTTAGATGAAAATGAAATTTCTCAGGTTCCTGTTTGTTTTTATGTCAAAAATGACATCTTAATGAGAAAATGGCGTCCTCCTGATGTTTCAGCGGAAGACGAATGGACCATAAATCACCAAATTGTGGTTCCTAAGGCTTATCGTCCTGAAATCTTAAACTTGGCCCATGAAACTCCCATGTCAGGTCATTTAGGGATAAATAAGACTTACCACAAAATTCTCAAGCATTTCTACTGGCCAGGATTAAAATCTGATGTTTCCCAACATTGCAAATCCTGTCACACTTGTCAAATGGTAGGAAAACCTAATCAGACTATTCCAAAAGCTAATTTACAGCCTATTCCTGCATTTGATGAACCATTTAGTAGGATTATCATTGACTGTGTAGGTCCGTTACCCAAGACTAAATCAGGTTGCCAATATCTCTTGACTATAATGTGTGCTTCAACACGTTTTCCTGAAGCAATTCCACTCAGGAATATCAAGACGAAAACAATAGTTAAGGCCCTTGTGAAGTTTTTCACACTTGTAGGTCTTCCAAAGTCAGTCCAATCAGATCAGGGTTCCAATTTTATGTCAGGAACATTTCAGCAAGTAATGCATGAACTTGGCATTAAACAATACAAGTCATCAGCTTATCATCCTGAAAGTCAAGGTGCTTTGGAAAGATTCCATCAAACTTTGAAGAACATGATCAGATCTTACTGTTTTGACACCGAAAAAGATTGGGATGAAGGCATACATTTGCTATTATTTGCTGTCAGAGAGTCAGTACAAGAGTCTCTTGGGTTCAGTCCGTTTGAACTTGTTTTCGGACACACTGTTCGTGGACCTTTAAAACTTATGAAAGAGAAGTTTCTTTCAAGTAATGACAGTCCTTTGAACTTACTTCAGTATGTGTCTGACTTCAAAACTAGATTGTCAAAAGCTTGGGAAGTTGCTCTGGTAGGGTGACAACCCAGGCTAAAAAATTGAGGTACCCGGTCATCCGGTATAACAAAACGTATCATATATCAAAATGTTCAGCAGGGACTGTAGTATATGGAACTGCCGGCATAAATTGGCAAAAATGATGGCGAGCTGAGAAATCCAAGATGGCGTCCAACATGGCCGCCAAAGTGAAAAATCCAAATTTTAGGGTATACATGCATTTCACAGATTTCAGGTAAACAATATACACAATATTTTGAGATTTACTAAAACTTTAAGTGTGTGAATTATCAAAATATGCAAATTTGATAGCATTTCAAGGCAAAATGGTGTTTAAAATTCAGCTTATAAGGCCTTGGGGGTCGTTTCTGAGGCCCACCAGACACAAAAATAATTTTTAGCATGAAAATAAGTGATTTGTTTGGCTTTATTTCACTTTGATCAAAGACTAAGTTTGTCTTATACTAGAATCTGGTCATTTAAGCCACAACTGTATATTATTTGCAAAGTTATTCAATATTTATTTACCCCACCCCCTTATTTTAGATTTTACATGTTTTCAGGTATTTCCCAAACTGCTGTTAGAAATCACATGTATTTTGTTCCTTAGAGCATGCAGTCAACAAACTACACTCTGTTTGATTTTATTGCACTGGATTCAATACAAATATGCTGTTTAATGAACAATTATAAGATATTCAAAATGAACAACATCCAAGATGGCCGCCAAAACTTACAATTCTTTACATTACATTCACCAATATGCTTTAGATGACTTTGGTGTATCAAATGTGTTTGGTTATTGTTTCTGTGCTTTTTGAAACTTATTTGTACGTATAAAACTAAGCTTAAAGTCATTTATGATTGCATATAAGATGTTTTAGACAAAGATTCATATACAAGTCCATACATAGGTTTCAAAAATATCTGGAAGAACAAGAGTACCTTGTTTGTTTCTTAATTTAAGATGATGTGGGTTCTTATTTATTTCTGAGAAATTTTCATAACTTCAATGAATAAAATAGTCTGATTGTATTTGTATATATTACCGTGTCAATTTGAGAGGCAAATATGACATCAAAAATGGCTGCTGAGCAATAAAGTGACATTTATATACGGCTTTCTTCTTCCACATGAAAACGGTAATTACATTATCAGGTTTTCCATTTCTTACCATGCTTATTTTGTCCAGTCTCAAACCACTAGTGCATGCTTTTGATTAAAGTACATTGAATGTCCATTCAAAATACAATTGTAAATACAATATAATGTAACACTTTGGTTGCTTTCAGGGCAAGAATCGTGTCGGCACTTGAATGTTTACTCCAACCACCGATCCTTTTTGTCATTTCAGTACAAAACACAAAAAGTTAATTCATCCATTTGTTTTTAGACAACCCTCCCATACTGTACGATGCACCAGAGTTCTTATGAGGGAAATGGGGATGATTATATTTACTGTGTGTATACAGTTTTTCCCCCTTTGTTTATGTCCATGTTTAGATTTTGTCTAAGGTTGGTTACGATGAATGTCAAGGTCTTAATACTCAACTATCACCATTATCATATTCTGTTTTATATTGAATAATTGGGTTCTCAACACCTATATCATGCCTACAGCATCAGATGGATAGCTTCATAGGCGTGATATGCAATTCTGGTTAAACAGCGTCTTTCATGAAATAATATATTTTTACCTATAACTACCAGGTACTTTAGCAGCCCAGAACACTTTTATTAAGCTACTGATGGTGATCTTCTATGTTGAGGTCAATACTTCCATGTCTTGTTAAGATAATCATGAAAGTGGCACAAACTGGAGTTTCCAGTCTGGAATCGATTCAAACTCGTAAATTTTTCAAAACTGCACGCTTCTTGAAAAAAGGTACAAGTAGGCAAAGATCAGGAAAAGGCGCAATCAGAAAATGATTCCCACTCCAAAAACCGAGGTTGAAAAAAAAACAAACAAACTAACAATCAGGCACTTATACCATGAAAACATTTCGTAAGCCGAAAGAGCAGCTATTTTCCCAATAAATGGCCACTCAGTTACCTTAACTAAACTAAAAATATGAAAACATACATAAGGCGCAACAGCACAAAAATTTTAAACACCAAGACATAAAAACAAAAAGAACCACCACAGAAGTATTGACTTGGAACGATCAGCAACGCAAAGTTACTGGCGGGCTTAAATCGATTTTACATGAAACATGGATTATTTCGAAGCAATTTATGCAAATATGTAATAGCTCTGGCCAAAATTTTTATGATAAATTCTTACAAGATGACCATGGCCGATGTTGCGTAACAAGTATATAGACCTATCCTGTTTTATCTAACAGGGCTACCTATCTCCACAATTCAGTATAGCATACATGTATAATCATTGCTTTTCAGTTTGCTACCGTATATTTGAGTTCTAACGTTCCAGTCAACATTTTCAGACATGGCCAGAAGGATACACCACTTCCTTGTACTATTAGAAGCAAATTACATGTATGTAGTTTACTAGATGACACAATCCTCTGCTAGTGGGATACGAACCCAGGACCTCTCGATTCTGAGACCGATGCCTTGCATAATGATGCTGTGAAAAATTTTTACTGATTGATTGAATTTATGCTTAACGTTCCAGTCAACAGCTATGGTCATGTCGGGACTTTGCCTCCATTTTATCGGACTTTATCCAAAATTAGGACGTCATGACATTCACAAAAGGCTTCAAATATAACCACCCTACTAAACCAACAAGATTATATATGTATGGTTGGTTTGACGAAACTTTTCTCTGGGCAGGTTCAGACCTGAGTGGTTAAGCTGTAATCAGATGGTCAGTCAGCAGCGAAGAACCTTTGCTAGGAGGCATCAGCAGCCCTTTTATTTCTTTGGGCTCCAATGAGTAGGACCCAGTCCCACCGGACCCACCCTTGGAAATCTATCTTGTTGCTATTTGTAAGTGTTGAACTGAAAACCTGTCATCGTGACAGAGGAATAAGTATTTATTAAACAAACATAGATAACAAATATGTAGGTAACACGGCGTGAATATATCAAGGGTGTATTTGCACAGTATGTTTCCAAAATATTGTAACAAATGTAGCTGAAACCATTTGTGGCTGTAACCAAATTATGAAAATTGGTTTTTCAGCATTTTGATGGAAAATGTACTCCAATTGACTGCATAATATAATTGTCTTTTTATCGTATCTGAATGTATTATTTGAATAAATCACTTTAAATTAAAAAATGTAGTGGTCTGTTTGGTTCTAAAACACATTTGCATATCCTATTGGCTTTGCTGTTTGATACTTTCTAATTATATCAGACATGCTCATTAAACAGGTTCAGTAAGAGGCTTAAGTAGCCGAAACCATGGTATGGCCCATTTCTTCTCTCATTTATATGCTCACTGCTCTTAAAGGATCTCAGTTCTATTTTTATTCATTATTTAAGTAATTCTCTTTGGCTCCATGTTGCCAAATCTGTAGGGTCACTGATGAGTCTTAAGTAGCTGAAACCATGGTATGGGCCATCCAATTTCTCATTTATTTGCTCACTGCTCTTAAAGTATCTCACTTTAAACTTTTATTTTGTAATTAATCATTAAACAGGTTCAATCAAAGAACTGTTTAGCAGGAACCTCTGTACATTTGATACATCCTAGTACCATGTTAGAACTACATACAAATATATTTCACAGATCTGTTAGGTGTAGGTAAAAACAGATAATTTCATGAAAGACAATGTTTAAAGCTGAATCAGAATTGCAAATCACTCCTATGAGGCTATCCATCTGATGATGTAGGCATTGAGAACCCAATTTATCAATATAAAATAGAATATGATAATGATGCGTGTTGAGCATTAAGACCTTGGCATGAATCGTAGCCAACCTTAGACAAAATCTAAATATGGATATAAACAAAGGGGGAAAACTGTATACACAAGGTAAATAAAATTATCCCCATTTCCCTCATAAGAACTCTGGTGCATCATACATTACAAACAGTATGGCAGGGTTGTCTAAAAACAAATGGATGAATGAATGAAGTTTTTTGTACTGGAAATGACAAAAGAGATTAGTGGTTGGAGTAAACATCCAAGTGCCGACACCATTCTTGCCCTGAAAGCAACCAAAATGTTACAATATATTGTATTTACAATTGTTTTTTTTTTGAATGAACCTTCAATTTACCTATATCAAAAGCATGCACTAGTTGTTTGAGACTGAACAAAATAGGCACGGTTTGAAATGGAATACCTGATAATGTGATTACCGTTGTCATATGGAAGCCGTTTATTAATGTCACTTAACTGCTCAGCAGCCATTTTTGATGTCATATATTTTCCTCTAAAATTGACGTCATATATTTGCCTCTCAAAATATACAACTGCAGTCAGACTATTTTATTTTATTTATTGGAGTTAATGTAAATTTCTCAGAAACTGATAAGAACCTACATCATCTGAAATTAAAAAATGAACAAGGTTCTCTTGTTCTTCCAGATATTTTGGAAACCTATCTATAGAGTTTTATATGGGCCTTTGTCTAAAACATCTTATATGCCATCATAAATGACTTTAAGCTTTGTTTTATATGTACAAATAAGTTTCAAGCAGCACAGAAACAATAACCAAACACATTTGATACACCAAAGTCATCTTAAGCATATTGGTGAATGTAATGTAAAGAATTGTAAGTTTTGGCGGCCATCTTGGATGTTGTTCATTTTGAATATCTTATAATTGTTCATTAAACAGTATATTTGTATTGAATCTAGTGCAATAAAATCAAACAGAGTGTAGTTTGTTGATTGCATGCTGTAATGAACACAGTACATGTGATTTCTAACAACAGTTTGGGAAATACCTGAAAATATTTTAAATCTAAAATAAGGGGGTGGGGTAAATAAATATTGAATAACTTTGCAAATAATAAACAGTTGTGGCTTAAATGCCCAGATTCTAGTATAAAACAAACGTATTCTTTCGTGAAAGTGAAATAAAGCCAAACAAATCACTTATTTTTATGCTAAAAATTATTTTTGTCTCTGGTGGGCCTCAGAAACGACCCCCAAGGCCATATAAGTTGAATTTAAAACACCATTTTGCCTTGAAATGTTATCAGATTTGCATATTTTGATGTCTCACACACTTTAAGTTTTAGAAAATCTCAAAATATTGTGTATATTATTTACCGGAAATCTGTGAAATGCATGTATACCCTAAAATTTGGATTTTTCACTTTGAGGGCCATGTTGGACGCCATCTTGGATTTCTCAGCTCGCCATCACTTTTGCCAATTTATGCCGGCAGTTCCATATACTACAGTCCCTGCTGAACATTTTGATATATGATACGTTTTGTTATACCGGATGACCGGGTACCCCCTAGAAATAGTGGCCTTTTTGGCCCATTGTCACCCTACCACTCGGTCCAATCTTAAGTCAGCTCAGAACAAAATGAAGTTGCATTTTGATGAAAATGCTCAGAACAGAAATTTTGACCCTGGAGACAAGGTGATTGCTCTTTTGCCCATTCCTGGCAGGCCATTACAAGCTAGATATTATGGTCCATATACTGTTGAGAAAAGGTTAAGTGATGTAAATTACATTGTTAACACTCCTGGGAGGCGCAAGCAAAAACAATTATGTCATATTAACATGCTTAAAAAGTACATTGATAGGGATAGGGATAATGATAGTTCAGTTATTTCCTCAGTAAGCATAGTTAATTCTGTCCCTCATGAACAAAATCAGACAGACTTTGAAGAAATGAACTCTGTGAACTGTGAACCATTATCCTCAAAACTCCAGAATTCTGACATTCTGCATGACCTCGATCAGAAACTGTCACATCTAGATCCGGACAAGAAACATGAACTAAAACAATTAATTCTTGAATATGAGCACTTATTTCCGGACATTCCATCCAGAACCGATAAAATCTACCATGATGTAGACATTATTGAAGGAGCAAAACCGGTGAAACAACATCCGTATAGACTTCATCCTGAAAGACAACAATATCTCAGGAAAGAAGTTAAGTATTTGCTGGACAATGACTTTATAGAACCTAGTCAAAGTGAATGGAGTTCTCCTTGTATACTTGTGCCAAAATCTGATGGGACATTTCGAATGTGCACAGACTATAGAAAAGTAAATTCTGTCACAAAAACTGACACATTTCCCATACCAAGAATTGATGACTGCATCGACAACATTGGTCACGCCAAATATGTGACGAAATTCGATCTTTTGAAAGGGTTTTGGCAGATTCCACTTACAGACAGAGCAAAGGAGATCTCGGCATTTGTTACTCCTGATGGACTTTATCAATATAAAGTGATGCCTTTTGGCATGAAAAACTCTCCAGCAACATTTCAGCGCTTGGTTAATAGTTTGATTTTCGGTCTGGATGGGTGTAAAGCTTACATCGACGATGCCATCATCTACAGTGAAGAGTGGAAACAACACCTGGAGATCATCAGAGAATTCTTCAAAAGACTCAGTGATGCTAAACTGACAATAAACTTACCGAAAAGTGAATTTTGCCATGCTAGTTTGACATTTCTAGGACATATTGTTGGACAAGGTCAGGTCAGACCTGTAGAAGCCAAAGTTGAGGCTATATCAGATTTTCCTATACCTACAGGAAAACGGCAACTGATGCGCTTTTTGGGTATGGCTGGATATTACAGAAAGTTCTGTAATAATTTTTCAGTTATAGCTGAGCCTTTGACAAATTTACTTGGTAAGAAGGTCAGGTATGTTTGGTCTGAGGCTTGTCAGAAGTCTTTTGATCAGTTAAAGGCCATACTTAAGAGTGCTCCAGTTCTATCAGCACCACGCTTTGACAGAGAATTCAAAATGGCGGTGGATGCAAGTGATGTTGGTGCAGGCAGTGTATTGTTACAAGAAGATGACAATGGTGTTGATCATCCTGTTTGTTACTTTTCAAAGAAGTTTGACAAACATCAAAGAAATTATTCTACTATAGAGAAAGAATGTCTATCTCTTATTCTTGCCCTTCAACACTTTCAAGTGTATCTGTCTTCTGCAAATTCACCAATTGTCGTCTTCAGTGATCACAATCCACTGACCTTCATACACAAAATGAAAAACAAGAATCAGCGTTTGCTCAGATGGAGTCTCATGTTGCAAGAGCACAATCTTGACATTAGACACATAAAAGGTAGAGATAATATAATTCCAGACACCCTTTCAAGAGCTTGACAGTTTTGCCTTGTATGTTTGCATATGAGTATTGCAAAAGAAAGTTTTATTTCACAAAACTTTCTTTTCGTTGAAGAGGGGAAGTGTTATATATAATTGATTCAATAATATTGATTCTTTTAAAAGCTATTACTTATAATTTATATATATATAATCAAAGGGGAGTAACCCAATTAATTAATATATATTTCTTTTTATGTTTCTACAATTTATTATCTAGAACTTTGTAGAAGAATGTCATTGATTATTTTTATCACTGTTATATAATTTAGAAGTATAGAAAATTCTATGAGCACTTTGTGGATAATTCCAGATGAAAATGGAGTTAGTGTTTTTTTTTACCATAAGTTAAAAATATATTTGGACTATGTATCTCGAAGGGTCTAGTGGACTTTCGTTTAGTCTTGATGGTCGTTGCGGCCTTGAATTTTCTCTGGAGAATTCTAAATTCTCTTTGGAGAATTTAAAAGAACTTTCGTTTAGTTCGTTTCTTTTCTAGAGAAAAGTTTATTATATCATTCTCTAGAAACCTGGAGAATTTCCTTAGATGTATAAATATAGGTCCCAATTCAGTCGTAGGTATTCAGAAATTTGAAGTGATTTAAAGTATATAACTTTGGTTGTTTCACTAGTGTTTTGGATTAGAATAAAAGTGTGGATTAAAATATACATGTGCTCATATTCTGGTTACTGGATTGTGGACTTACATTTGAGGGACAAGGACTTATTTGACATTAACTTTGTAAGTTATTTATTTATTTATTTACTTATCTGTTTGTTTGTTTGTATGTATTTGCAGCATTTATTTGTTTGATTAAATATTGTTAAGTTTAAATTACTTGGTTGTTTTTCGCTGTACCTGTCTAGTTACGCTAGGTCGTAACAGATTTTGGGGGCTCTGAGCCGGGATTGAACATTTTGTGCACCTATTTTATTCTGAATTTGAAAAGATATTTATTGTTTGTCATACCAGCAAAAAGCAACCATGTTATTCAAACTTGAAGATTTCATTGCTGCGCCTTCTCAAGAGCTGTTAAACTTGGCCAAAAAGAGTGATCTTTTAGACATTGCTAGTCATTATAGCATACCTGATGTCAAAACATCTATGTTAAAACGTGAAATTAAGAATGTTATCATTCAGTTTCTTGTTGATGAGGAATTTTTTGAACCCTCAGCTACATCTCTTATTATGGTCTCACAAACCGACATACAGTTGAAAGAGTTAGAATTAAAAAGGCATCTTGAACTGGAAAAATTAAGATTAGAGTTTGAAGAAAAAAGAAGGGCAGATAAGGAAGAAAGGGAAGAAAGAATGCATAGAGAAAAGTTAGCATTAGAAGAAAGGCTTGCAAAGGAAAAAATAGATATGGAAGAAAGGGAAAAGGCAAAACAAAGAGAAATGGAAGAAAGAGAGAAAGAAAAACAAAGGGAAATGGAAGAACGAGAGAAGGAAAAACACAGAGAAATGTTAAAAGAAATAGAACTTGAAAAAGAAAGAATGCATTATGATATTAAAATGAAAGAGCTTGAATTAAGCAGTAAATCAATGCCTCCTGTGTCTTTTGATCCTAGTAAAGTATTTGATGTTACAAAGCATATCAGGCTCGTTCCTCCATTTCAAGAAAAAGAGGTAGATAAGTACTTTTTACATTTTGAGAAGGTAGCAGAAAATTTGAAATGGCCAAAAGAGCATTGGACCTTGCTTCTACAGAGTGTTGTTATTGGTAAAGCTCGAGAAATTTACACTCAGCTTCCACTTGATCAAAGTTCAGATTATGACACAGTCAAAAATCTGATTCTTAAGGCTTATGAATTAGTACCAGAAGCTTACAGGCAGAAATTCAGAAATTGTAGGAAAGAACATGATCAAACCCATGTGAAATTTGCTAGAACTAAGGAGCAATTATTTGATAGGTGGTGTTCTTCAAAGGATGTAAAGTCTGATTATGCAAAATTAAGACAGCTCATGCTTGTTGAAGAGTTCAAACGATGCATACACTCTGATGTCAAATCTTTTCTTGACGAAAGGGAAGTAGAAACTTTAGATGTAGCAGCACGATTAGCTGATGATTATGCTTTGACTCATAAGGTGTCTTTTGTAAATAAGCCTTACAAGAAACCTTTTAACCCTCAATTTAAACCTAATACACCTCAGTTAAAACCATTTAACCCTCAACAGAGAAATAATTCTCCTCAACCTAATCCACAACCACAAGCTGGACTAACAGCTGATAGTTCCAGTCCTTCACATAATCCTAAAAATAAAGATACTAGTGAAAACAAAGGTCAAAGATCCTCATACTCACCCCGGCTGTTTTGCAATTATTGTAAAGGTGACGGTCACGTCATTTCTGAATGTGAAACTTTGAAAAGAAGAAAAGAGAGACAAAATCAAAATAATTCTAGACCAACAGGTCTTACTTCTTTAAGGTCAAAACCACAGTCGATTATTCAGGATGAAAATCCTATTTTGGCCAAAACGTCTGCGACTGATTGTATTATGGAGATTTATGAACCATTCTTATCAGAAGGTTTTGTGTCACTTACTAGTGATTCTGCCCAGTCTACCCCTATTAAAATCTTACGAGATACCGGAGCTTCTCAGTCTCTTATTTTAGCAGATACCCTGCCTTTTTCCGAGAAGACTTCAACTGGGACAAGTGTCCTTATTCAGGGAGTAGAGTGTGGATTTGTTAATGTACCGCTCCATAACATTTATTTGTCTTCAGACTTAGTTTCTGGTCCTGTGGCTGTAGGTATTAGGCCTTCTTTACCTTTTAAAGGTGTTCACTTGCTATTAGGCAATGACTTAGCCGGAGATAAGGTTGTGGTAAACCCACTTTTGACCAATACACCTTGTGAGGATCAATTGCCTGATCCCATTGAGCAGGAAATTCCTGATCTTTACCCTTCATGTGCCGTTACAAGGGCTATGGCAAAAAAAGTCAAATTGAATGATGGGATACAGGATATTGACTTAACTGACACTTTTATAGGTCAGTCTTTTCATGATGAGATTTCAAAATCTCTTTCTTCAAGTCAAACTGACTTCAACAATCAAAGGTCAGACAATGACCTTTCACCTTCAATTTTTGACCAAGGTCACGACCAAATGTCAAGGTCACAACTTTGTCAAGAACAACACAGTGATCCTGAAATCTCGCCTTTATTTGAACGGGCTTTAGATGAAAATGAAATTTCTCAGGTTCCTGTTTGTTTTTATGTCAAAAATGACATCTTAATGAGAAAATGGCGTCCTCCTGATGTTTCAGCGGAAGACGAATGGACCATAAATCACCAAATTGTGGTTCCTAAGGCTTATCGTCCTGAAATCTTAAACTTGGCCCATGAAACTCCCATGTCAGGTCATTTAGGGATAAATAAGACTTACCACAAAATTCTCAAGCATTTCTACTGGCCAGGATTAAAATCTGATGTTTCCCAACATTGCAAATCCTGTCACACTTGTCAAATGGTAGGAAAACCTAATCAGACTATTCCAAAAGCTAATTTACAGCCTATTCCTGCATTTGATGAACCATTTAGTAGGATTATCATTGACTGTGTAGGTCCGTTACCTAAGACTAAATCAGGTTGCCAATATCTCTTGACTATAATGTGTGCTTCAACACGTTTTCCTGAAGCAATTCCACTCAGGAATATCAAGACGAAAACAATAGTTAAGGCCCTTGTGAAGTTTTTCACACTTGTAGGTCTTCCAAAGTCAGTCCAATCAGATCAGGGTTCCAATTTTATGTCAGGAACATTTCAGCAAGTAATGCATGAACTTGGCATTAAACAATACAAGTCATCAGCTTATCATCCTGAAAGTCAAGGTGCTTTGGAAAGATTCCATCAAACTTTGAAGAACATGATCAGATCTTACTGTTTTGACACCGAAAAAGATTGGGATGAAGGCATACATTTGCTATTATTTGCTGTCAGAGAGTCAGTACAAGAGTCTCTTGGGTTCAGTCCGTTTGAACTTGTTTTCGGACACACTGTTCGTGGACCTTTAAAACTTATGAAAGAGAAGTTTCTTTCAAGTAATGACAGTCCTTTGAACTTACTTCAGTATGTGTCTGACTTCAAAACTAGATTGTCAAAAGCTTGGGAAGTTGCTCGGTCCAATCTTAAGTCAGCTCAGAACAAAATGAAGCTGCATTTTGATGAAAATGCTCAGAACAGAAATTTTGACCCTGGAGACAAGGTGATTGCTCTTTTGCCCATTCCTGGCAGGCCATTACAAGCTAGATATTATGGTCCATATACTGTTGAGAAAAGGTTAAGTGATGTAAATTACATTGTTAACACTCCTGGGAGGCGCAAGCAAAAACAATTATGTCATATTAACATGCTTAAAAAGTACATTGATAGGGATAGGGATAATGATAGTTCAGTTATTTCCTCAGTAAGCATAGTTAATTCTGTCCCTCATGAACAAAATCAGACAGACTTGGAAGAAATGAACTCTGTGAACTGTGAACCATTATCCTCAAAACTCCAGAATTCTGACATTCTGCATGACCTCGATCAGAAACTGTCACATCTAGATCCGGACAAGAAACATGAACTAAAACAATTAATTCTTGAATATGAGCACTTATTTCCGGACATTCCATCCAGAACCGATAAAATCTACCATGATGTAGACATTATTGAAGGAGCAAAACCGGTGAAACAACATCCGTATAGACTTCATCCTGAAAGACAACAATATCTCAGGAAAGAAGTTAAGTATTTGCTGGACAATGACTTTATAGAACCTAGTCAAAGTGAATGGAGTTCTCCTTGTATACTTGTGCCAAAATCTGATGGGACATTTCGAATGTGCACAGACTATAGAAAAGTAAATTCTGTCACAAAAACTGACACATTTCCCATACCAAGAATTGATGACTGCATCGACAACATTGGTCACGCCAAATATGTGACGAAATTCGATCTTTTGAAAGGGTTTTGGCAGATTCCACTTACAGACAGAGCAAAGGAGATCTCGGCATTTGTTACTCCTGATGGACTTTATCAATATAAAGTGATGCCTTTTGGCATGAAAAACTCTCCAGCAACATTTCAGCGCTTGGTTAATAGTTTGATTTTCGGTCTGGATGGGTGTAAAGCTTACATCGACGATGCCATCATCTACAGTGAAGAGTGGAAACAACACCTGGAGATCATCAGAGAATTCTTCAAAAGACTCAGTGATGCTAAACTGACAATAAACTTACCGAAAAGTGAATTTTGCCATGCTAGTTTGACATTTCTAGGACATATTGTTGGACAAGGTCAGGTCAGACCTGTAGAAGCCAAAGTTGAGGCTATATCAGATTTTCCTATACCTACAGGAAAACGGCAACTGATGCGCTTTTTGGGTATGGCTGGATATTACAGAAAGTTCTGTAATAATTTTTCAGTTATAGCTGAGCCTTTGACAAATTTACTTGGTAAGAAGGTCAGGTATGTTTGGTCTGAGGCTTGTCAGAAGTCTTTTGATCAGTTAAAGGCCATACTTAAGAGTGCTCCAGTTTTATCAGCACCACGCTTTGACAGAGAATTCAAAATGGCGGTGGATGCAAGTGATGTTGGTGCAGGCAGTGTATTGTTACAAGAAGATGACAATGGTGTTGATCATCCTGTTTGTTACTTTTCAAAGAAGTTTGACAAACATCAAAGAAATTATTCTACTATAGAGAAAGAATGTCTATCTCTTATTCTTGCCCTTCAACACTTTCAAGTGTATCTGTCTTCTGCAAATTCACCAATTGTCGTCTTCAGTGATCACAATCCACTGACCTTCATACACAAAATGAAAAACAAGAATCAGCGTTTGCTCAGATGGAGTCTCATGTTGCAAGAGCACAATCTTGACATTAGACACATAAAAGGTAGAGATAATATAATTCCAGACACCCTTTCAAGAGCTTGACAGTTTTGCCTTGTATGTTTGCATATGAGTATTGCAAAAGAAAGTTTTATTTCACAAAACTTTCTTTTCGTTGAAGAGGGGAAGTGTTATATATAATTGATTCAATAATATTGATTCTTTTAAAAGCTATTACTTATAATTTATATATATATAATCAAAGGGGAGTAACCCAATTAATTAATATATATTTCTTTTTATGTTTCTACAATTTATTATCTAGAACTTTGTAGAAGAATGTCATTGATTATTTTTATCACTGTTATATAATTTAGAAGTATAGAAAATTCTATGAGCACTTTGTGGATAATTCCAGATGAAAATGGAGTTAGTGTTTTTTTTTACCATAAGTTAAAAATATATTTGGACTATGTATCTCGAAGGGTCTAGTGGACTTTCGTTTAGTCTTGATGGTCGTTGCGGCCTTGAATTTTCTCTGGAGAATTCTAAATTCTCTTTGGAGAATTTAAAAGAACTTTCGTTTAGTTCGTTTCTTTTCTAGAGAAAAGTTTATTATATCATTCTCTAGAAACCTGGAGAATTTCCTTAGATGTATAAATATAGGTCCCAATTCAGTCGTAGGTATTCAGAAATTTGAAGTGATTTAAAGTATATAATTTTGGTTGTTTCACTAGTGTTTTGGATTAGAATAAAAGTGTGGATTAAAATATACATGTGCTCATATTCTGGTTACTGGATTGTGGACTTACATTTGAGGGACAAGGACTTATTTGACATTAACTTTGTAAGTTATTTATTTATTTATTTACTTATCTGTTTGTTTGTTTGTATGTATTTGCAGCATTTATTTGTTTGATTAAATATTGTTAAGTTTAAATTACTTGGTTGTTTTTCGCTGTACCTGTCTAGTTACGCTAGGTCGTAACAATGTACAAACAAATAACAATAAAATTGTTCCCATGAAATCTGAACAATCACAATAATTCCACTTTATCATATCATTCAAAACTATGTACAGTTAAGGATTAACAGAAACGTTAAAACTATTTATAAGGCATCATATTAGTCAATATATGATCTATCGAACGGGCAGCTATATGTGTGTGTTGTTGTTGTTTTTTTTGTTGTTGTTGTTGTTGTTTTTTTTTTTTTTTTTTTTTTTTTTTTTTTTTTTTCAAAATATAGTAACTCCCTAACTTGAACTAAACAGAAAGCAACACTAGTTACATATTTTACTACTCTTAATGCATCTCAGTATTTATTGTTCTCTAATTTAACTTCATTGCATTAATTGAGCCGTGATGTGAGAAAACCAGGCTTCGGGTTTTCTGACCAGATCCGACACAAAACTTGTCTGTACAGTCTCTGAAAAAGGCAAAAGGCTTGACATTTCGGATTTAGGAAGAAGAGGGATTGTACTATCCATGTAGTGAAAACAAAGGTGCTGATCAGCTTGGCAGTTACTGTGAATTGTTTTCGCATATGCAGATAGTGAGATTGTTGGTTTTCTCATGAGTTGACTTCACTGCATTAATTTGCTTATGGTGTTAAGTTAGTTATATTCATATATGTGATCGATAATTTCAGGATGCGTAACTGACTTATACATCTTATAATAGCTACATACATGTGCTAATCTTATTTAATATTTTTATAGGCTTTTTATATCAATCAAGTATTATAATTCTTCTGATGCTATAATTTTACAGGATTTACCAGGAATATCTGTATTTATATTGTGATACTATTTATTATTATGTCCAAATGCTTGTATTAAACTTATGTGCATGCTTAGCTAGATAGACGGTCAAAAGCTCTTCTGAGCTTATGTTTATTTGTTAACCTTGTCATGCCGTCTTTAAATAAATTTTCTTATCTTATCTTAATATGTGTAACACAAACTAGAATTGAAACCGTTTCAACTACCTGTTAATAAGAACAAAATTAAAGCTATATCCAGTAGCCAATGAGATCTTGTCTCTTATTGTTTCCAGAAGTGGCAGCCATGGTCTTGCTGGAACAGTGTTGTTAGAGAATGTGTACGATAGGCCGACATCTCCATGGGCTACCTGAAACAGTAAAACATGGATAAGAGCTCGGTGTTACGCACTAGTGATTTTTACCCATGGCCCCACCCCCACTGCTGTTTTCCCCAGCAGACTGCTATCTTTTCATTTCACAGCCCTTTTTGCCTATATAAAACAATCCCCGGGTATGTCGCTCACACTGCCATGGCAAAACTTTTGTCAAAGCCCCGCTCATTTCCACGGCTATCATTCACCCTCCTCCGCCTGGGTCGGCCGTGGTTACAAATGACTAGTGCATTCTATAATATATAGTTCTAATGTATATACTTTTTTAAGGCATTTTTTCTTCTATCATCACTGATCATAGATTGTAGGTACTCATTAAAAAAAAATCAGCAAAAAATATTACAACTTTTCAACTGGAAATGTTCAATTTTGAAATTGTAAAAGTAAGCATCTCATTGGATTTGATTATCACTTCACTTCCAGGACAATTTGTTGATGTTCATCAGGACATTGCGTTTGGAAATGTTCAATTTGTTGATGTTCATCAGGAAAATGTTCAATTTTAAAATGGTAAAAGTAAGCATTGATCACGAAATTGCGCCATCAAGAGGAAACTCCCACTCCAAAAACTGAGGTGACCCTTATGATGAATACAATCCATTTTGTAACGTCTTGAGTGAAGCATCACTACGAAAAATATTAATCCAAGCAGGGAACTGTTATACCTGGAATTCGTACTTAATTATAGCGGAAATTAGCACCTTTAGCAGCATGCTGGGTGCTCCATACACTTCAATGCAAAAAGACCAACAGTCGAGAGCCATTATCACCTAATTGTTATCGCCTTTGATCCCTATCTCCTGCACCGCGGTAGCTTCTTAAGAATTCCAGAACTTCGCCTGAATTTTATTACCGGAAATAAGAGTGCCGTATGCACAAGTGTCACCACAGGGCGACACCTGTCTTCATGTATGCGCACTCAATGAAATTTAATTTCGATTAAGTGTCTGAACCATAATTAAGATGATATGCGTAGATACAACTTCGGTGTTCGGTGGAATAAAGACGAAAAGCCTAGAACTGACATTTCTAATTTTCAAAAAAGTGGTGTTTTTCTTTTTAAAATTTTACATTGTTCCGACGCTTTGCGACAAATTTTCATTTAATACTTACGTAGGACAAACTTTGCAATTTAATCTAATGAACCTCGCATTTATGCCGGGAAGTGCCGTATTGCTGTTTTATCGCATTTTAAAACATGGTTCTGTGGATTTTTGTGTCTTTATCTGTTGAATACGATATGTACCACATAGACCTATCGCTACATGAAAAAATAATATAAGACGAATCGTAAATCGTTTAGTAAGAATATGTATGCCCGAGTTCATTTAAAAAGTATGAAATTAAACAGTCACATTAGCATGAAACCTTATACACTTGTTGTAGCCATAGCGGATCTGAAGATGATCCGGATCAAAATAATTTTCAAACGAATTTTACAAAAACATAAAACAAGATTTTTTTTAAAACGAACTTGGCAACTTGACTCTTGATTCAACTATGTTTCATTCCATCGGTCAGTGATCGTGGATAATGACGTCAACATCTTGTTCACGTCAATGGTTCCCGGCTCATATACAGAAACACGATGGAAAAAGCTTTCTTTTACGCACGGCGGTTCGCCGAATTTCCCGAAAATGAAAGGTACCATGTAAGTTATCTTTCGATATTGGTTGCTAATATTTTTTCCAATTATTTTCTGTCATTTTGACGAAGTTTCCGTCCTAAAATCGAATATTACGACATATTTAATTAGAAACTTTGAAATGGTATCATTGTAGTTACTCCGAATCACGTTTAACCGCATACTGTCATTTTATGCTCTCAAAGGACTTGTATTGTTTGATGTTTGTAACTAAAGGTATATTTTTACATTCTAGGTATTTATATTATAAAATTAAGTGTAAACTATGAAATAATTTGCGTTTTTAACAAGCATCATATACTATTCCGACGTTATTCAGATCGCCCATGGAAAATCGTGTGTTCGGTGGGGCAGGGGTTGAGCAAACATGGCTATGGGAAAATGACGCCGAAAAAGGCAAATGTTTTGGTCCTCGGAATATTTCATAAGGTTCACTGTATGACTACACGCAAAGAATTTGAAGAATAAACCCATCGGTGGGGATATATAGTCCATGATTCGGATTACCTCCAACTGATCCGCATTGACTTCAATTATGCATATACTTTCACGCTCCAGTGGTCACAGTCGCGTGCTTGATCAAAAATGAAAAGCATTACAGTTGATGAGGAACAAAATTGGCTTCAAGATAATACTAAGTTTATTATACTCAAATCATTCATATGCGCATGCGCAGCAATTTTCATGAACTTGATCCGGAATGGGTAGAATAATTGTAATTAATGATCTTTTTCAACAGTGGAGGTACTGCGTGAAATTTCGACACACGGCTATGTCGAGTGTTTGGTAATGTTTCGACAAAACAGTCCTACCAAAATGAATTTGAAATAAAGCAGTTTGCAGTTTTTTCTGTGACAGTCCGATACCACACAATATTGGCCCCCCCCCCCCCCCCAATGCAGCTTCTTCGCCTATTGTGCAAACAAAAGAAGCAAAACACAGGACCAAAAGGGCGGTCCTGAACCACCCCTTGAGAATTTTGATCATGAATTGTCAGTCAATTAAAAATAAAAAGGCTGAAATTCACACTGTCATAGAATCGGCTAAACCTGACATCATATTGGGGAATGAGTCATGGTTAACCCCAGACATTAAAAACTCAGAGATTTTTCCAGATTCCTTTGATGCTATCCGGAAAGACAGAGCTAGTGATGCGCATGGTGGTGTCTTCATTGCTTTTAGGCGTGATCTTCTCTGTACTGAAGCTCCGGAATTGGACACCAAGTGCGAAATAATTTGGTGTAAGTTGAACATTATTGGATGTAGGACTTTGTACCTTGGATCATTCTATCGTCCCCCTAGGTTCCCAACTCAGGAGCTTGACTTGAAATATCTTGAGGATTTTAATACATCACTTTCTCGGATTATGTCAAATAAAAATGCCCATGTTCTTGTAGGCGGAGACTTCAATTGTGGTGATATTGAGTGGAGCACAATGCAGGTACCCGAGGGGTCCCAAAGAGGCCAGTTCAGACTAAACTTGTGGAGATAATACAGGATCACTGCCTCTCCCAAATGGTAAATATACACACCCGAGAAGACAAGACCCTTGATTTACTCTTCACTAACTCGCCATCCCCAATTAACCGTGTTAAAGGGATGCCCCCGATCGGCAAAGCAGATCATGACATTGTCTATATTGAATATGACATAAAGGCTAAACGGATTCAGCAGGCCCCGCGTAAGATTTTCCTATATAAACGAGCGGATATGGACGGTCTCCATGACCATCTAGCGCGCTATAGGGATTCGTTCCTTTCAACTGACCATAGTCAGGTGTCAGTCAATGACATGTGGGTCAGTTTTAAGTCGGAGGTTCTCTCGGCTATTGAAAGGTTTATTCCATCAAAAATGACCAAGACAAAATATAGCTTACCATGGATCGATAGCTCGATCAAACGCTTGATAAGGAAACGTGATAAACTTTACTTTCGTGCTCGCAAGTCAAGCAGCCCTGACATTAAGAACCATTACAAACGGTTCAGAGCACATGTTCAAAAGAGTATTAGAGATGCATATTGGAAGCATATTACCAATATCTTCTCCTTTGAAAATGATAACCCTGATCCCGATTGTCCCCGAAAAAATGAAAAGGCAAAAAAGTTTTGGTCATTTGTCAAGTCCCTAAAGAAAGACGCGTCTGGGATCAATACTCTTAGAGAAAATGGTATCTTGAAGACTGACACTTTGGATAAGGCTAATATTTGTAATAGGCAGTTTCAGTCAGCCTTCACTCGCGAATCAGATGATGAAATCCCCTCCAAAGGCACAAGTCCTTTCACCGCTATGGTGAAATTACAGTTGACCCCAATGGGGTCATTAAACTGTTGAATAACTTGAATATACATAAGGCGCCTGGGCCAGATGGCCTGAGTGCTAGGGTGTTGAAGGAATGTAGTTCTGAAATTGCTCCTGTACTGACCTATATCTTCAATGAGTCGCTTGCTCAGGGTGCTGTACCAGACGATTGGCGACAGGCAAATGTAGCCCCGGTATTTAAGAAAGGTGAGAAATATGATGCAGCTAATTATCGACCGGTGTCGCTTACTTGTATCTGTTGCAAAACTCTAGAGCATATAATAGTCAGCAACATAAACAAACACTTGGCTCTTGAAAACATTCTTGCTGACTGTCAGCATGGGTTCCGAAGTCAAAGGTCTTGCGAAACCCAGTTAGTTCAGTTTTATCATGATTTGGTTAGTAATCTGGACCGAGCAGTGGGTCGTGGCCACAGGCAGACAGATGTGATTGTCATGGATTTCGCTAAGGCCTTTGACAAGGTCCCACATAAAAGGTTATTATACAAACTTGACTTCTACGGGATTAGAGGATCTACACATAAGTGGATCGACTCGTGGCTCTCTGAGCGCTCTCAAAAAGTGGTATTAGATGGCCGTGCCTCAGACCCAGTCCCGGTTCTTTCTGGTGTCCCACAAGGATCGGTCTTAGGACCGGTCCTATTTCTTATTTTCATTAATGATCTTCCTGACAACATCAGGTCATCTGTTCGGCTATTTGCTGATGATTGTGTTTTATACAGAAATGTCAAGTCACCATTGGATTGTCAAATTTTACAAGATGACCTGAATAGCTTGGCCAAATGGGAAATGGATTGGCAAATGAAATTCAATGTTAGCAAATGTCATTCAATGAGGGTGACGCGGCTACATCCAAGCAGGCATATAGATTTCAATTACACACTGCATCAGCAAACATTAGAACAGGTTCAGTCCGCTAAATACCTCGGTTTAACTATCACAGATGATCTTGATTGGGGTCAACACATTTCTGAAATTACATGCAAGGCAACTAAGACTTTGGGTTTTCTTCGGCGCAATTTGGCACTGGCACCTAGGCATACTAAGGAAGTTGCATACAAAACATTGGTTCGGCCTCAACTTGAGTATGCAGCTCCTATTTGGCATCCCTATCATGAAACTCAGATTGAGATGGTGGAGAAGGTGCAGACGACTGCTGCCCGGTGGACCTGCAGGCGATGGAGGAACACCAGTAGCGTCGGTGAAATGCTAGACGAACTTGAGTGGCCATCCCTGGAGTCTCGCAGGGAGCGGTCCTCCTTAACCTTCTTCTACAAGATACACTCCGGTACAGTGTCTCTTGATAAAGACAAATACCTGACCCCGGCACCCAATCTAAGGCATACTCGGGCATCACATAAATCACAATACACAAGACCATTTGCCTATAGTGATGCCCTGAAAAAATTCCTTTTTCCCCAGAACTATTCCGGTTTGGAATAGTCTCCCTTCTTCAGTGGTCCTATCTAAGACCATTGAGGAATTTAAGGCTTCTATTTAAATCATTGGCCCAGAGGCATGCGTTTTAGTATGCCTCTCATCTATATCTTGTAAATAGTTTTAATGGTCAACCCCAAATGTTTAATTTTCCCTTGACTAAATTCTAAATTTAGCCACCCACCCCACACCTGAGGTGATGATCAGAAATTGATCGACTCAGTATCAGAAGATAGATAATGATGACGTGTACACACAGCCACCGCATGTGTGTGACACATACAAACGAAAGCTTCAACGACATTATTAAGAAAAATAAAATGAAAGCGCTTGAAAACAAATACATCCACATAAAATACATGTACAAAGTAATACAATTTGTAAAATTGAATGCAAAATTTATTTCTTATTTTTTTCTATACATGTTTTTATTCTCATCAGCAACGAAAAGGAACTAATGGAAATAAGGAATTATTTGACAGAGCGAATGACGTCAATTTAATTAAAACGTCGATAGATGTTTTCGACGCCAGAGCGTCGATAGATGTGTAACGGGATAGTCTCCCTTGTAGAATACGTTGGTGCAACGTATTAGCGGCATATTAACGGGTAGTAATATGCAAATTAGAAACTCGAAACTTTGTGATTAGAGTAAGCGTTAGGTATATAGCGCAGTAAACCACCCTTGGTGGATGAGCATGCTTTTCCACCGACGGGGTTTGCTGTGGCTTGGCTCGGCTGTTCGTTACATTTGGTGGCAGCGGTGGGATGATGACAACTGCCAGAACGGAGTTGCCTTACCCATTTAGACCCCAGGCCAAGACTCGGGGCGAGTCTTCTCGGAGGGGGAAGTAATGTAACGGGATAGTCTCCCTTGTAGAATACGTTGGTGCAACGTATTAGCGGCATATTAACGGGTAGTAATATGCAAATTAGAAACTCGAAACTTTGTGATTAGAGTAAGTGTTAGGTATATAGCGCAGTAAACCACCCTTGGTGGATGAGCATGCTTTTCCACCGACGGGGTTTGCTGTGGCTTGGCTCGGCTGTTCGTTACAGATGTTTTCGAATGACGTCGATAGATGTTTTCGACGCCAGAGCGATAGTTTTTACATGTATCATGTCGCTCAGTCAATCGCTATTGTATGTGTATGCAACGTGCATGTATATATATATATATATATATATATATATATATATATATATATATATATATATATATATATATATATATTTTATTAATTTTCATTTCATGAAATCCGGGTAGTAACTGGTTGTCAGCACATGCATGTAAATGATAGTCTAAAACGGGAACCAGACAAGTAAATTATCCGCAGATTTCGCTAATTGGTGCCAGATAATAATGACACTTGACTCATTAAATGATGTGGCGGTGCAGGAGATGGAACCTTTGATGTAATTGAGTACGAACTCCAGGTTAACAGCTCCCTGATCCAAGACTGTACCTGCTGTCTTGGAATATCAAGCCATTTGCCGTATATGTGAACTTTAGCTAAATCTCCGGTATTGTAGGACAAAGTACTTTCACATTCTTTCAGCAAATTGTCTGCATCACTCCTGCTGAGAAATCGACAATATTCACAGTTCAAATTTTCTCCCTTTAAAGTTCGAAACACTATTTCATTTGTTGTTGCAACAATTGTTTCTTGGTTATTTTCACCCTGATCGCCCCTTTCCGTTTGTGACTCGTTGTGTTTTCGTCTTTTCTCAGTAGGAACTCTTATATCTTCACATTTTCTTTTGGTTTTTATAACGAATTTATCCATTTTCAGATATTGTGACTGATGACAATTATGTAAACACTTGAAAATAAGGACAACTGTTTTTATATGCGTATAACCGCAACTGCAAAAGATCTATACCTACAACTGCACTGTATCACCACCGAACTTAACGCTAGAGGGGGTGGGGTCAAAATCCAGGAAAATAAGGTAGACAAGGTAGAGGCTTGTATAGGGTATTTTGGGATATGGGATATTGGCCTATTTTTAAGGGATATTGGGATATTTGTGTTTTTTATTTTGGGATATGGGATATTTGATTCTCAGAGATTTGATTTTAATTTTGGGATATGACATTTTTGAAAAAAAAAAATAAATAAATAAATAAATAAATAAATAATAAATAAATAAAGATAAATAAATAAATAAAGATAAATAATTAAATACAAGATCACTGCAGAATTGTTATAATGTTCTCGTCTATGGTTTCAAATTTCCCCTTGGAAACTTGCCACCCAGATCCCAAGGCAAGGCGCATAAGGCGCCCAAAATATATGGAAATCCTCTCCGCGACTTTGATGCTCGAAACTAGTCTCACTAGACTCTCAAGCCTTCAAGCAAATGAACTGCAGCTTAGTCTAGACCTATAAGTGTGAATGTCACAGCATATTTTAACAGTTTTCCCACTCAGTTATATCAGAATATGCATTGTAATAGTTTCTAGACAATTCTTTCCAGATTCTACTGAATCTGACTGGTGACACGCCAAATGACATTATTTCACCAGGGGGTTCGGATGGTGGAGAAATTAGTCCCTTGAACACATGAGTGAAGCGAACTTGGGCACACAGTCATCAGACATTTCAGCAGAGGAGATAAGTGAATCAGGGAGGTCATTCCAGTCCCTGATAGTCTGTGGAAAGAAACTACTCTTGTACGCTTCTTTGCTAGCTGAAGGTATCTGAAAAGCCAAAGAGTGTTGATTTCTACAACGTCTTTAGGATAAGGTCATCTGTGGGTATTCTGGCTTTACCCTTTAGACCTTTGTATAGCAATATAAGTCTACTATCCTTCCTCCTTTTCTTAAGAGATTCCCATTTCAGTTGACCTAAAATGTCAGTCATGCTCCCAGTTTCAAAAACATAATTTCCCGTCACAAACCTTGCCGCACGATTTTGGACCTTTTCCAGTTCTTCCTGGAGGCCATGAGAGTGAGGGTCCCAAACTGAGCTTCCATATTCCAAGACCGGCCACACCAGTCCTTTATAAGCTGCTTCTTTCACATCTGGGGTACAAGAATACAAATTTCTCCTCAAGAATCCGAGAGTTCTGTTAGCCTTTGTACAAACATTGGAAATGTGAGTATTCCATTTCAAATCATTTGTGACAGTTACACCCAGGTATTTTATGCTTTCAACGTTTTCCAGTACAGTGCCCTCAAGGGTGTAGTTAGCCTGTATCTTATTAGACCGTTTATTTGTCAGCTGCATCATGTTGCATTTGACGGGTTGAAATCTCATTCCCCATTTCCTAGCCCAACTGCCTAAACGATCAATGTCTCTCTGAAGTTTCAATGTATCCTCTTCATTCTTGATTTCACGATAGCAAACACAATCATCAGCAAAGAGTCTTATTTCAGACTCAATGTCTACTGAGATGTCATTTATATACAAGGAAAACAGCAAGGGGCCGAGAACGGTGCCCTGAGGGACACCCGACACAACTGGAGCCCAATCCGATTTAATACCATTAACCACTACCCTTTGTTGTCTGAAACAAAGGAAAGCATTTATCCAATTCAGTGTTGTTCCGCCTATTCCATAGCTAAACAATTTGCTTTTAAGGAGCTCATGGGGAGGAGTATCGAAAGCCTTTTCAAAATCCAGAATAAAACTGTCGACCTGGCCTTTTTTGTCTAAGATTTTGGCCCAGTCATTTATCACTGTAGTCAACTGAGTTTCACAGCTATGCCATTTCCTAAATGCGTGTTGCCTGTCCGACAAGAGTTCATGTTCATCAAGATGGGCCATAATATTTGAGCATACAATATGTTCAAGAAGCTTACAAGGAATGCATGTCAAAGAAACAGGTCGGTAATTGCGGGCAAGTGACCTGTCGCCCTTCTTAAACAGGGGGCAAATATTAGCAAGAGACCATTCTTTAGGAATTTCACCTGTATCAATTGACTGCTGGAAGAGATGGGCGAATACCGGCCCTAATTCCATAGCCAGTTCCTTTAGGACTCTGGGATGAAGCTCATCAGGCCCTAAGGCTTTAGACGGGTTTAGACCTTTGAGAAGTTTGGTCACCCCTTCCTTTGTGACCACAATATCATGCATGAATGGGGCAGATCTATCCATAAGAGGGACCTGTTTGTTTTCACTTTTAGTGAAAACATCCGAGAACTGACAATTAAATTCTTCCGCCTTCTCAAATTCGGATTGTGCAATTCCACTTCCATTTCTCTTTTTCAACGGGAGAATACCTTGGGTATCTTTTTTCTGACTGTTTATGTACCTGTAAAAATCTCAAAGGATTAGCCTTAACATCTCCTACCAAGTTGTTCACGTAAAGATCATGCTGCTTCCTGATATCAGCTTTGATCTCTTTCCGTAAAGATTCAAATTTAGATCTAAATTTTGCACTACCAGTCTTTTTAGCTTTTGCATGAGTTGCATTTTTTCTGCGAATCTTCCTTCTTATTTCAGGTGTTATCCAAGGGACAGAGGAAACTGAGCGACTAGTTTTTGAGGGGATATATTTATCTGCCGATTCCTGAATAAACGATGTAATGAGATTGAAATTTTCCTGGACCAACCGAGTATCTGAGTAACCGTTGAAGTATCTTTCCTTTGCAATTTTAAGTGTTTCTGCTCTCATAGATTCTCTCTACTAAAACTTAGTAATAATAAATAATAATAAAATAAATAAAAATCGCAAGATGCCATAATTGCGCCAAGCCTTTTCAAAATTTGCGGGAGCATCATAGGACCGGATCCCACAGCTGCTGTCTAACATACTTAGCAAGAAAATTATAGCATGTTCTTAGTAACATGCTATATGGAGGGGTTCATAGAAATTTGGAAGTTTAAAAAAATATGAGATTGGGATAGAAAGGTACAAGTAGGCAAAGATCAGGAAAAGGCGCAATCAGAAAAAGATTCCCACTCCAAAAACTGAGGTGGGAAAAAACCAAACTAACAGTCAGGCACTCACACCACGAAACACATCGCAAGCCGAATGAGCAGCCACTTTCCCAACAGCCGGCCACTCAGTTACCCCAACTTAACCAAAAACACGAAAACACACATAAGGCGCCAACAGCACAAAAAAATTCCAAACACCAAGACATAAAACAAAAAGAACCACCACAGAAGTATCGACTTGGAACGATCAGTAACACAAAGTTACTGGCGGGCTTAAACCGGTTTTACATGGCCATAACCTCACCCTCAGCTTCTGCAGTGGTTCATAACATTTAGTTAGTTATTCGGCCCTCGTGGTGAATCTCTAACTAGTCAATGAATCATCAAGAACAAACAAATAAATCATGATAAACATCCTGATGAATCAAATACCAGGACTCACAGACTGAGTAAGCTGCCCGACGATGGAGATCCCTGGGCGCCGAATAACCTACTAACTCCGGAGCAAAAGAAAAACACCAGTTGGACCCCGGTGAGCCAAGCAACAGACAAGAAGCTCCGGCCCCAACCAACTAAAATGAATAGCTTTATGTCGGGGCCATCATAGAGTCTGACGCCCGACCCACCGGCGTGCAATTAAAGAAGGCAGCATAGTTATCAACCATGATTGGGTTAAAAACTAAGCATGCAGACTGTCGCATAACATTCAAGTTATAACCTATACGTCTGTAACGTGTTATGATTTTTCTGAACTGAAAAGAAAAATCATTAATTCCTTTAAGTTTCTGAAATTTGTAAACCAAGTCACCATAAAATTCAGGTTCCGAAAGGCCCTCACTTAAAAGCGTCTTTAACCCAACATTGTATTTGGAAATCAATTCATAGTGTCTACGATAAAATTTAGAAAATGTTTTTCGAAGTTTATGATACCGATAGCCCTGTTGGAGAAGTTTTGCCGTTAAACATTTATTTCGAGCGTTGAAGTCTGTAACATGATTGCAGACTCTAGCAAACCTAATAAGTTGCGAAATGTATACACCATAAGAAGCACGACGAGGAACGTCACCATCCAAAAAAGGAAAATTTACTATATCAAAATCAAAGTCATCGCGCTTAATTTTAGAAGAAACAAATCCATTTGCAACAGAAAGATGTAGATCTAAAAAAGGGGGCTTCAGTATCTGAGATATTGGCTTTGTTCAACTGATGTTCAGGTGGATAAATTTGATTGACCATACCTTCAAAATAAGGGTTGTCAATGTTCAAAAGGTCATCGAGGTACCTAGATGTGGAATTAAAAGCCTCGATAACATCAGCTTGATTATCATGGTTAAGAGGATCCATGAAATCTCTTTCGTAGCAGTATAAAAATAAATCAGCTACGAGAGGTGCGCAATTTGTACCCATCGGAATTCCAACAATTTGTCTGTATAACTTGGTCCCAAATCTAATATAAATATTATCAAGGAGATAGGATAAGGCGTCGCATACATTCTGACATGACCAAAGTGTATACCGACTTTGGTCAGAGGAAGTGAAAAAAGCCTTTCTGTCATAACATGCCAAATAAAGTGAACCATAGTTTTTTAATGCCCTTTTGAAGGTCCACTCTATCAAATCCAGAAGTTTTTCTTTAATTAGATTATGTGGTAATGTTGTATACAGAGTAGAAAAATCATATGTGGACAAGCTTGTCGCACGGAACCCTCTACACTTCAATTTACTGAGCACCTCACCAGAATTTTTAATTGACCAAAACCAATTTTTATTTGAAGTTTCATACACTGTCTCACAGTATCTTATAACATGAGATTTGATAGCAGTAAGACAGGAAGTTAATAATTTAGAAAGTTCAGTGGTAGTACAAGAGCTAGAATTTGCAATAAATCTAGCTTTGTATGGTCTTTTGTGAAGCTTAGGTAACCAATACATCGTAGGAAGTTTGTCTTGGCCTTCATTGACACAAACAGAAAACGTAACAGGTAAATCTACACTGACAAGAAGAATGATTCCTTGAGTAACGTATAGTGAATTTTGATTCCAAATAAAACAGCTACTGTGTTAAACCGTGAATGGTTTCATCACCACGTCTGAAAAACTGTTGACTTGACCTTTAAAACTTAAAAGAAACAAACAAAATGTAAAATTCCATCAGCAAAGCAAGTTTTATTCAAATTTTCAAACACGTATTCTTGCTGTCTGAGTGACCCAAAGTTGGTAAAGCGTGTTTGTGCCTAACCTAATTAGATTCTCTGAGTCTCCAAACAAAGATTTAAAATACATGATGAAAGTTTGATTTTGCTAGAGCCAATCAGAATAATACTAAATATCACACAATCAAGCAATAATGGAAGGACAGTGTGAATCCAGTATGGTTCGAATTTTATAAACCTGTGCTATAAATATAATTTAAATCTAAGGTTGTGTGACATAAGCCAAAATCTGCTAGCACGTGACCCAAATGGTATAATCTTAAAAGTGAGGTTAAACTGACACCCCGTACTGAAATCTTCATCCATGAGGCTTGTATAGGGGTAGTGTGATCTAGACTTTGCCTTAACTGTTTGTTTTGTAAATAACACTGGCAAAATATCTCGGATATTCACCAAGATATACTCTATTTTCCGTGACAAAAATGTGAAATAATACATGTCTGTAGACATGTTACATTTCAAGTTGACGTTTTCTGTGCACATACTTTCAAAACTTAAAAAAGTCACATAGATGAAACAGAAAAGAAATGAATCAAAAGTTTCCGAATTCCCCAATTTTTTCCTAGTATCTGATATACATGTATTTTTTGTGAACTTTTGCACTACATCAATTTAGATATTTTTCACCACTTGAAATTACAAACAGTTGCATTTTAAGAGTTCGATCAATATCAATACATTTTTGTGTGGCGTCGTGTGATGTAGCATAAATCCGTACTGTAAGAAATCCGGCTCGGGTATGGTTTTCTTGCGTTCTAAGTTAATCACAATATTGTTGTGTACATATAATTCTTCACATGCTACTATGTAATGACCCATGATTGGCTTTGTAGCTCTGATATTATCTTTGCCCGTTCCGGACAGTATCGGTTCGTTTCGGAGTTTCGGTCCAATCCGGTAATTCGTGATACCGCATGTCAATCATCTATGTACAGCGGACGTGAAAGAGGACACTGTATTGGAAACAACATAATATCATATGGATCGTTTTCCGTTAAAAACCGATAAATAGGTCAACGAGGACACTGGCTATCCGCACGACGGTCGATAACGCCGCTTATCGGCACGACCGTCGTGCGGATAAGCGGCGTTATCCGCACGACAGGGAAATCGATATCCAAATGTTAAATGTGTTTAGAAATTGATACATTTTAAGTTGAAAAATATATTACACTGGCTTCAAAACTGAAACAGAATATTACACATGCAGGATGTTTTTACTTTTTAATTAACAAAATTGTTATTTTGCTGAAATTGGCTTACCTGTAAATTTACCTGTAAAAATCAGTCGTGAGACAGTAATTATCGTTACCTAAATAATGAAATAATGTGGTAATCCAAAAGAATAAAAAGGTACAAGTAGGCAAAGATCAGGAAAAGGCGCAATCAGAAAAAGATTCCCACTCCAAAAACCGAGGTGGGAAAAAACCAAACTAACAATCAGGTACTTATACCATGAAACAATCGTAAGCCGAATGGGCAGCTATTTTCCCAATAGGTGGCCACTCAGTTACCTTAACTTAACTAAAAATATGAAAACATACATAAGGCGCCAACAGCACAAAAAATTTTAAACACCAAGACATAAAACAAAAAGAACCACCACAGAAGTATCGACTTGGAACGATCAGTAACACAAAGTTACTGGCGGGCTTAAACCGGTTTTACATGGCCATAACCTCACCCTCAGCTTCTGCAGTGGTTCATAACATTTAGTTAGTTATTCGGTCCTCGTGGTGAATCTCTAACTAGTCAATGAATCATCAAGAACAAACAAATAAATCATGATAAACATCCTGATGAATCAAAAACCAGGACTCACAGACTGAGTAAGCTGCCCGACGATGGAGATCCCTGGGCGCCGAATAACCTACTAACTCCGGAGCAAAAGAAAAACACCAGTTGGACCCCGGTGGGCCAAGCAACAGACAAGAAGCTCCGGCCCCAACCAACTAAAATGAATAGCTTTATGTCGGGGCCATCATAGAGTCTGACGCCCGACCCACCGGCGTGCAATTAAAGAAGGCAGCATAGCTATCAACCATGATTGGGTTAAAAACTAAGCATGCAGACTGTCGCATGACATTCAAGTTATAACCTATACGTTTGTAACGTGTTATGATTTTTCTGAACTGAAAAGAAAAATCATTAATTCCTTTAAGTTTCTTAAATTTGTAAACCAAGTCACCATAAAATTCAGGTTCCGAAAGGCCCTCACTTAAAAGCGTCTTTAACCCAACATTATATTTGGAAATCAATTCATAGTGTCTACGATAAAATTTAGAAAATGTTTTTCGAAGTTTATGATACCGATAGCCCTGTTGGAGAAGTTTTGCCGTTAAACATTTATTTCGAGCGTTGAAGTCTGTAACATGATTGCAGACTCTAGCAAACCTAATAAGTTGCGAAATGTATACACCATAAGAAGCACGACGAGGAACGTCACCATCCAAAAAAGGAAAATTTACTATATCAAAATCAAAGTCATCGCGCTTATCATAAATTTTAGAAGAAACAAATCCATTTGCAACAGAAAGATGTAGATCTAAAAAGGGGGCTTCAGTATCTGAGATATTGGCTTTGTTCAACTGAAGTTCAGGTGGATAAATTTGATTGACCATACCTTCAAAATAAGGGTTGTCAATGTTCAATAGGTCATCGAGGTACCTAGATGTGGAATTAAAAGCCTCGATAACATCAGCTTGATTATCATGGTTAAGAGAATCCATGAAATCTCTTTCGTAGCAGTATAAAAATAAATCAGCTACGAGAGGTGCGCAATTTGTACCCATCGGAATTCCAACAATTTGTCTGTATAACTTGGTCCCAACAGCCTTTAATTTTAACAATGGAGTATGGAAACATTTCAGTAACACAATTAAACAAAATGCAATGATTATATTTTTATCCGCTGTTACAAATCTACTTTGATTCAGTTTACATCAGCTGGATTGATCAAGTTCCAAGTCGATACTTCTGTGGTGGTTCTTTTTGTTTTATGTCTTGGTGTTTAAAATATTTTTGTGCTGTTGGCGCCTTATGTATGTTTGCATATTTTTAGTTAAGTTAAGGTAACTGAGTGGCCACCTATTGGGAAAATAGCTGCTCATTCGGCTTACGAAATGTTTTCATGGTATAAGTACCTGATTGTTAGTTTGGTTTTTTCCCACCTTGGTTTTTGGAGTGGGAGTCTTTTTCTGATTGCGCCTTTTCCTGATCTTTGCCTACTTGTACTTTTTTCTTATTCATAATTAACAAAAATGTCAATTTTGAATGTATTTCAATAGCTAAACACATAATTAATTTATTTAATGACAAATTAAACGCCGCTTATAGGCACGACCGTCGTGCGGATAGCCTCAGCCGTCAACGAGATAGTCCGTCCAAATCTTATAATTCAAAAACATTTGAAACTAAGCACCCCTAGTTAATATCATTAAACAATACATCTCCAGTTTAATTTTATCATAAACATCGTATGTACTGATCTTGTTAGCGTTAAGAAAATAGATTTATTTATCGAAGTGAAAGTGACAAAAAATGGCCGACAAAACAAACACTAACCTAGTCTAGCCTCGAAGAGTGAGGCCCAAGAAAGGGAATTCAATATCGTGTATAGAAACAGAAATGAAAATGCACCTTCATAAACCCCTAAGGAACCTTGTTACGTCAAATGATTGACAGAATACTGAAAAAGATATGGAGAGGTCAATACTACGGCTAATGGCTACCCTCCAGAAAACTGAATATTCTCTTATAGGTCCATAACGAATGAGATACTTTGCAATGTTCCTAATTATACAGTTCGTCTGGCTCACAAAATACACAAAATTGCACAGGAGCCACCAAATCACACTAAGGTTTCAAACATTTGGCCCCCAGATCCACTACCAAGGCTTTACCGATCAGTGCAAATCAGTCCTTTAAAATGATGAACCTAACCCCCTATTAAGGCTTCACAAAAATAATCTCTAAGATTCTTTTTTGCATGAGTCTGTGGGAAAAGCTGGGTTTTCTCTTGTAATATCAGAAAAAAAGGTACAAGTAGGCAAAGATCAGGAAAAGGCGCAATCCGAAAAAGATTCCCACTCCAAAAACCGAGATGGGAAAAAAACAAACTAACAATCAGGTACTTATACCATGAAACATATCGTAAGCCGAATGAGCAGCTATTTTCCCAATAGGTGGCCACTCAGTTACCTTAACTTAACTAGAAATATGAAAACATACATAAGGCGCCAACAGCACAAAAAAAATTTATACACCAAGACATAAAACAAAAAGAACCACCACAGAAGTATCGATTTGGAACGATCAGTGACACAAGTTACTGGCGGGCTTAAACCGGTTTTACATGGCCATAACCTCACCCTCAGCTTCTGCAGTGGTTCATAACATTTAGTTAGTTATTCGGTCCTCGTGGTGAATCTCTAACTAGTCAATGAATCATCAAGAACAAACAAATAAATCATGTAAAACATCCTGATGAATCAAAAACCAGGACTCAAAGACTGAGTAAGCTGCCCGACGATGGAGATCCCTGGGCGCCGAATAACCTACTAACTCCGGAGCAAAAGAAAAACACCAGTTAGACCCCGGTGGGCCAAGCAACAGACAAGAAGCTCCGGCCCCAACCAACTAAAATGAATAGCTTTATGTCGGGGCCATCATAGAGTCTGACGCCCGACCCACCGGCGTGCAATTAAAGAACGCAGCTTAGTTATCAACCATGATTGGGTTAAAAACTAAGCATGCAGACTGTCGCATAACATTCAAGTTATAACCTATACGTCTGTAACGTGTTATAATTTTTCTGAACTGAAAAGAAAAATCATTAATTCCTTTAAGTTTCTTAAATTTGTAAACCAAGTCACCATAAAATTCAGGTTCCGAAAGGCCCTCACTTAAAAGCGTCTTTAACCCAACATTATATTTGGAAATCAATTCATAGTGTCTACGATAAAATTAAGAAAATGTTTTTCAAAGTTTATGATACCGATAGCCCTGTTGGAGAAGTTTTGCCGTTAAACATTTATTTCGAGCGTTGAAGTCTGTAACGTGATTGCAGACTCTAGCAAACCTAATAAGTTGCGAAATGTATACACCATAAGAAGCACGACGAGGAACGTCACCATCCAAAAAAGGAAAATTTACTATATCAAAATCAAAGTCATCGCGCTTATCATAAATTTTAGAAGAAACAAATCCATTTGCAACAGAAAGATGTAGATCTAAAAAGGGGGCTTCAGTATCTGAGATATTGGCTTTGTTCAACTGAAGTTCAGGTGGATAAATTTGATTGACCATACCTTCAAAATAAGGGTTGTCAATGTTCAAAAGGTCATCGAGGTACCTAGATGTGGAATTAAAAGCCTCGATAACATCAGCTTGATTATCATGGTTAAGACTATGCTCTGAAGTACTCTGGATTAGACAGTTCTATCTGCTCACTAAAAATACCAAAAGGACGCATCAGATGCCACCAAACAGTACCAAGATTTCAAAATTTTCCCGGGGAAGCATGCCCCCGAATCCCCCTACCAAGGCTTCACGGAAATGGTCTCCAAGATTCTTTTTTTTTTTTTTTTTTTTTTTTGGCATGAGTCTGTAGAAAAACTGGGGGTTTCTCTTGTAATATCAGAATATGCTCTGAAATACTCTGGATTAGAAGTTCTGTCTGCTCAAAAAGAAGTTTCAGATGCCACCAAACAATACAAAGAATCCAAAATTTTCCCGGTGGAGCATGCCCCCGGACCCCCCTAGCAAGGCTTCGTGACTACAGCGCTCGCATGCAAAAAATTGTCGCGCCAATATGGATTTCCTTGCTACCCCTCTGACACCACACTTGAAAATATGTTTCGCAAGTTATTGTGTCTGCTTCAAACATATAGAAATCTATGTTAATTTCATGTGTATTTATTGTGCATTACTGAAGAGCCATTAATACAACTTTAGCATTAAAGTCATTACAACAATAATTTTATTACTGGTAAGTTCCTCTGAAAAGTTGAGTACAAATTACCTGAGCAAGTCACATTTCCACAGCTCAGTGTATATAGTGTACATATGCTCTTAAGATAGTCGAAATAAAAGCTCTACAGAGTTTAAGTTAGTTGTTGAAATATAAGGCGACTTTAAATAAAGAATATTATTACTTTTGTCTATATTTATTTTGGGATATTTCACATTTATTTCGGGATACGGGATATTGGGGGGAAATTATTTTGGAATATTTGCAAATATTATTATGGGATATTGGGATATTAGGGGTGTTTGTAAGGGATATGGGATATTCAACACCTCCCTAAACATGCCTCATTATTGTGTTTAAAACTATTTTTCAACATTGGCTGAACTTTGATGCAAATATGAGAAAATGACAGTCCAGTTTTTAGATGAATAAAATATAATTGTTAGATCCTTTGGAAGCAGTAAAAACATTCAAAGAGAGAAGGTGGGCCATATTGTACAATTTCGGATAATGAACCTTCATCAGTGACCCTTTATAAAACTGGCAGCGAAAGCCAGACATTCACGATTGCTGCAATTTCTAACATTTACACAAGTATAGTCTAAATTAAAGACTAATATTCCAAAAGAGGTCAAACGTTCAAAATTATGTCAAGATGGTGATTCTTAACATACAATATATTTGAAACACTCCAAATATTTTAACTGATCTCAAAGGATCAGAGGAAAAATATATTCTGCACTATGGATGATGTACGGGGAGACTTTTTAGGGCCGCCACACGGCACAACACCAGCTGCAGAAACAGCAAATAAAATATAATTGTTAGATCCTTTGGAAGCAGTAAAAACATTCAAAGAGAGATGGTGGGCCATATTGTACAATTTCATGTAATGAACCTTCATCAGTGACCCTTTATAAAACTGGCAGCGAAAGCCAGACATTCACGATTGCTGCAATTTCTAACATTTACACAAGTATAGTCTAAATCAAAGACTAATATTCCAAAAGAGGCCAAACATTCAAAATTATGTCAAGATGGTGATTCTTAACATACAATATATTCTGCACTATGGATGATGTACGGGGAGACTTTTAGGGCCGCCACACGGCACAACACCAGCTGCAGTAATAGCAAATAAAATATAATTGTTAGATCCTTTTGAAGACTGACTAGAGAATAGTAATTGTTGCCTTTCATAAAGACTTTCATACTCGGGCCCGAATCTATATAGTCCAGCCGATTTGTGAAAAAACAAAACTGCTATTTATGGTACAAGCATAAAACTTGGTACAAATGAAGAAGACATCAATGCAAGCCACTTAAGATATGGAGGCATTCTGAAAAAAATCTACTTTCAGTTTGATTCAAGATGGCAGATTTGGTCATTAATTCCATTTTTTTAGCATACAGGCTGGGAAATATCTCTGGATCTTTTGTTAAAAATCATCAGAGTCAACACGATTTTCATCATAAATACATGTAAATCAAAAATGATGTATAAAGACAAACCAAGTGCTTTTTGTTTCAACATAATTCAACTTCCGGTTAAATCCAAGATGGCGGACCAGAATTTCTTTATTTTGGTCAATTTCATGAAATAGCTCATCTAAAACAAATAAAAATCAGGCAAGTTTGTCTTTTGTATGAAAATAAAGTAATATAGTATACAACTGAAAGGTTTGTCCGATACGCATGCGTCAAACTTCTTGCTTCCGGTTTGATTAAAGATGGCGGATTTGGTCATGAATTTCATTCTTTAAGCCTACAGGCTGGAACAAATCTCAGGATCTTTTGTTAAAAGTCAACACAGTGTTTAGCATAAATAAATTAAAACTCATATCAGAAGACAAACTGCATAGTAACGGTACGTGACGTTTCAAATCTTGAAAAAAATATTCGTTTTGATTCAAACTGAGTTCAAATTAACCGAGGCTGCGAAGTCATTGGTGATTAACAATCAGTGAATGAAGTATGCTGAAAGCAATGTGCGAGTCAATGCGACATTGACGTCTTTAACAACATTTCACCCTCATAATTCTAAGCAGATGCATACAATGTATTTATATACTACTAAAAGTTTAATAAGGATCACTATTCAATATTATGACAAGGTGCCTAAAACCAACATATTTACACAATCCTTTCATATATGTGAAAGACATATATCTATGTAAAAAAAATTGAAAGTTTGATAAAATTCTCTTTCTTCATTTTTTCAACACATGGGTCTGAACACATGCACCCCTAAAATTTGCCGTAACACAAAACCAGGTGGGTGGGCCAAGTAGGTACACATTTTCCCTTACACTGGTTGAAAAAAACATTTTATCACGAAAAATGTTCTTTGCGTGTAAAGTTTGATATCTAAGTAATGAAATAGAGATTTTTAAAAGTCCCCAAACTTTGTGATTTTTTGTAAAAAAATTACCCAAAAATCGGAAAAAGTTTTTGGCTGAAAATGATGTCCATTCAATCTGAAGTTGGTTGGTGAAAGCCAAAATCAAATATGACTACTAGTTGGATAAATATTCCTGAATGGGTTGTAAATATGGGAGTGATCCCTATCAAATGTTCAATAGTATATCATACATAAGTATGCAAATATAGAAAAAATTTCTACAAATACAAGTCCTATTTTTTTTTTTTTTTTTTTTTTTTTTTTTTTCTTTTTTTTTTTTTTTTTTTTTTTTTTTATTTGTTGTTGTTGTTTAGGTGTTGAATTCTTTTGCTGTTTGCACCGTATGCACGTTTTTACACAGTCAAGTCTGGGTTACTGAGTGACCACATATTGGGGAATAGGACCCACTCAACTTACCATTTGTTATCTTTGTATTAGTAGCCGCTCAGCTGAAATTCAAACAAGCCCTAAATCGCACATAAAATTACCTCATCGTTCGGAAGGATGAATTTGGTCTCAAATTAAAGATAATTGATTGTTCTTTCAGAATCCGGTTGTCTTAGTGTCAAACAAGGTACATGTTGGCAATTTTATAGACTATGAATGAAAAATGTAAATTTTTGTGTTTTTGTGAATATTCGGAAACGTATTGGAGTTGAGTTATTAGGAATATGTTGTAAAAGGTTAGACTTTCGTTGTTTGAGTTTAGCGAGATTTGAGCAGTGAGCGTGGACTTTTATAACTTTTATCTACAAAGTATCGATATAACGCCAATACACATCCCTATTAGAAAATACGGTGACCTGTATATCGGTATATGCCAGTGGGAGAGAAAGAGACGCTTGTCAAAAAATAAATGTACGGAAGCCTGGTGGTGCCAAAGCTGAAAAATGGGTATTGACATTGATACATGGCGGAAAAGGATAGGGGGCTTTAGCCAGCCTTTCAAGGGGAGGTTCCCACTTGAGACACTAAAACTGAAACATTTGTCGCTCTATATACGTGCCTGTCTCTTTCTTCTACTGGTTGTTCAGGGAGTAGAGACGAATCCAGGTCCCAATCCCGCTCCATCATTTGGTACTTCGTCCGGACCGGCACGAGGTGGTTCTACCAGTGGACCACGTAATAGTATAGGTGCAGCCAACAAGCCATCGGGGTATTCTAACGCGTCTCGGGGTCGGGGTGCGAATGCGGCAGGGCGAGGAGCTAGTAGACGGTCGACAACTTACGATAATTCGCAACCAGCTTCTGATCGAGTTTTACGCAGTGCAGATGCAAGTCAAAATGTTATGAATGCCTGGTTAAATTCTGATCGGAGATCGAGCGATTTCGGATATAATACACAAAGCGGAAGTGAACAAAATAGGGGACTTGGTAGTCCGTTCAGTACAGGACTGTACGATGACGTCGGCGATGGAGATATCGATATTAAAACTGTTCTACTTGATATACGGCGGGAAGTAAGAATGATGAATTCAAAGTTTGATAACCTCGAAAGGCAAGTTAGGGACCTGAAAACGGACCACGAACAGCTGAAAACGGAACACGATGATTTAAAATCTAGCCACGAGAATTTGAAAACGGAAAACGAAACTTTGACCAAGAAAGTGAATAATATGAGTAAAAAGCTCGACCAACTTGAAAATCAGTCGAGACGAGAAAACCTCGTATTTCATGGACTTAAAGAAGATCCCAACGAAAGTTGGGAAGACTCCGAGAATAAGATCAGAGCATATATTTCAAACGACCTTGGACTTGATGATAGCCGTATCTCTATAGAACGAGCTCACCGTCTTAAAGCAAAAACGTTCCCACGACCTATAATTGCTAAATTCAGTCTGTTTAAGGACAGGGATCGAGTACTGAAGAAATATCGCGAGAAGCGGGACAGTGCACAAAACGAAGATGACGGGCAGCAAAGCGACCACGGTACGAATGCTACGGAGGGTGAGGCAGCAGAATCTAGGAAGGAACCCGTGGTACGCGTGTCGGAAGATTTCTCGGCAAGGGTTCGGAGAATTCGCAGATCTCTACGACCTTTCCTCATTGACTTTCTGAAACAAACGGATGACGCGTACATTAAAGTCGATAAACTTATCGTTGATGGTACAGTGCACGGATATGATGAAATTGAAAAGAAACTGGTGGTAGAATAGGGGTGTGGCCGAGGCCTATACAATACGAGAGCATCTAAAACTGGGAAAAATAATTATTCTATAAATCATTCAGACATTATACCCGATAACTATACACTGAGTGATACTTGTTCTAATTTGTGGAATTATGAAGGACCTCTCAAACCGCTAGAAATATTTAATGACGATGGCATCAGTGAATTGCGAAATATAAATGAAGTTTATTGTATCTCTGACGATTCCTCAACTGTTTCTTATATAAACAATTTCAATACCAAACCGAACTAAGTTACATATATGAACGATACTGACACTAAAGGACAACCAATGAGCTTGACAATCGGAACAAGTGGAAATGAGAATGTTAATGATCATTTTTCTGTAAACAATAAAAAACAATCAGAACCAATCAGGCAAAACCTGGATCACTCAAGCGAAGCCAACGAATCTGAACCCGATAATATGCCATTAATGTTTAATAATAACATTACAGCAAGAAATACTTCTGATAAACAGAACTTTAAGCTTGGCGTCTGGAATATATCTGGACTGAAGTCTAAACTAAACGGTAACGTGGAATTCGATACATTTATTGATAGATTCGAAATCATAGGATTTATAGAAACGTGGGCTGACGAAAACGATATTTTTGAACTTAATGGATTCGGAGAACCGTTTATGGCTAATAGAGAAAAACATCCCAATGCATGGAAAAATTCAGGCGGCATCGCAGTTTTCATAAAACAAACACTGTCGCAATTTTTTCATATTACAAGATTGGCTTCACTGAGTGATACAAGAAACCTGATATGGCTGAAGTTTGATTTGAACACGGTATTAAGGGGAGCTCCTTTTATATGCGGATTTACCTACCTTTCTCCAGAAAACTCATCCGTTCACGCGGAAGAAGATCTCTTTCAAATAATTGAGGAAGATATCGCATTATTTAGGTTAAATTATAGCGATCATTGCGTAGTATTATCTGGGGATTTCAATGCTTACACAGGAAACGATCCTGATTATATACAAAACGACCAGTCTTTTGATTTACTGGATAATCTTGGCTATATTGAAGATAACGAAGTAGCGCCGCGAAACAATCAAGATAGTCGTGAACCAAACGCATATGGAAGGAGTCTCCTTAATATGTGCATAAATACAGGTTTGAGAATTGTCAATGGTCGATTTGGCACTGATGCTAACATGGGAAATTTTACTTGTATAACAGATAGATCAGCAAGTACAATTGATTACGTTCTCGTTGATGAGACTTTCAGCAAATATATAACAGATTTTCAGGTAAACGATAGGCTGGAATCTATTCACATGCCTCTAATTCTTGATTTTCAATATTACAAAGAAACAAATATGAATAATCATGACACCGTTTTCCATACAGTAAAACCACCGCGTTACGTGTGGGATGCCGATAGAGAACAACCATACGTAGAAAATATTCGTTTAAATCTAGAACAAATATCCAATGACTTTCAACATGCAATTGCTAGTAACAATTTCGAGTTACCATTGAAACTCCTTATGAATGCAATTTATAATGCCGCACAGCGTATGAAAAAACGTGATAACACCCGGAAACAAAGTTCGCCCAGGAAAGACAACAAACCGTGGTTTGACACAGAGTGCGACCAGTACCGTAAACGAGCAATATCAGCACTAAAGCATTTTCGCATTGTCGCTAGCGTATGGGCATTAGAGAACTATAAACACGTAAAGAACGAATATATGAACATAATTAAACATAAGAAATCAAAATATTTAGAGAGGCAGAGTAACTTGCTGTCTGAAGCCGCGAGTGATAAAAATCCCAAAACATTCTGGACACTCCTGAAAGCACACCGTAAGCCCGTATGTACAGATATTAAACTCGATGATTGGTTCAATCATTTTTCACAGCTTCTTAATCCAGATCAAGATGATGTTTTTCAAAATGAGTTCAACAATCAAGATGATCGACTTTATGAAAACGAGTATCTCGACAGCCAGATAACTGAAAACGAGGTTATACAAGCTATTAAGAATCTTAAGTCAGGAAAGTCTCCGGGTATAGATGGTTTGAATAGTCTGTTTTTTAAATCCTGTGCTGATCAGTTAGTACCATTTTTGACAAGACTATTTAATTTCTATTTTGATCACGCCTTTTTCCCACCAGAGTGGTCTAAATCTATTTTGTGTCCAATTCACAAGAAAGGAAATACAAATGATCCAAATAACTATCGTGGGGTATCTTTATTAACTGAAATAAGTAAGATTTTCACAAGTATTCTTAATAAACGTCTTAAAACATGGAGTGAAACAAATAATATAATTGGCGAAGAACAAGCGGGATTTAGGGAACAACATACGACTATCGATCAGCTGTTTTGTCTACATACTATCATCAACAAATATTTAAGGCATGAAGGCGGGCGATTCTATGCATTATTTGTCGATTTCGAGAAGACATTTGACCGGGTTAATCGCTCTGCTCTTTGGCAAAAATTACTATCTCAAAATGTAAGTTCAAAAATGGTAAATATGCTCAAAGCAATTTATTCTGACGTAAAAGCTTGTGTAAAGTCAACGGAGGGCCTCTCTGATATGATTACTTGTCCTATTGGCGTAAAGCAAGGGTGTATTATTTCTCCAATATTGTTTAATTTGTTCCTAAATGATCTACAAGAATCTATCTCTTTAGGCAGCCATGGAATAGATTTAGATACTATAAAGTTATTTGTACTCCTTTTCGCAGACGATCTTGTGTTATTTGCCGAAACTGTTATTGAATTGCAACGCATGATCAACAGGCTTGCTGTTTATTGTGACACGTGGCATATTAAGGTTCATGTATTGAAGACAAAAGTAATTGTATTTAGAAATGGGGGACCCCTACGTAATTACGAGCGTTGGAAGTTTAAGGATTCTAATTTGGAAGTCGTCACTTATTATAAATACTTAGGTTTATTACTATCATCTAGAAATTCTTGGTTTATGTGTCAGAAAACCCTAGCGAACCAGGCATCCAAAGCATGGTTTGCGGTTAAATCCAAATTGTATAACTATGGGGATGTTAAATTGGATGTATTATTTAAAATATTTGACTGCAAAATTCTGCCGATCCTTTTATATGGAGCCGAGCTTTGGTTTAGCCATCCTTCACAAGATATCGAAATAGTTCACAATAAGTTTTGTAAATTCGTTTTAAATCTCTCTGTACAGTCACCAAACTGTTTCGCAAGAGGCGAACTTGGTAGGTATTCAATGTCTCCGCATAAATATTTTCGTGCAATCAAATATTGGTTGAGAATTATATATTTGCCAAATAATAGACTTCCGAAACAATGTTACAATCTTCAAAAACGATGGACTGAAACAGATACTAAATGTTAGGCTTTAGATATAAGGGATCTACTATTTAGAACTGGTTTTGGCGAAGTATGGCTTAACCAGGGTGTAGGGCATGTTGAGGCTTTTCTTAAGGTTTTTAAAACAAGAACATTTGATATGGATATGCAAACTCAAAGCTCTGAAATACAAGAAATGGACAGGTTACGTACATACAAAATTTTAAAAACAAACTTTGGGTGCGAACAATACTTGTTTTCAGTCAAAAATAAACTATGTAGAACTACTATGATTAAGTTTAGAGGTGGCTTACTTAGGATAAGTTGTAATGAAGGTCGATACAATAGAACTCCTTTAAATGAAAGATTTTGTTTATTGTGTAATCAAGATGTTGATACAGAATTCCACTTTCTTCTTGTATGCCGTGCTTTGAGTCATATCAGGTTGAAATATATATCACCCATATGGTTTAAATACCCTTCTGTTGATAAATTTGTCCAGTTATGTACATCAAAGAGTACTAACATTATTAATGCTATATCTAGATATGTTGTTGCGGCAATGAAATTTAGAACAGAATTTGTCAAAAATATGAATGTTTGAATTAGTCACTTTCTATATGTATAAAATGTTGTAAATGTTTGTAATTTTGGGCCAGTGGCCTATATTACCAGTCGAAATAAACTTTGAAACTTTGAAACAAGTGTAGCGTCATATTAGAAAAAGGGGAGATAACTATGTATTTGTTAAAATTAAGAATTGCCTATCGGGATACGAAAACGTCAAAAATACTTTTTTCGATTTCGGTTTCGAGCCTTTGATTATATTTTCGCATTGTACATTGATTTGTCGACATAATGTGGTTGAATTAAACTTTTTGTGATTTTTCACTGACGCTTTAACGGTTGGTAACGTATGTAACCTTGCAAAAATTTTGATTTTGACGTCTTTCGTTTTTATACAAAGTACAGTATTTTTGATAAACCAACGATTTTCTATGTATGTCAGGCTCAGTTAGTAGGAGTACGTAAATGTTCTCGTATTTTCGCTATGACATCTTTAAATATTGATAGTGAGTTTTAAAGTGACCCACCGTTCTTGAATATTGCCGTTTTACGTAGCTAAATCTACCATACGGTTGAGAGAAAAACTTATAGATAAACATATATGTCTTTTAATTTACCAAGAAGAATGTGCATTCTAGCTCAAATAACATTCTTTTGCACATTTTTGGAAGGAATAAATAATGAAATAGGCTTCATAATGTATATTGTCACGTAGACTACATGTATGCATACAGAAGACAAAACGCTATCAATTCGGACCGCCATTGATAGGAAACGAAACAATACCTCATCGTCCGGCTGTCGTTCGGTCAAAAACGTGTAGCACTAAACCAGGACAGGGCAGATAGGTAACTTTATTTAGTAAAATCCTAAATGTCAAGTTTGAATATTTGAACGTTAAAAATAGTATTTATTCATTTCAACTTTGATCATTGTGTTAAATTTGTTTCGTCATACAATCATTGTCTACACATTCTAATTGGTTTAAACAGTTTAACAAATTGCGCTACTGCCATAACGATGCGTAACGTACGTAACATCTTTTAAGATATACTGAATTTGCGCCATGTGATTTCTTTATAATACGGTAACATATTTCATAAGGTACTAAAATAAAACGTTCATGAAATTGCTGTTAATAAGCCTTTACAGTGAATAATTAACTTTACCGACGTTTTTGTTTTGTTTTTTTATATTTTTAGTCATTGTTAAATTCTCCTACCATATTCTTGAATTATACCGCTTTCTGTGTAAGAATGGATAATTGGCCACTATAGAAAGTTATTAAAGTTATTAAATAACATGTTGGCCTTTAACTGATCAGAGAAACTGGATCAAGATCCGCAAGGGGGAGAAAAAAAAACTGAAGTATAAAGTAAAAAAAGAGTATTATTTAAATGGTTACGTAAACTACATTCGCATTAACGAAACAGTTAAGCGTTGCATACAGTTTAATTTCAGGATCAAAGTAAGTTTTAATACCGTTTCCCGTTACCAAAATGTACTTCCTTGATTCAAATGCAGCCTGTTGTTGCTGCTGCTGTTGTCGTCGTCATTTGTAGTTTTCCCTAAATTATTTTGTAGCATGAAAGTGGTTTGAAGACTTGTAAAGCTTAACATAGAAGTATAGACCAAATTAAGAGTATGTCTATAAAAACCTATATTTTATGCTAAGTTTTGTAGTGTTTTTCTTTGTAATTTGGTTCTATTTTGAATTTAAATGAATAAAAATAAAACATATCCCTGAAACCGATATGTCCTGATGCAAGGCAGCATAAATTTCATTTGTGTTACATACGTTACACACCACAAAACATAATATATAACATTTTATTTACTTTCTTCATTGTGTGGAATCATTGGAGGTATATAAAAATGTTTAGAATAAATTGTCTACGTCTGCTTATGCCCTTTTCAAATATAATATATGCATACACGGTTTCTATCTTAGGTTTACTGTGTGCTGTTATCGTTTCGTTATTATTAAGCGTGATAGCAATCGTTTTTTGTATGCAGTTATTTCCCACTGGCAAGACAGTGCCTAATCAGCATCTATAGATACGGATATGGTCATAGTTTAACATATCACTTTTCTGAATCTAAGCCCTCGCGAAAACATGAAAACATTTCAATAGCGTACATTCAAAGAGATGCACACTTAGTATATAATATCCCTATGCGTATCGTAGATAACCTTGCTCTGTTAATTGTTTATGCAAATTGTAGCATATCAAAAGAACCTTAAGCCTGACTAAAAATAAGAGAAGCCACTTTGGGAACGATTGTTTCCAATCCCACTGACCTTAACCTCTTAATAACTTTGAATTTAGTCAATTTAGTATAGATAAAGTGATGGTAACGAACAGTTATTTATCAAACTAGATCAGCTGGCTAACTCCGCTCCACTTCGGTACCTCGTTACACTTCCCTGACAGCTTAGCATAGATTGCATTTAAACCAATGTCGAACTGATTGCGGATTTCGTAAGCGACTCGCAGCTATGTTATTGTCCCCCGCCTTTTCGAAGAAAAGCGGAGGGACATAGTTTTTGGCTTTCCGTCATTCCGTCCGTCCTTCCGTCCTTCTGTCCTTCCGTCCTTCCGTCCACATATAGGAGTATGTACCTTGTGGGCGCAACTCCTCCTACAGTTTTATTCCGATTCTTTTGAAACTTTACAGATGTCTTGACCATGCTTTGAAAATGTGCATGTGATTTGGATATAATCCTCAGATAAATTTTTGACACTTTTTTTGCAATTTTAACTTAGTCAATATTTTGGACATTTTGACAATGCAAGTGAATGGATGGGGGCTACCTTGTGGGCACAACTCCTCCTACAGTTTTATTCCGATTCTTTTGGAACTTTACAGATGTCTTGACCATGCTTTGAAGATGTGCATTTAATTTGGATATAATCCTCAGATTAATTTTTGACACTTTTTTCGCAATTTTAACTTAGTCAATTTTTCGGACATTTTGACAATGCATGTGAATGGATGGTGGCTACCATGTGGGCGCAACTCCTCCTACAGTTTTATTCTGATTCTTTTGAAACTTTACAGATGTCTTGATCATGCTTTGAAAATGTGCATGTGATTTGGATATAATCCTCAGATTAATTTTTGACACTTTTTTCGCAATTTTAACTTAGTCAATTTTACGGACATTTTGACAATGCAAGTGAATGGATGGTGGCTACCTTGTGGGCGCAACTACTCCTACAGTTTAATTCCGATTCTTTTGAAACTTTACAGATGTCTTGACCATGCTTTGAAAATGTGCATGTGATTTGGATATAATCCTCAGATTAATTTTTGACACTTTTTTGCAATTTTAACTTAGTCAATTTTTCGGACATTTTGACAATGCAAGTGAATGGATGGTGGCTACCTTGTGGGCGCAACTCCTCCTACAGTTTTATTCTGATTCTTTTGAAACTTTACATATGTCTTGACCATGCTTTGAAGATGTGCATGTGATTTGGATATAATCCTCCGATTATTTTTGACACTTTTTTCGCAATTTTGAATTAGTCAATTTTTCGCACATTTTGACAATGCAAGTGAATGGATGGTGGCTACCTTGTGTGTGCAACTCCTCCTTCAGTTTACATACATCCTGCAATTATAATTTTATTGCCACTATTATATAAACAAAAACACAGACGGGGGACATAAATTCTTTGAATTTGCTTGTTTTGCTATTAATCATATTATTTTTGTTTTGTATTTGTACCAGTCCCGAATATCTTCCAGTAAACAAATAAATAGCCTAAAACGTTTAAAGTAATGTAGAAAAACAAACGATTTTCGACTTTGAGTCGCTAATTCTACAGGAGTCTCCCCTGATCTATTTATAGACATCTTTGAGATTTTCCACAGAAAAAAAAAATAAGTATTTTACGATTCTGCGTACTTTAACAACTGGAATATTTATAATTTATGTCATACATGCAAGAAAAGATCTAGCATATGTTAGAATAACATAGTTCTGCAGTTTTGCTGAAATTTCATTTTCGACCGAGGGCTAAACATTTCCAACGGTATGGAGAGGTTTAACGGAATACCGATGGAAATATTCCATCTAATATCAAACAAGCAACACTGAAATCATATCAGAGACAACACATTAACGTGTAACACTTACAACAAGGTATTGGGATGAAATTGTCGTCCCTGTGTAAGAATGGCCTCTTTTGCATTAAATACGCTATATTAAATTTTCGACATGATTAAGCAAGCTTGTATTTTGAATTGTATAGACAAATTGCTGAATTATGTTACGTATGTTACATAATAATACATAAGCTTAATTCATTAAATGGTGCTATTGAATAAGGATTCATATTTCATTGACTTTAATGAAATGGAGCAGGTATTTCAACTTTGTTTTCGATATTGTTATATAATTTTAAGTATAGATACAACGTTATAGAAATGTATTGGAGTGCAGGGATAGAAGTACATGTATACGCACTATATTTAAAGAATAAGGCAAAGCCGTGTGTGTTGTGAGTCATTTTTCACGCAAATAAAAATATTAAACCTCTACTTATCGCTTGCGAATAAAATGATACTTATTTCATTTCCCAAATTTAAATGAACATGACAAAAAAGTACAAGTAGGCAAAGATCAGGAAAATGCGCAATCAGAAAAAGACTCCCACTCCAAAAACCAAGGTGGGAAAAAACCAAACAAACAATCAGGTACTTATACCATGAAATCATTTCGTAAGCCGAATGAGCAGCTATTTTCCCAATAGGTGGCCACTCAGTTACCTTAACTTAACTAAAAATTTGCAAACATACATAAGGCGCCAACAGCACAAAAATATTTTAAACACCAAGACATAAAACAAAAAGAACCACCACAGAAGTATCGACTTGGAACGATCAGTAACACAAAGTTACTGGCGGGTTTAAATCGATTTTACACGGCCGTAACCTCACCCTCAGCTTCTGCAGTGGTTCATAACATTTAGTTAGTTCTTCGGTCCTCGTGGTGAATCTCTAACTAGTAAATGAATCATCAAGAACAAACAAATAAATCATGATAAACATCAAAATCAAAAACCAGGACTCACAGATTCAGTAAGCTGCCCGACGATGGAGATCCCTGGGCGCCAAATAACTTACTAACTCCGGAGCTAAAGAAAAACATCAGTTGGACCCCGGTTGCTCTTGATGAAGCAGAATTTCATAATTTTGCAACACAATATACATTGTATGTAAAACTTTTATAGCAAAATACCTTTGGTGTAATTGCTTGTAACAAAGCATTTATGTGAAAAAATACAAACACGAACTCGTTCCACTCGTGATACACATTTCCTGATCATTGCCTACTCTTACTTCTAATAATACATAGAAATCGAAAAGCTAACTTTCATGATTCATGAAAGTTTTAAGAAACTCGTCCCTTTGATAATTATTACAAAGGCTAATATTATATACCTTAATATGGAATCGCAAATTAAGATAACTTTATTGATTTACTTTGTTGATTAAAGTAACATTATATCAATCAATTCGCTCTTTTGGTACAAAAAATGAACTATGGCATTTGTAGTGACGGTTTTGATCCAATACTTAAGGAACCAACTAATTGCTCTTAAGTGTTTTAAGGATGAGACATTTATGCAATGCTAATATGTGTGTTATATACGTTTCATTGTGTACGTAAAAGAAACTAAGATAAAGATTGGGATTTCAATTGTTTTATACTTAAGACAAAATCATTCTTCTGAAAAGAATGAGGTTTCGGGGGGGGGGGGGGGGGGGGGGTAATATTTAAATATAGAATGCAATACTTGTTATACCAATGGAAGAGTGTCACATTTAATAGGGGTATGGCTATCCAATGATAAATACATTTAACTCAATGACTTCATATAAATAGTTCTGTGCTGTTGGCGCCTTATGTATGTTTTCATATTTTTAATTAAGTTAAGGTAACTGAGTGGCCACCTATTGGGAAAATAGCTGCTCATTCGGCTTACGATATGTTTCATGGTATAAGTGCCTGATTGTTGGTTTGGTTTTTTCCCACCTCGGTTTTTGGAGTGGGAATCTTTTTCTGATTGCGCCTTTTCCTGATCTTTGCCTACTTGTACCTTTTCATGTTTATAACACTTGAAAAGCAAATAAATTGTTAATTGGTTGTGTCTATAAAATGACAGTATTATTTATTCCGAACTTGATATAAAAAACAAGTATTTTTGATATCTATTTTGTATTCAGAATAATAAATTTGTACCCATGGGCAATTATCCTGGGGTGCAAAGTAGATCTTAATATCACCCAGAGTACATGTATATTTTATATGCGTACAGTTTACATTTAAATAAAATTCAATAAAGTGTTGTTTTTTCTTTTTTCTTACATTCTTCTTTTCTTCCTTTCCTTTGCTGTTTATTTTATGTCATGCCATGATTTATATTTGGGAGTGTACTATATGGCGTTACATGTGTTACATTTTAAATTTAGTACGTACAGAATGCCGAGAAATTGATACAATTAGCATCAAGTGAAAAAACATACTGCCATTTAGTCATTATTCCATAACCGTTATACGTATAATATATATCTCCAAACGATATATTTGCAAGCAACATGTTCTTTAATTATTCGCATGTGTAAATGGTGTAGGCCCCGTTTACTCATCCTGCTTAAATATAGATTTAGTTAAAATAATAAAATTTCCTGATAAATCGATATGATATATTTAGTAATAGTTTAAGGTTCTTGTTGAGTAGACGCATCCTATTAGATCTAGATTCTGTTTGTTCAATACATGCATTGATTTTCAAAATTAATAAATGTTACGTATGTTACATGGCGTAGCTCTTACTGAAGTACGGAAAACTATTTCTTGAAACTATTTAAACGTTTTACAAAGTTGAAAGCTGTTCAATATATCTCTTATTTGCGCAAAATATTTGAAGGGCGACTTTAAATTTTCTAGCTTTTCAATAGGAGTCGAAGTGTTCAACGACATATTATGAAATATATCTCAAAGAAAGATTCGTAGTATTTTGTTTGCAGTGTTTTCATTAAAAAAAAGTACAAGTAGGCAAAGATCAGGAAAAGGCGCAATCAGAAAAAGACTCCCACTCCAAAACCAAGGTGGGAAAAAAACAAACTAACAATCAGGTACTTATACCATGAAAACATTTCTTAAATCTATCATGTAACCGATACAACTGTAGTTTGATTTAAATAACACAAGTACTAAAACAAAGAAAATTAAGTAAATTGTAAAAAACTTAAAACTGTATTTTAGCTGCTTACCCAATTCCTTTTATAAAGTAACGTATGTAACATCTCAGAATGCACATTGAAGCTCTATAAATATTTTTTGGGCATTAAATATTGAGTCTTGAAAAATTGGGAAGAAAGGCCAATCTACGAATCGGTTTCAAATTGGTTATGTAATCATGCACCAAACATTTAAATGCTCTTGAGAAAGAGATGTGGGCCCGTATTAGACATTTCTTGCCTAATCTGAGATGTACTCTGAGATGTAAATACACCATACATTGACAAAAAGTCAGGGATTATCTCAAGATATTTCATTGCATTGACGTACTTTAAGAACACTTTCGTTTATCCAACTATTTATTTGTAAATTAAATGTTTGTCTAAGCGCACGGGTCATTCGTTTGTTTGTTTTCTTGCTTTACGACCACGGCGTACAGCCAAAATCATGTCGGGCCTGACAGTTGTCCTTACCCTGAAATCCTGTCACACCAGGGCGGCGCTATTACGGATTTCTAAAAAAACGCAGAACGCCGAGGTGAGCGCGGTACGAACGCCACCAACGCCGTAGCAACGCGGTGGCATCGCCAGCATATGCCATGGGAATTCCTAGAACGCCAAGGTCGGCATTTCGTTTGGACATACTCAAACAAATGCCGTCGCTTGGCGTTATAATAAGGGCGTCGTATGAACGCCCTGAAAACGCCGTGGCAACGCGGTGAGAACTTCATCAACGCACCATGAGCTCCATGGGCTCGCAGTGAGATCATAGTGCAAACGTCGTGGTAGCCTTTGGCGTTTGCACAGAGATGGAACGGCGTCCATCACGATTTCAAAGCGTCTACACCGCGCCGATTCGGCGTTTTCACGGCGTTTTATCTATCTTACTGTTTTCCTGAGGCGTTTGCTAGGCGTTTATTGCGCTCGCGCGGAGCTTTCACTTACCGCGTCCAGTGGTGTTTTTGATGAAAATAGATGAAAAAATATGCAAATTTTAAACATGACAAAAACAAACAAAACACTATTTAAATCAGATGCACATACATGTATTAGGATTTCTTTCACAATGTCTATCGACCAACAAGCTGGTTTATTACTTGTATATATGCAGGCGCAGCAGATACAAACTGCGGTTGATGCTGCCAGCATAGTTCTATAAATACACAGATGGAGCAGAGCGCAAAGAATGCTTTGGGTCTGGCCATGGTTGGAGGCAGCTAGAAGTTTTCAGTATGGTCATTTTCACAGATGCCAGGATATGCTTAAAAGCAAAACGTACAAATGACAGACTTCGTTTCCAGTTTGCCAACAACCGTCAGCGCAGTGCCAGAACACCGTGGAAGCGCGGTGCGAACGCCGTGGAAGTGCAATGTAACACCAAAGGCGCCGCGCAAGCACAGTGAAAATTTTAAGGTCGTGCAAGCGTTTTGAATTACCGGCTAGAACTCCGTAGAAACGCGGTAAAACGCAGTGTGAACTCCCTAGCAACACAATGAGGACGTGGTGAGGACGCCATGGCTTGCCTTTTCACTAATGAAATCGTTTTTACCTTGGCCTTCTCGCGGCGCCCTGGCGCTGACCAATGCGCTACGCGTAAGTTGCGCACACGCTGAGTACGTTCTTCGCACGTTTAACATACGCTGCATACGTTCTTCGCACGTTTAACATACGCTGCATACGTTCCAATTACGCTGCTCGTAGGTTGGTAATGCGTTATGCATACGCTTCTCATACGCTTAAAACATCCAGGAGGGATTTGGCGTATGACAAAGTATGCGAACGTATGAGTTACTTACAGGTAACGCTCATGCCCAACGTATTCGTTTCGTACGCCTAACTTATGAGTCGGCATACGTTGGAAATTGTGTGCATGCACAAAGTCTGGGCGACGTATGACAACGCGACGTATGACAACGTATGCCAGCGTATTCTAGCGTACCCGTAACTTATGTAAAACTTATACCGAACGTATGCAACGTACGCCATATCTCATATGTCGGTATACGTTGGCGCTATACGCTGTTGGGTGAACCCCCTTTAAATGGAGGCTCAGGAAGTGCTAAGATGAAATAAATATTAAGGCCCGCTCAGACCACAACGTATTAGCCAACGTATGAGCAGCGTATGAAAACATATCTAGTACGTTGTTGTACGTTGTTATACGCTGTTCATTTTGTGCTAAAAATCCGGAAAAGGCTCTTTCTGAACTTATGCAAAGCGTATGCTTAGTGCACGGAACGTATGTCTAACGCATGAGTAGCTTATTCATAACGTATCCATGGCGTACCATGACTTATAACAGCGTATAACAGCGTACGTCCAGCGTTAGCATAACGTTCGTGACTTATAAGGAGCGTATGTACAACGCACGTCCGACGTATTCCAAACATACGCACAGCGTGCTTCTAACGTACTCGACGTTTGTCAAAAAGGTGAGTCAAAGATAAAAAGTGATAAATAAATAAATAAATAAATAAATAAATAAATAAATAAAAGAAAAGAAAAATGATTAAAGAAATCTACACACCTGATTCTTCGGGTGCATTTTGTGGAGTTCTTATATCGTTTCTCAGAAGGATCATTTCCTATAATTAGGTTGAAATTAGTTTATGGGTCAGTTTTGCCCCACCTCTTGACTGATCCGTCTCATATGAGCTGAAACAATTTTTAAAGGGACATTAAACTGAATTGGAAAAGAAATATTTTAATTTACAAAAAAAAAAAAAAAAAAAAAAAAAAAAAATCTTTGCCACTTTATATGTCGACCCATTCAATATGAGCTTTGAAGCCATTCAGTTTTTACAAAAATATTCTCTGGACAAGCGATAATATAACAGTGAATACAATTTTAGCCATACACCCAATTGTGCATATTGTTTTTGGTCGAGTATACCATTTTGATACTTCCGTGTGACTATTTAATCATGAACACTGTACCTATTCTTTCCATTTTATACATATAAAATCCCGAACGCTGACCAATGCGCTACACGTAAGTTGCGCATACGCCGAGTAGGTTCTTCACACGTTTAACATACGCTGCATACGTTCCGAGTGCGCCAGGCAAACGCTGCACGTACGTTGGTAATACGTTATGCATACGCTTCTCATACGCTAAACAAAAATCCAGGTGAGCTTTGGCGTATGACAACGTATGCGAGCGTATGAGTAACTTACAGGCAACGTTCGTGAACTTATGCATAGCGTATTTGTTGCGTACGCCTAACTTATGAGTAACGTATGATCAGTACGTCGGCATACGTTGGAAATTTTGTGCATGCACAAAATTTCTGGGCGTACACGGCGTACGACAACGTATGCCAGCGTATTGTAGCGTACCCGTAACTTATGCAAAACTTATGCCGAACGTGTGCAACGTACACCAACGTATGGACAAAATGTCTCATACGTCGGCATACGTTGGCGCTATACGCTGTGGTGTGAGCACCCCTTTACGAAAACTTGCCCATGCAATAAACAGATATTTTTAGCTTAAAAATTGAAAATTTTCATAAGAAAAATGTTGATATATTTCTTATTTTTGCTCAAAGCATAATTGTGAGAACCGCCTCGGCGAGGCAGTTCTAAAGAGTACCCACAATCTATGTTTTGGAGCAAAAATAAGAAAAATAGGTTTACTCCTGCATACCCCAGTTTTACTATATAAAAGTGGGGTTCAAGGGGGTATACATTACACGGACATGTTTTCGTGATGAAGTTGCCTTTCCACTGTGCACGCGTTTAAAACACTCCAAAAAGTGTTCAGCTCGGAAATTATCCGCGTACAGTGTAATAATTTTCTGTGATTATGCATCTTATCCCTCAAGCTACCGCGCCCGGTTTTTGAGATAAATGATGAAACTCCAAAACCGAGTTCGGTTGCGAGATCGGCCGAGTGTCTGGCTCGATCGTATTGAAGCAAGCCCGAGAGTGATGACCACGTTCAGCACATTTCTCAAGTTCTACAAGCATTTATTCATAAGAACATTTCTACGTCACGGACATTCTCCGTCATTCGCTATTTTTTCTGTCAGCAGTGTGTAAATTAATGTGGTTTAATATCCCTGTCAACAGTTTTGCCATGCCGGGACATAACCACCGCTTCCTGGGTATTAACCTATGATAAAGAAATGTGCACAGAGCACCGGTTGGTTCCGGAAGGCTTGCCCGAGAACAGTGTGGCTAACTTACATGGCATAACTGTTGTCCATGTACGTCTTAAACCTGACAAAAGAAAGATTTCTTGCATCGCGGCTAATTACTGAGAATACGACGTACAAAATTATGTCCGATAGACAAGAAATGTCATGAGATAACCTGCTTTTTCTGTCAGTGCACAGATCAGCATTGGTGTGATCGCTTAGCCGATTAGCGCACATACAAATTAAAAACGGACTTCCTGGACCAGCTATCAGATTTGACTGTGCAGCTCCTGATTAGCGTCGCCTGATCAACAATTAAAAACGGATGCACATGTATAGAAGATTGGAATTTTATTTTGAGACTCCCCATCAAAAACGCGTTTGTATTTCAGTGAATGGTGTACAAATCTATCTCGGGTTAGGCAAGAAATGTCTATTTGTCAAATTACGCTACAATTTTTGGGACAAAAGCAACCAAATATTCGAGGCGACGCCTATCTTTCATTTAGACTAAATTTTTCATTCCGAACGATAATGTTATATTTCATATTGAAATTCAGATCAGCATATTAACGCCTTTATAGTGAATGCCGAATCTATATTGTATTTACGAATAGTATTTATATGTGTCTGCATGCATGTAGTCTACGTGACCATAATCACCAAGAAGCGAATTTTCTCATTTATTCTCCTTTAAAACTGAAAAATTATAAAATTATATCAAGTTTATCAATATCAATATCAAGTTTGATGGGGGACGATTCTAGCAACGAAAATACGTTTCGGAAAGAAGCGTTCTATGGAGACGGGTACGAACCAACATATACTCCGCTTACACCGGTACCGATAAACCAGGAGGGATCGGGTCTTCATTCCGGTCTCGACCTTCACTGTGGAAGTCCTCACATTATCATGCAGGCTGAGACGGAGCAGGAGATCGACGAAGACATATTCGACCAAACTACCTATGAAAATGAGCGCGTTCAGCCGAGTGTCAAACAAGAGGAGTCTGAATACGATGAATTCTCCTCCCAAATTCCTGGAAATCAAGACTATATAACTCGTATTGACGATTTGTTCTCGGAAGCCCCAATGGAGAGCTACATCGAGAGTATATTACCATTTCTTCATGGTAAAGAAGGGCTCATTACGTGGTATAGGAGTATTCTCATCTGTAGATTAAAGGGTGTACATGAGAATCCCCTTTTCTCGAATGCACCTGTCCAACGGAAAAACACAACCAAAAGCTCCAGCGCTTATAAATATGCTAAGGACTGTTTTAATCTTAATTCGTTCATAAATGGTGACATGACGGCACATGTGGATGATATTTTTACATGTCGTTCTGCGAAAATGTCTCAGAGTATCGAGTGTCAAGCAGAGTCGCAGCAGGAAAAAAGTATTGACATAGCATGCACAAAACAATTAATACAGTCACTTCGACAGGAAGTTAATGAGATCAAGAAATCCCACTCTGAGACAATAAAGAACTTAGTGTCACAAATAAATACACTCAAGAAAGACCAAAGGGCGCTTAAGTTGGTGGTTTCGCGCCTTGAGGATGAACTTAATGCAAAATCGGTGCTGTATGACGCGAAGATTAAACAAATGTCGTCTGCTACGAAGGACCTAGAGCATCTGAATCCATTTGAGCTGAACACTCGAATGAACGCATTGGAGGCAAACAACAAACGTTTAGATAGTAATGTTGTCAAACTTCAGGCTATCATACATAAGCAGAGCAGAAATGAAAATTTACCAGCGCAGTGTAACAGTCCTATCCAACAGGAAGTGTCCAATTCTTCTCGTCTGAAGTCCGGAGCGACGGAAACACAGGCGGGTCGGACTAGCGCACAAACCACTTCCACCGGAAATGCTCCCTCACCACAATTCAATACTGAACGCAATACTAGAGACAAACATTCAGACTCTATGAGTAATGGCGCAAACTCTATGAGTAATGTCACAAACCTAAACTCAAACGGGCCCATCACCCACCAAAACGCTGACCAAATGATAGACAATCAAGCCGCTCAAACGCTATCTAGAAATAATATGAATGTAACGGGATAGTCTCCCTTGTAGAATACGTTGGTGCAACGTATTAGCGGCATATTAGCGGGTAGTAATATGCAAACTAGAAACTCGAAACTTTGTGATTAGAGTAAGTGTTAGGTATATAGCGCAGTAAACCACCCTTGGTGGATGAGCATGCTTTTCCACCGACGGGGTTTCTGTGGCTTGGCTCGGCTGCACGTTACATTTGGTGGCAGCGGTGGAATGATGACAACTGCCAGAACGGAGTTGCCTTACCCATGTAGTCCCCAGGCCAAGACTCGGGGCGAGTCTTCTCGGAGGGGGAAGTAATGTAACGGGATAGTCTCCCTTGTAGAATACGTTGGTGCAACGTATTAGCGGCATATTAGCGGGTAGTAATATGCAAATTAGAAACTCGAAACTTTGTGATTAGAGTAAGTGTTAGGTATATAGCGCAGTAAACCACCCTTGGTGGATGAGCATGCTTTTCCACCGACGGGGTTTCTGTGGCTTGGCTCGGCTGTTCGTTACATGAATAACATAAATATAAACCCTTATATACCGGGAATGGTGCCTGCCGGCTCAGTTCGTCCTTATGGCATCCAGCATATGGGTCATCTGCTAAATTCATATCCAAACAGACTCCACTTTGGCCCCCATATTGTACCAAATCAAACCATCTTCCCTCCGCCAGTTATTACTGGTGAGTCAAACATTCAAAATCATAATTCTCATCAAACGGTTAATACCCATCACACCGGTCAGGCACCAAACCCTCACGTACAACATATCAGTGTTAATGAGATACCGCCCCGAAGGAACAACGATGAAGACAGTCAATGCGAAACTTCCAATAACAATGAACATACATCAGACCGAAGTATTAACTTAGATTGTAACGAGGGTCAAGCGACTCGCCAACAAACAGATGACGTCTTCATCGGTGTCCGTAGGGAGAGGCGGAAAAGGTTTTTCAGATATTATGTCAGCAATATTGACGAAAGTTCAACTCGTGGAGGCATTCTGGCGCATTTCAGTAATAACGGTGTACAAATACACGAACTGCAACTTTTTAGAAGCCGCAATAATAAGTGCTACGCACGTATAGTGGTCGAATCGCAATACAAGAACTTAGTGGAATCTAAAGAATTCCCCTGGCCAGATAATGTCTATTGCACATATTGGAATCGTAATCAGCGCCGCGAAAATAACAGGCGTAACAAAGGCAGAGAAAATAACGACGCGGACCGCGATAGAAATGACAAGCGCGATGGAGGCGCATATCGCAGGACTGCTTAAGTTTAGTCCTATCAGACAAAATACCTTCTTTCACATTCACATCCTACAATATCTGCGGTAGACACTCAGGCCATCTAGTTCTTAGTTTATTAATGGCACTGAATATTCTGACTTGGAACGTTCGGGGGATAATGTCATCCTCGTTATGTCTTAGTGATCTCTTGGACCAAACAAATTGTGATATCGCCCTAATAACTGAACACAAACTGTTACCGTATAATGAATCATCCATGGGCTGTCTACATGATGACTATGATCATTTCACTCGCTGTGATACAAACATTGATAACTATAGTCTACTCCGCTGTGGCAAAGGCGGGGTCTCAATATTGTACAGAAAAACATTGAACAGCTTTATTAAACATTTAAATCTCGGAACCGATAGATTGGCTGGAATAAAATTACGTAACCAATCTGCGAGGCCATATTATATTTTTGAAACATATATGCCAGCTAATAACGATATCAATCTGTTCAAAGAACAACTTGGTGGCCTGCATGAGGTATACACAAGCTATTCTCAGTTAGGTCATGTGATTATAGCGGGCGACATGAACTCGAGCTTGATAGACGAGGAACGCATCAATGTCCTAAAGTCCAGAGAGTTCTTACACTTTGTCAATAGCTATGATATTAAAGCAATAAATATACAAACGTTTTGCAAAGGACCAAAGTTTACGTTTCAACCGACTCAAACGATGCTGGACTATATACTAACAGACGAAATAACGGCAAACTTCTGTTATGGCTGTGAAATACTTAATGAAGGAACATTCCCGTCTACATCGGCTCACCTGCCCGTGTTATGCCGGTTTGTCGGCCAGTCAGTTATTACTAATACCGTTTTAGAAAATTCGAAATGGACAGCATGGCATAAAGCCAGTATAGAGCAATTAAGTAATTATGAAAAGGTTTTATCTAACTCTCTTCAAGCAATACTTAATATGAAAATAAACAAGGCTGATTTAGAGGAGGCAGTTACGGTACTTGTGCGACTTCTCCTAGATGCAGCTCAACGAACATTACCTGTTAAAAGGGTTAGTAAGCACACAAAGCCATACTGGAACGAAAACTTGAAGCGATTACACACAAGAGAGCGCGAAGAACAAGTAAAGTGGCTTGTGGCTGGAAGGCCAAGGGGTTTGGACAATGTATTATTCAAGAATTACAAAATAGCGAAGGAGGAATTCAGAACGGCGCAACGTTCAGCGAACGAGGAATTCATAGACAAGTCAATCAGAGATATTGAACAAGCTGCTGAATGCGACATAAGGCTATTCTTGAAACTCGCGAAGGGGAAAAGCAAAAAACAAAGTGAAAGCTGCCTAAAGTTAATAATAAATGACGAAGTTATTTCTCATCCTAACATGGTTTTATCGGCTTTTGAATCATTCTATAGAGACTTATCGATCCCAAAAGATAACCACCAGTTTGACAAATCATATACTCATGAAACAGAGACGAGACTTAATTCGCTGTTAGCTAACACATCAAACGAACACATGGATATTTTAGATGACGAAATAATGGAAGATGAACTTGCATCAGCTATTTCAAGCCTAAAAACGCTAAAGGCTCCTGGATGGGATCTCGTGCAGAACGAGCATATTATACACGGTGGTGACATTGTAAAGAAAGTCTTGTGTAAATTGCTTAATAAAATTATCGAACTTGAAAAAATCCCAGACTTTTGGAGAAAAGGAGTAATAATACCAATATATAAAGGTCATAACAAACGTAAAAGCTCTATTGATAGTTATAGACCAGTGACGTTGTTACCCGTTATGCTTAAAATATATGAAAAACTGCTGTACACCAGGATAACATCGTTCCTTAAATCAGCAAACATAAAATTCCCTAATAGTCAGCAGCAAGGATTCCAGCCACAGCTAAGCTGTATCACCACGGCATATACTGTCCAGGAAGTGATTCAATATAACATCGATCGCGGGAGCTGTACATACACCGCGTTTGTTGATATAAAAAGGGCATTTGACACTGTATGGCACAGCGCCCTCTTCGTCAAACTGTGTAATCTAGGCATCCGTGGCAAAGTATGGCGTATAATCCTTGATATGTACACTTCCATAGAAAGCTGCGTTAGTTTAAACAGGAAACTTTCGTCCTGGTTCCCAGTGAAACAGGGTGTGCGGCAAGGCAGCGTCCTGTCCACATTCCTGTATCTTGTGTTTATGAACGATCTTCTCGATGAAATTGAAAACAGTCGCAAAGATTCATGTATTGGTCCAACAGACTCGAGCTGTCCTGCGTACGTAGATGACACGGTGTTCCTAGCTAACTCACCTAATAGACTACAGGATATCGTGAACATTGCATTCGTATATGCATGTAAAAATCACTTTGAAATTCACCCCGAAAAGACCTTTGTGACTATATTCATTAAAAAAGACTTAAAACAATAAATCAAAGCATTCACATTAAACTGGGTGAAAGAGAGCTTCCCCAAAAACAGTCGGCGTTGCATCTTGGTATACTCCAGGAATCATCACGATCGCTAAATAATACAATTAAAGAAGCTTGTATAAAAGGCAGAAACTCGTTCTTTAGTCTAGCAAATACAGGCGTTAGACCATGTGGACTAAATCCGAAAGTATCTGCCAGCTTATATAAAAAAGTAGTGATACCCACGATAACATATGGATGTGAGCTATGGTCTAACTTAACCACAAGTAACTGCACGGAAATAAATAAAATACAACATTTCATTTCGAAGAAAATTCAAGGATTCCATCCATATTTGAGGTCTGACATGTGCGAGTCAATGTTAGGCTTGTACAAATTGACAGCGGAAATTGATCGCCGTAAACTACTTTTCCTTGGGAAACTGTGTATATTACCATCCTCCTCCCTGCCAAATCAAATATTTTATCTTCGACTTTTCTTATTCTTTGATGGATACACAGACTCTGGGTTTATGGCGGATATATGGGTCATACTTAAGAAATATGGCCTTAGTCATTATCTACGCGATCTTGTGAATACACTGGATTTTCCCACTGCACGTCAATGGAAGCGGATTGTTAATAAAACTGTTTTCCAGAAGGAAGAACAAGCGTGGCTCCAAAGAGTGCAAAACGATCCAGATTTCACGCGATTCCGCCAGCTACATAATTCCATACAAATCGCACCAATATACAATTCGCCACTCACCAGCGTTCTGCGTAATAAACGTTTTTTGATCTCGATAGCGAAAATGTGGGTGACTAAACCACCACTGGTGAGGCAATGTTATTTATGTGAAACTGACACTAGAGACATATTGCTTCATAGCGTCACGGAGTGCCTTTGTTTGCGTCCATATACAAACTTTTTCTTATATACATTACAACAAGTGAGTTACGAGTTGGTATGCGAATTATTACAGTGTCAAAGAGAAGGCTTTTTAGTTAAACTACTGGGACTGAAGTTTGATACACCACTCAGCGAAGAAATCTACGTAGAGGTCGCGAAATGCAGTTACCAGTTTCTTCATGAGCTTCTCATGGGTATAAGGATTTACTAAGTCGCCAAACGAACTGATCATTGCAAAGTACGTGCAATGAATAACATGTGTTGCCTCATGCAGAAAGCTAGTTGTACTGTTGATAAAATTCGCTCGTTTGTTTGTACTGACACCAACTTTAGCTGTCTGTTTGTTCATATTTGATATCTGTTTGATTTATCTGTATGTTCATGTTCACTTTCTTCTTTACTAATTTGTATGCTCTTTGATGTTTTGTTTGCATGCTCATATTTGATATCTGATTTATTTGTATTTTCATGTTAAAATCTCCTTTGGAGGAAATAAAGATAGAATGAATGACATTTTTCCACCCCAATGGGCAATTCTTTATTTTACTTAATACGGAATTATCTTCCCTTTTCCTGATATGACGCTACACTTTTTTGATACTACGACAACCGGATTTTGAAAGTACAATCAATTATCTTTAATTTGAGGCCAAATTCATCCTTCCGAACGATGAGGTAATTTTATTTTCCAAAATCAGTTTCAGCTGAGCGACTATAGTACCCGATAAGCAATCTAGTTACCTCGAATTCATGTTTTTGAACAGGTATTTTCGTTCTGATTTCGCCATTTCCTGATAATTGCTTACTAGTTTTACCTATTTAAGAAGAGAATAATAAAGCATACGGAGAAGTTGAAAATCTATTCTCAATTAATTCCGTTTTTTAAAGCGGTAGTTTTGTTATTTAATAACGTGTTCAAACAAAAAAATATAGTCAATATTGCATTACTTATTGAATGACGCACGTAGTTGCCGATGGACAACCGTCAAGTTAAGAATCCTTCTGTCGACTAGTTATTCAGTCCTTGCGTTTTTGTTCGTATTTTCCCTTTTGAGATGTGTGTGTGTGTGTGTGTGTGTGTGTGTGTGTGTGTGTGTGTGTGTGTGTGTGTGTGATTGACCAGTTCCTGGTAATTGCTTATTTTGTTATCTATACATCATATATTATTATATTACATCGTTTTAATTCCGATTGGATCTTCAAATCTGAAACACAATCGCTGAACTTTAATGCCATTTTATAAACATGTCGTGGCAAAGGTCATTTTGGTTCCTTATTCCGTTAGCAAAACAGTTGAGATGGGACAATGCTGGTAATAAACAATGCGGTCACTTAATCGGAGACACAAATGACAAACAACACGACTTTCCCACATTGTAATTGTTTAATAATTATGAATTTCCTCAGCATATACCTAAATTCAAGTCTTGCACCACACTATTTTCTGTATTTTTATGAATAAATGGAATTATGTTTAAAACTGCTATAATTTTGGTTTATTAAAAAATTACAACTTTCTGAATTCAGTAAAAATCACCAGTTCTTTTAAATTCAAACGATTTTGTTGTTTTTCTAAAACTGACACTTCGCTGACCATGTGTGCACTGGTAACTTATTGAAACAATTCTTTTCGAACTCAAGCTTACCCAAAGTTACAAATTACACATTTGCTATCCCATTGCATTGCCATTCACATTCTCTGGAATTTGCTGCAAAATAAAATAATTGATGCTAGAATAAACCAAGACTAAAAATAAACATCATGTTGAATCATAAAAATTTCAGAAAACGGGGCGGTGTTACGTTTGATGTAAGAAATATTATAGTAGTTCACAGCACACGTATTTACTTGCTTACTTGCTATAACACACTATAATAATGCGCGCGCGCAATCGACACAAACATATATACTTACATACCCATTTGCAAAAACAAGGCCCACTAAATACGAGAATATCTCCTAGAACTTCCAATGTATATTTAATGCTCCGACATATTGTAAATAGAATCATTTATGCTGAGTATACGATCATAAAATAATAATTATAATAAAAAACAATGTCATGGTGGCTTTTGTGCTTTTTTGAATACAGAGATATTCACGTACTGTATATTAACTATAAATGACAAAGGAATGCAGTTAAAATATACTGAGCCAAATTTATAACGCAACATGTCAGCAAAGGTTGATCATCTGTTGTTACTGAGAAATCACTGTTAAATGTATACAAGAAAACTGAAACAGTTTGCCAAATAGTTATCAGCTTGTATGGCCATATTTTGCCGCGATTACCACATTACATCTAAGCTGGGTACCTCAGCGAGGCGGTCGTAATGTGTTTTTACAATCCACGTTTTGACAAAATATTAGAAATGTTTTTGAGATTTAAATTTTTATTGACATTTTCATTTCAAATTGACAAAATCTCTGTTTGATGCATGAGCGTGTTTTTGCAATGCTCTAAAAGGAGCCAGAAAGATAATCGGTCTACTTGGCTAGTCATATTACCTGTGTGTACGACCAAATATGCCTTGCTTAAATAAATGCTACCGCCACATATCATGACTGAACCCCATCTAATTAATAACGACAACTTGCAATTGCAATATTTAGAGATTTTTTTTCAAAAGCAAAACTTGAAAATTTAATTGGAAAAACTTTTGATATTTTTAATAATTTTGCTCAAATCATTGATTATGGGTACACGTAAGAACCGCCTCGGTTCAAACGAGTACCCACAATCCATGTTTTGGAGCAATAATAAGAAAAATAGGTATACCCCTCCATACCCCAGTTTACTATATAAATGTGGGGTACGATGAAATTTTGGAGCAATGGGGTATACATTTCATGGATATGTTTTCCTGATCATTACGAAAACATGCCCATTAATAAACAAATTTTTCTTTAGTTGTAAAAATTGAAAATTTCAGATTCTTAATAATATTTTTCTTATTTTTGCTCAAAACATAGATTGTGGGTACAAAACATAGACTGTCGAGGCGGTTCTAACGAGTACCCTCAATCTATGTTTTGGAGCAAAATTAAGAAAAATAGGTATACCCCTCCATACTCCAGTTTTTTTTTTCTATTTAAAAGTGGGGTACGAGGGGGTATACATGATTTCCTGAAGTAAGTTCAGCCGCACAAGTGCTCGTATATCGTTTACGAAGAAAAAAAATATTCACAAGACGTTTCATGATAAGAAATGTCGCATGAATTATTTTTGCGTTATTAATTTGGTTCAGTATATACCCGAACATGTATATATTAACCCAAGATATTTGTATATCCCACCGAGAAATAAAGAAAAGCGCATGTACAATATTGATACCCTAAAATCATACTTTAATAAGGTGAAATTAGGCCGGAAACACCATTTTTCAATTTGTGTAATATGCGTAGACAAATTAGTACTTGTATGTTAGAACGTGAAAAAAATCGGCGCCATGTGAAATTCGATCAGTTTTTGTTTTCGCTTTTGTTTTTCCTTTTTTCCTTTTTGAATAGTTTTGAAATTTTCAAAAAAAAAAAATGCCATACAGTAGACTCAGGTGATATGACGTATTAATTAGAAAACAAAGCCAGCCGTAGATCACTGTAGAGATAGATGATTTGCACCTTTGCCCACTCTGCGGACAGTACAGGTTCCCGCCATCTTAAATCTGAAATTACGTTTCTTTTAGACAACCACCTAAATTCAGTAGTTATGTTAAATATGAAATTATTCTGCAACAAAGGTGCTGATTTTAATGTACATGTGTGACGTATGTTTATATTAATTTGCGGCCATACATCGGGTTCGGTTGCGTTGTGTTTTAACGATATCCATATCCATAACAAACCCCCCAGTTTGTAACAAATTCTTGTGGGTCGGTAGTATCTGTAGGATCGTTACCAGCTTGTCCGTCAAAATTCCCACATGCTCCTGAAAAAAGAAAATAAGCATGAAAAAGAAGCCCCAAGTGACGACACATTAACCTCGAGTCTGTGCATGAAAAAACATTAATTTGGGTTTCCGACCAAGTCCGACACAAACCGGCATGTACATTACAGTCACAGAAGCAAGCTAGAAGCTTGCGAATATAAGAAGAAGAGGAATTGTACTATCCCTGTAGCGAAAACAAAGGCTCTGATAAACTGTGCAATTACTGAACAGCTGATCTGCGTCTTTGTTTTCGCATATGCAGATTGTTGGATTTCTCAAGCAAAGACTCCCTTGTTTTTGCATATCCTTCTAAAACGCAAGACTGATGTGCAATTGTACATGTTTGTTAAAACTTCATCTGAATCTCGTCACTGCCTACGTGAATATTTAAGTTTTCTCAGGCGAGTGGTTTACATCACTGGTATTGATTTGATGTATTTTGAATATTTAAATTCTCAGCCTCCTTAAAAAAAATCCCGTCACCCAGTTGTGTCGCAACCACCCAAAAAATAATTAAAATTGCGTTCCATTGCTAGTAAATTTGAAATACAATGTACTTGACAAAATCGAGGTATAAACAGCCATTTTGCATGCAGTCATACGGTATGCCTATTGCGCATGCTCAGTTTAAAAAGTAGGTGTTAAATGGTAGGTATATGGTACAAAAGGGTGAGGAATCTGGAAGGTCACTCCATTTTAGCAACTAGCCCATGCTAGCTTCCTTAGAGTACAAATATAGTCTAGAAGCCTCTGTGGTGTCTAATCGTAAAGCTTCTCCCCGCTTTTTGTATTCAGGGGTCGTAATGTCGGTACAGGGCCCCATACAGGCCTTCAGATAACATTTTCAGCATGTTCTATCTCCATATGACATAACATGTTAGTTAAAATCAAAGTTAATCACAATTGTGGGATGGGAGTAGGATAGTAAAGGGTATGAGCACACCAAACGTGTTTATAACAAAATATACAGAATGCGAAAAAGATTTTCCATTCTTGCGACTTTGGGTGACCGGATTTTTTGAGGAGGAGTATATTTTCCCGTGGGGTACTTTTCTACACACCGAAAGTATGTTATTCACGAGAAAATGAGTTTTATGTATCTTTTGAGTAACTTACAGAACATACATGTACCTGAAAGTCCTGTATTCTTGAATGATTCTGGCACCTCTATTGTAACCACTCGTTTTTTATCCCACAACACCCTTACTCCATTTACGAGCAAAACCTCGATATTTTTACCCAAGTCCGTTATAGTTCCACCGCTCTGTGTTTCGAAAGGGAGATTAATGGGATTGTCGAGGCCGTCTGTGACATCACCGCCCTGCTTCAGTAACCAATCATCGCCTTGACTGTCAACGACCCTTATTTGGTCCACACACGTGATCCCATGGTGGCGGCACGCCACTAGGTTCCCAATTACTCCGAAATCAGTGTTCACCACCAGATTATACTCGCAATCTCTAGCATGCATCAAATTGTATTTTTTGCCATCCAAAGTGCTGGTATGAGGATCACCTCTGACAATGCATGTTGCTGCAACTATAATGAGATTGAACACATGTATTTTTTTTGCAAGACGAGGATTATTTCTTGAGAAAGGCAAGCATCTATAAACGAATTATCGAATACATGTTATACAATTGAGCCGCCTCGTGGGAAAACCAACAATGTGGTTTCCGAACAGGTCCGACACAAAATCAGGCTGTATAGTCACAGAAGCAGGCTAAATGCTTGAAATTTCGGATTTTAGAAGAAATCCGTGTGGCGAAAACAAAGGCGCTGATCAGCTTCGCGGTTACCGCGAAGCTGATCTGCGTCTTTGTTTTCGCATATGCAGATTGTTGGTTTTCCCATGGGGTGGCTCAATAATACTTTGAATTGTACCTGTTGAACGCATTTAGTCATAGACGAAATACTTCCATCACTGTTCCGTTGGACCTCTCCAGGGAGTGGAGCGTGGTCACGAAGTGTATCGGAGTGGAGGTTAGCCAGCTAATCTTATTTAGTCAATGGAACGTACCGGTTAACGTCAAGAGCTTTTAATAACTTTTGCGCATTGAAATGTCTAAAATTATCATATTCAAATTTGGTTTTGTGCCTGAATATATTTGATTTTCTTTTATAGTAAAGTAGAAAAACCTAAATATTGGATAACTAGAAAGCGAGACATACGAGAAAAGGTACTTACGAGTTTCGCCAATAAATAAAAGCGCAACAATAATAGTGCACAAGGCTTTAAGCTGTTCCATGTCTTCGAGCTTCGAGGGCGTTAGTCTGAAAATATCAGAGATCTAATTATCGTTTTGAATTATAAACTTTATTTACATGATGAACAAGGCAATTTGAAACACCAAACTTTGTCTCTTATTGGATAAGTTTTGATTGATGGTCGGGCTGTGTTTGATAAAAGTTTTCCCCCCGAACAAAATATCATTTCAGCGCACTTTACTATGTATTTTGTAACTTCATAATTAACGTCAAAAATATTGCATCAGCCTGTATTTTTTTTTTTTTTCTTTTTTTTTTTTTTTTTTTTTTTTTTTTTTTTTTTTTTTTTTTTTTTAATGGCACAATTCAATAAAATTACGTTTATCTTAAAAATCAATTTGGTAAATGCGAATATAGAGGCACTGATTTACAGCAAAGACATTATACACTTTCTTATGGACAAAACAGCATTATATATTGTGATAGCAGGCTATGTTTTTTTTTCTAGAATTTAGTTTACGTGCTAGTAATGATAGTTGTGATAGTAATAAAAACTAGTAATTTATAATAAAGAATTTAGACTATTGAGGATCACAGTAATGCTAAGAATCTTATTATAGGAATTTCAATGTTTTTACGATCATATAATCAACTACGTGAATGTGAAACGTTCCATTAATTAATTAATAAATAAATAAATAAATAAATAAATAAATAAATAAATAAATAAATAAATAAATAAATAAAAATAATAATAATAATAATGATAATAATAATAATAAAAATCATGAATAATAATATTATTATTAAATCATGAATAATAATTATTATTATTATTTCTTTGCCTCTTTAGTCGCATTTGCTGACATCCAGCCGGATAAAATATTAAAAAATATATATTAAAAAAAACTGAAGTTTTGAACACCATATTTTGAAAATAAAATGAAATTAGAGAAAGAAATTTAAGCAAACCAAAAGAATACTGACCTTATTAGTTCCTCCTAATCGACACAAGATGGCCAGCGAGATTTGCCCCTTATATATACAACGGCCACAATCGATTTCCACGTAAGCATTTACAGCATTGATGTTAGATTCAGAAAAGTCAGCTGGCTGGCAAAATGCCAAAATCCCACTTTGCAAGTTTATTAAAACCTATACTTTGAGTTCTTTTCATTACGTAAACTAGTCCATGCAATATACAAAAAATAATAGGGTGTAAAAACTGAAAAATTCATCAGGAAAAAAATGACAAAATTTTATTAATTTAATATTTTTGTTCAAAACAGTGAGTGTGGGTACACGTTAGAAGGCGGTTCTAACGAGTGTCCACAATCTGTGTTTTGGATAAAAATGAGAAAAAATGGTATACCCTTGCGTACCCCAGTTTTGCTATATTAAAGGTTCAATTATTGCTATCAGACCAATTATAGTATTCTAGAGCATTCTATTGGTGGAATGTAAATATTTTTGTAAGTACATCCTATTCTTTAGAATTGCATGAGGGGTGGTGTCGAAACTATGTAATTTTACATCATGCAAATGTTTTTCACTGCTGAGGACACAGTTTATGGCATTAAAGTGGCCCTCTGAAAACACTGACAGTCTTGAGAATTTATCCCAGGGATACACGATAGATTACATCTCATAACCTGTCCAATACCTTTCAATGGATATATTTTTCTCTCGTATTTCCTCACTTTTTGACAGTTTTATAAATAGTCATGAATATGCAAATGCGATTATTTTCATAAAGGACCACGTCATCAATAAATTCGTCATATGATATTACTTTTTCAATATTAAATAAAAAAAAGTGTGACAACGATAGTTTGGGCCTGAAATTAGTTAATTTATGGATTTTTAAAGATTTTTCTGCCATTTGTCATGTTTTTTATGAAAATTAATGACTATGTTAATTAGATAATTTGCATTACTTACCATACGAAGAAGGGGATATGTCCAAGTCGATACTTCTGTGGTGGTTCTTTTTGTTTTGTGTCTTGGTGTTTAAAATATTTTTGTGCTGTTGGCGCCTTATGTATGTTTGCAAATTTTAGTTAAGTTAAGGTAACTGAGTGGCCACCTATTGGGAAAATAGCTGCTCATTCGGCTTACGAAATGTTTTCATGGTATAAGTACCTGATTGTTAGTTTGGTTTTTCCCGCCTTGGTTTTTGGAGTGGGAGTCTTTTTCTGACATCCATAATAATAATCTATCAAGCGATTGGTCGATGATTGATTGATTAAGTAAACGTCATTTTTAAAGCTAACGGGAAATATAGATTAAAGATTTGACGTCGCGGCAAAAACGTCAAAACTAAAATACAAGATATTTTTCATGCTCAACCCAGTAGAACCCGAAACGTGTGTGTATGCTCACGGAAAAAACGGCCAGGTTTAATGACCTGAACCAATTGATATATTAGAATGCTACATGTATTATGAAAGTATTCATAAGCAGCAAAATGTCTCGTTCTACCATGATGAGCACGAAAAAGGTTTAATAACCATGTGTTTCTTTGTATAAGCACTTAATTCATAAAACTAAACATATACGCAAACAGTGCGTAATTACATGATTCTGGGAAATACACACACGGAATTGGTTTCGGGTTCTACTGGGTTGAGCATGAAAAATATCTTGTATTTTAGTTTTGACGTTTTTGCCGCGACGTCAAATCTTTAATCTATATTTCCCGTAAAAGATAACGTCAGGACGTTATGAATTTGAATTTCAGTAACGCCAAAACAATATGGCGACGTTCCTGCTGAAGAGCTGTAAAGTGAAAGCGCTACAGGACTGAAATAAATTGTTGCTGTTGCTTCATTTCATTCTTTCTTCCTATCATTACCGACACAAGGACTAGTTGTTTTATATATATATATATATATATATAAGTTTATTCTTACTTTATAATTGTCAGTTATTCTTATATGTGTGGGATATTTCTTTATTTTTGTCATGTAATAAATGAGAAAACAGTCATTTAAGAGCAGTGAATATATTCATGAGCAAGGGGTGGGTCAAACTGTAATAATTTATCCATTGAACAAAGCCAATATCTCAGGTACCGAAGCCCCCTTTTTAGATTTACAAAGAACTTCACCCACCTACTTGCAGATGGATTTGTTTCGCTTCTTCTAAAATTTATGATAAGCACGATGATTGATTTTGATACAGTAAATTTTCTGTTTTTGGATGGTGACGTTCCTCGTCGTGCTTTTTATGGTGTATAATTTTCGCAACTTATTAGGTTTGCCAGAGTCTGCAATCATGTTACGGACTTCAACGCTCGAAATAAATATTTAACGGCCAAACATCTCCACAAGGCTATCGGTATCATAAACTTCGAAAAATATTTTCTAAATTTCATCGTAGACACTATGAACTGATTTCCAAATATAATGTTGGTTAAAGACGCTTTTAGGTGAAGGCCTTTCGGAACCAGAATTTTATGGTGACTTGGTTTACAAATTTAAGAAACGTATAGGAAGGAATGATTTTTCTTTTCAGTTTAGAAAAATAATTACACGTTACAGACGTATAGGTTATAACTTGAATGTTATGCGACAGTCTGCATGCTTAGTTTTTAACCCAATCATGGTTGATAACTAACTGCCTTCTTTAATTGCACGCCGGTGGGTCGGGCGTCAGACTCTATGATGGCCCCGACTTAAAGCTATTCATTTTAGTTGGTTGGGACCGGAGCTTCTTGTATGTTGCTTGGCCCACCGGGGTCCAACTGGTGTTTTTCTTTTGCTCCGGGTTTCAGTAAGTTATTCGGCGCCCAGGGCTCTCCATCATCGGGCAGCTTACTGAATCCGAGTCTTCGTTTTTGATTCATCAGGATGTTTATCATGATTTATTTGTTTGTTCTTGATGATTCATTGATTAGTTAGAGATTCACCACGAGGACCGAAGAACTAACTAAATGTTATGCTGAGGGTGAGATTATGGCCATGTAAAAAGGTACAAGTAGGCAACGATCAGGAAAAGGCGCAATCAGAAAAAGATTCCCACTCCAAAAACCGAGGCGTGAAAAAACCAAACTAACAATAAGGTACTAAGATTATGAATACATTTAGTAAGCCGAATGAGCAGCTATTTCCCAATAGGTGGCCACTCAGTTACCTAAACTTAACTAAAATATGATAACATACATAAGGCGCCAACAGCACAAAAAACTAAACACCGAGACATAAAACAATAAGAACCACCACAGAAGTAATGCCTTGGAACGATCAGTAATATAAAATTACTGGAGGGCTTAAACCGGTTTTACCGGATCCTAACCTCGCCCTCAGCTTCTGCAGTGGTTCATAACGTTTAGTTAGTTGTTCGGTCCTCGTAGTGATAGTCGTCTAGATACCTATACCTCCTCCTCCAGGGGGAATTTTCTAAATTATGATTTTCTAAAAGTACATTAAAAAAGCTATCAAACCCTGTTTTCTGCCATCTGGAAGTGGAAGCGTTTGCGTTTTATGTTATATGTTTCATTATATTACCCTAAATATTCATTTTTTTTTGCGTTTTAATAATGGGGATACACATAGAATATTGAAAATATCTCAGTTGTTTCTTATCATAGACTACTGAACTTGGTCTCATTTTAATGCTTAGCATAACCCTTTCATCCGATGATAAGTAATGGAAAATATCTAATTTGTATATTCATGAATTTTCATTAAAATGAAAAAAAGAAACAATTAAAAATCAATTATCCCCATAAAAACTAATTTCAGGCCTAAACTATCATTGTGGCTCATTATTATTGTACCAATAATACTATTTGACAAATTTATTGATGCCAGGGACCTAAATAAAAATTATCTCATTTGCATTTTCATGAATATTAATGAAATGACGAAAATCAAGGTTTACTCTATTGCCATTTGAAGGGTTCAAGTGGGTTATAGGATTTTCCTTGCACCCTTGGAACAAATGCTCATTGGTGCCAGTTTGGTCAGAGGATCACTTTAATGCCCATTTAGGTCATGTAAAATCACAGAGTGTTCACCCCCCCCACCCCTAATAAGCAGATGAATAATTGTGGTACACCTCTATTACTACATGTATCTTGGATACTGATAGACCTAGAGAGCTGAAATAGGTATCAAATGATTGCTTTGGCAATGTTCTATAACCATGTAATAAGATATATTAACAAGCTGGCTATCTAAACGCTCAATTATTAAAAAGAAGTTCAGATATAAGAAAAGTAACAGATAAAGGAAGAGGGTATACCAACAAAATTACTGATACCTCGGAAACCAAAAACTCTAAGAGAGCTGAAATGTGTATCATATAATTGTTATGATAGTGTTCTCGAATCATGTGATAAGATACAGAAAGAATCAGACTTTCTTGGTGTTCAAATATTGATGAGACCTTTCAATAGTAGAGAAAATTCATAGAACAATGGAGGGGGTATACCTACAGATACGTTTATAGCTCAGCAACCAAAAGCCATAGAGAGCTGAAATTGATAACAAATGATTGCTATGATAACATTCTAAAACCGTGAAATAAGATGCATATATAATCGGACTTTTCTGCTGTTCGAATATTGATTCAATCTTTAAATATTAGAGATGGAGGGGGTATACCTACGGTAACGTTTATATCTCAGCAACTAAAAGCCAGAGAGAGCAGAAATTGGTGTCAAATGATTGCTATGACAATATTGTATAACCTTAAAATAAGATATATAAACAAGCTGACTTTTTTGTTACTCAAATTGCTGTGACAATATTCTATAATCATGTTAAAAGATTTATAAACAAGCTGACTTTCTTGTTGCTCAAATATTTAAGAAAAGATAAGATATAGGAGAAAAATCACTGTCAAAGGAAGGGGATATACCAATAAAATTGCTAATATCTCAGTGACCAATAGCTCTAGAGCGCTGAAATTGGTATCAAATGATTGGTGTGATAATGTTCTATAATCATATGATAAGAAGCATAAATAATCTTACTTTTTTGTTGTAAGAATATTGATGAGAACTTTAGATATTGATGTTTTTCTTTTGCTCCGGAGTTAGTAAGTTATTCGGCGCCCACATCGTCGGGCAGGTTACTCAATCTGTGAGTCCTGGTTTTTGATTCATCAGGATGTTTATCATGATTTATTTGTTTGTTCTTGATGATTCATTGACTAATTAGAGATTCACCACGAGGACCGAAGAACTAACTAAATGTTATGAACCACTGCAGAAGCTGAGGGTGAGGTTATGGCCATGTAAAATCGATTTAAACCCGCCAGTAACTTTGTGTTACTGATCGTTCCAAGTCGATACTTCTGTGGTGGTTCTTTTTGTTTTATGTCTTGGTGTTTAAAATATTTTTGTGCTGTTGGCGCCTTATGTATGTTTTCATATTTTAGTTAAGTTAAGGTAACTGAGTGGCCACCTATTGGGAAATAGCTGCTCATTCGGCTTACGAAATGTTTTCGTGGTATAAGTACCTGATTGTTAGTTTGGTTTTTTCCCACCTCGGTTTTTTGGAGTGAGAATCTTTTTCTGATTGCGCCTTTTCCTGATCTTTGCCTACTTGTACCTTTCCATACACAATAATATGAAAATAAAAGGAAAAATCAGATACAAGTCATTCTGTAGGTAAACTAGTTCATTTTTTTCTGCGACTTCTAGTTTTCATTAATATTAATGAAATAAAATAGATGAGCCTTATATCCTTTATTACATGTGTGATATGTATTTGGATGATAGAACATGACCATAGCATTCATTTGATAACACATTAGTGTTCCATGTTTATGAACAGCCCGGGTACAAATGATGCTATGTGTATAAACCCTATTTTTCCAGGATTTTTCACTTTTTAATTAACATTCATGAATATGAAAATGTGATAATTTTCACATAGGCTCATGACAACAATAATTTTATGAAATTTGTCTAATTGTTGCAATATAAATGTGTCACAACGATAGTTTAGGCCTGAAATGGGTTAATTTATGGGGTTTTAATGATTTTCTACCATTTTCATGTTTTCATTAATAATCATGAATATGAAAAGTAGATATTTTGCATTACTTGTCATAGAATATAAGGGCTATGTCTAAGCTTCACTTGAAGACCATATTCAATGGTCTAGGATCAGTAACAGCAGAGGTATGATCGATTGTTTATGTCTACCCCCATTATCTCTATACAAAAGATGGTATCAGGTCATAAAATAAAACACAGCGTAAAACGCAAACACTTCCACTTCCAGAGGACAGACAACAGGATTTGATAGCTTTTTCAATGTACTATCAGAAAATCATGGTGCAGAAAATTCCCCCTGTGGGGGAGGGTTCGCCCAACTGGCCATTAGCCTATGAATCTCTAACTAGTCAATGAACATCATGGACAAACAAATAAATCATGATAATTTCCATGATGAATCAAAAACGAGGTATCACAGAATGAGTAAGCTGTCCGACGATGGAGATCCCTGGGCGCCCAATAACTTACTAACTCCGGAGCAATAGAAAACCACCAGTTGAACCCTGGTGAGCCAAGCAACAGACAAGAAGCTCCGGCCCCAACCAACTAAAATGAATAGCTTTAAGTCGGGGCTATCATAGAGTCTGACGCCCGACCCACCGGCATGCAATTAAAGAAGGCAGCATAGTTATCAACCGTGATTGGGTTAAAAACTAAGCAAGCAGACTGTCGCATAACATTTAAGTTATATCCTATACGTCTGTAACGCGTAATGATTTTTCTGAATTGAAAAGAAAAATCGTTCCTTTCAATAAGTTTCTTAAATTTGTAAACCAAGTCACCATAAAATTCTGGTTCCGAAAGGCCCTCACGTAAAAGGGTCTTTAGCCCAACATTAAATTTGGAAATCAGTTCATAGTGTATGCGATAAAATTTAGAAAAGTTTTTTCGAAGTTTATTATACTATAGCCCTGCTGAAGAAGTTTGGCTGTTAAACATTTATTTCGTGCATTGAAGTCCGCAACAATATTGCAAACTCTAGCAAACCTAATAAGTTGTGAAATGTATACGCCATAAGAAGCACGGCGAGGAACGTCACCATCCAAAAACGGAAAGTTTACTATATCAAAATCAAAGTCATCACGTTTATCATAAATTTTAGAAGAAACGAATCCATTTGCAATAGAAAGATGTAAGTCTAAAATGGGGCTTCGGTATCTGTGTTGTTTGCTTTATTCAACTGTAGTTCAGGGGGATAGATTTGTTTGACCATGCCTTCAAAATAAGGATTGTCAATGTTCAAAAGGTCATCGAGGTACCTAGAAGTCGAATTAAAGGCCTCGATAACATCAGCTTGATTGTCATGGTTAAGAGAATCCATGAAGTCTCTTTCGTAGCAGTATAAATATAGATCAGCTACGAGAGGGGCGCAATTGGTACCCATCGGGATTCCAACAATTTGTCTGTATAACTTGGTCCCAAATCTATAATAAATATTATCCAGGAGATAGGATAAGGCATCGCATACATTCTGACATGACCAAAGTGTATATCGACTTTGGTCAGAGGAAGTGAAAAATGCTTTTCTATCATTACAGGCCAAATAAAGTGAGCCATGGTTTTTAATGCTCTTTTGAATGTCCACTCTATCAAATCGAGTATTTTTTTTCTTTAATCAGTTTATGTGGCAATGTGGTATACAGAGTGGAAAAATCGTATGTGGACAAGCTCGTCGCACGGAACCCTCTACACTTCAATTTACTGAGCACCTCGCCAGAATTTTTTATTGACCAAAACCAATTTTTATTTGAAGTTTCATACACCATCTCACCGTATCGTATGACATGAGATTTGATAGCAGTAAGACAGGAAGTTAATAATTTAGAAAGTTCACTGGTAGTACAAGAACTAGAATTAGCAATAATTCTAGCTTTGTATGGTCTTTTGTGAAGCTTAGGTAACCAATACATCGTAGGAAGTTTGTCTTGGCCTTCATTGACACAAACAGAAAACTAAACATGTAATTCATTTAAGTGAGCATTAACTACAGACATTTCATCAGTATCTGTCTCCTGATAACCCCTGGTACCATCAAGCTCCTGTTTTAAGGTGTTAATATAGTGAAGCCTACAAACAACAACAACGTTGTTTGCGGCCTTGTCTGCTGGAACCAAGACATACTTTCTATGGAATTCTTGGATACCCTGCTTCAAATGCCTAGAGGACGATTTGGGCTTAGGCGGTAAAAGATTAGTATTCTGTGAATAAAACTTTATACGTTTATCCACAATAGTGAAGATACTTCTTTTCCAAGCTTTAAGAGCACCATCCTCAACACCCTCTCGTTTAAACTATGGATTACCGAATTCATTTAATGCAGATGCAATCTCCTCTCTACATTTGTCGAAATTAATGTAGGAAAGGAATCTGTATTTCGGACATTCAGAAACAATATTGCGAATTCTAGAATCCGAAATTATTTTTTAATTTCCAGTTACTATATGTCCGGCGGGTTGATAAAGATATTTTGGATCTTTACACTCTCAAGACTTAGGAGTGTTAGCATGGATATCAAGATCAGAAACAAGTTTATTGAAATTAAAAATTGTATTTCTGATTGGTTTGTTATATTTGTAACAAATAATAGGCGGTTCCGAGTAGGTATAGACTGTGACACTGACACTTGGTAAATCTATAAAGTCAAATCCTTTATTAATGAATGGAATTTTAATGAAATGCCGTATATGATTAGTTTCGGAATCGATAAATGGACGAAGAGCGTGTTGAGTATAACATCTTGTCAGCAGTGCAGCATCGTACATTTGATGATTTCTATCGTAAAATCTGTTAGCCTCTGTGTCCAAGGAACGTAATACAGCAATAGGTAGAGAACTAAGATAAGAAAGCATAGAATGTCGACCGTGTTCCCTTAGTTCAGCCGCTAAATCATTAAGGGAAGTGTTCAATTTCATTGCAGCGCACCGTTTTCGCTTGTCATTGCCCCTTTTCCTTATGCCATGAGATCTAGATTTACGTTTACGAGACTCTAAAAGTGTAAGAACATCAAAATCTGGCATTTTAGAAATATTACCTTCAAGGTAAATGTTGTCGTTCAATCCCAGTGGAAAGGGTGTTTGCAATAATTTTATCCATTCAGTTTCAAATCGTTTGATGTTTTTGAATCTAGTGGAAGAATTGGAATCATATGAAATTTTCTCCACTGGTTGCACTGTAACATTATGGGGAGAATGACCAGTGTGTTTAAAATGCTAGAAAAGAAAAGTATCGATATTTTTAGGCTTTGTGATTCTACGATAGTGTTCACCAAATCGTTTTTGCAAAGTTCGACAAGTTTGTCCAACGTATTGCATATTACAAATTTTAGTATTCCAAGTTAAAATATATACAAGATCCATTGATTTTCAGTCTAAATCAGAATCATTAACTACTGAAAATGTCCTACCATTCACAGATGAAGTGATAGTAGTCTTAGAGCATAAATGATTGCAACAGTTGCACTTCTTGGCATTGCACTTAGAAATACTAGGGTACAGTCCAGGTCTCTTGAACGGATTAGCATATTTACGTAAAATTGGAGATTTGAGTGGCGATAATCTTATCTGAAGATTATTGCGAAACATATTAGAATTAGAAGCTCCCTGTAGATTAACAGCAGATGCCGAAAATAAATTAAGAGGTGTCACCCTAACAGTAGGTAATAAGTTTTGAAAATTGTTAGTTGAATGAGGAATCCGTACAGTAGACACGGCATGCAACCTAAGTGTTAATGTAATACCTAATCTTTTTGTGATAGTCATAGTTGCGAGTTCTGTGTTGATACTGCCAAAAGAAGCGCGACACTCATACCGGTTATAGAAGAAAAAATGCACTTAATCGTAATGCAAAATCTTTCGAATGAAAGAGAAAGGTATAACAGAAGCCCACCTCTCATGTCCATGTCTAATACAAGTCCATGGATAGAAACGTAAGAATCGTTTATACAACGAGATACGAGTGACGGTCGACTAATGACCTTCAATGAAGTATCGAAGAGGTAAGGTAATTAAAGATAGGAAAATACAAACTGATTGCAAGCAATCCCTGAGGATTGGAAAAATAAGAGCATTAAATGGATATACGGGGAGACTTTTTAGACTTTTTTTGCCTACTTGTACCTTTGGTTCCATCTCTCTCTCTCTCTCTCTCTCTCTCTCTCTCTCTCTCTCTCTCTTGTTTACCTTTATATACGTACTTGAAGAAAATACGCATAAACCATCTTTGTTTGAATTTTATTCTTTTGTTTCATTTATTCCTGTTTTGCACTTCGTGCAATATGGTACATGTAATGATCTTTTAGTTGATGTTATCACTCTTCGTTTTACGACATCAAAACTGCCGTGTCGTAAATGCTTAATACATGCCTAACATATGAGCCTGTGTGTGAGAAAACCAGCAATTGGGTTCCGACCAGGTAAAACACAAACCAGCCTGTACAGTCACAGAAGCCGGCTAGAAGGTTGAAATTTCAGATTTAAGAAGAAGAAGGATTGTACTATCCGTGCAGCGAAAACAAAGACGCTGATCAGCTTCGCAGTTACTGCGAAGCTGATCTGTGCCTTTGTTTTCGCCTATGCAGTTTGTTGGCTTTCCCATTCGGTGGCTCATATGTACTCTTACAAAACGGTAGATTTTTGAATTACTTATTCTTGGCCCTTTTGATATTTGAGCCGCCTCATGGGAAAACCAACAGTCTGCATAGGCTAAAACAAAGACGCAGATCAGCTTCGCGGTAACCGCGAAGCTGATCAGCGCCTTTGTTTTCGCTACTCGGATAGTACAATTCCTCTTCTACGTAAATCTGAAATTTCCAGCTTCTAGCTCTTTTCAGTGACTGTACAGGTCGGTTTGTGTCGGACCTGTTCGGAAACCACATTGTTGGTTTTCCCACGAGGTGGCTCATTTGGTAACTTCTGATAACAATATTAGCATGCCATACTTTGTTTCGGGAAAAGATACAATTTAATCATGACTTAGCACTTTAAAATGTTATAAATCCCATGTATGAAAGGCAATGGAAGTGACGGTGAAGCCGTGAAATCAATTAAATAGAATACTACGCTTAAGTCTCAAATTATCTCGGATGATCCCGTCAGGAGCATGTAATCTCTCGTGGGGCTCGTGAGAGATTATATGCTCCTGCTCGTATCAAAAGTAATGGATCAAAGACATTATATATGGGCCCTACCAGAATTTTAGGGAGCTGGGGAGAAAGGTTTATTTATTTTCAGCGGGCTGGAGAGCACTAGAAAATATTTTAAAAAAGCAAAAGAACGTTTGGGGTTTTAGGGAGCAGCTGTGTATTTACAAAACATCGCAACCTCTAATGCGACTTTCCAAAGGAACATACAGTAGTGCAGCTTTTGCTTACACCACACGCAGTAAAACTATAGGACAAAATCATGATTTTCCCGGCCATGACCTTTCATAGTGTTGCATACAAATTATGTCAATATCAGATCAGATTGTGATAAAGGCTCCATATTTCACACATGAGTAAGAAAGGTCCGTGGCTACATTTGATAATAAACATAATTCTGATTGTATACACCGTTTACGTTAGTTTATGATATGAGAAGGTACTAGTAGGCAAAGATCAGGAAAAGGCGCAATCAGAAAAAGATTCCCACTCCAAAAACCGAGGCGGGAAAAAACCAAACCAACAATCAGGTACTTATACCATGAAAACATTTCGTAAGCCGAATGAGCAGCTATTTTCCCAATAGGTGGCCACTCAGTTACCTTAACTTAACTAAAAATATGAAAACATACATAAGGCGCCAACAGCACAAAAATATTTTAAACACCAAGACATAAAACAAAAAGAACCACCACAGAAGTATCGACTTGGAACGATCAGTAACACAAAGTTACTGGCGGGTTTAAATCGATTTTACATGGCCATAACCTCACCCTCAGCTTCTGCAGTGGTTCATAACATTTAGTTAGTTCTTCGGTCCTCGTGGTGAATCTCTAACTAGTCAATGAATCATCAAGAACAAACAAATAAATCATGATGAACATCCTGATGAATCAAAAACCAGGACTCACAGATTCAGTAAGCTGACCATTGTCAGATATTATTGGATGACCCCCATACCAGAAACGAAGCCAATGCACCAAAGTTGGCATTATATGTGAATTATAAAAGCTGAAAGAAAATTTATGTAGCGTATAAGTTGTGAAACCCCGACGAACATCAGCATGGCAAAAATTTGCAAGTTGATCGAAGTGTTGATGTAAGCTCACGGACTTTAAATACGCAACACTTGTATTATCAATTCTTCCTCTCAGAATTCATGGTTTTTCCCAAAAATATCTGTTGAACTGAAAAGTACAAATACATATAGTCTGATAAACTTCAATACTAAAACGAAATACCAGTGTCCGTGATCAACGCCATACCGCGTGAAGTCAATGGCGACCAAAAATCAACAAAAATAAATTGCATAATGGGTCAATTAGGACGGAAATAATTCATAATGTTCAACATGGTTTCTGGAAAGAAACATCAAAACCTCAACCGAATGCTATTCGTTGATGCTCATTTGCATGAAAAACTTGTTAATTACGCAAGTTTGACATTTATCAACGATATGTAATGTTTACGCGTAAAATTGAAAGAATTTTGTTTCGAGCACATTACATAAGCACGGGACTCATGTAAAAGTACCATACCGTTCCGAGCTTGTTTTCGAGATATCGGCCTTCAAAATTGTCAAATTTGAGAGCGAAAATACATTGACGTCAACGTAAAATGCGATATTAAGACCCCATTTTCGTTAATTTTCTTGATATATTTCAAAAATTCCACGGTAGGATTTTTTGAAAAAACTGATATGTATTAGAGAAATTCCTGAACTACATGTAGATAACGAGAAAGTCCTTAGTTATCGGATTCGTTTTCCTGCTATAAGCGTTCGAAGAGAGGTAGTCGTTGCTGAATTCAGTCATTTATGCGTGACGTCGATTTTGCGCCATAATCTCCGACGCTATCTAATATTCAATATTGCTAATTATTAAGAGAAATAAAACATTTCATGCTGTTTTTTAAACAATTTCAGTTAAAGCCAGTTTAAACCAGTTTCAATGAACTGTTTCATGTCATGTGACGAACTGTTTCATGTGCAACAGTTTTTACTGTTTCCCAGTCATGTGACATGCTTTGCATGCTTTTAGACTGCCTCACCATACTTGCAAATATTGTTAAACAAAAAGTTATCAAAAGCAAAAAACCAAACAAATGAATCAAACAAACAAACAAAACATGATCAAACAAGCAAAAACAAGCAACCAAACATAAAACAAACAAATCCAACGAAGCATTAATAGCAAATAAGCACATGAAATAATTTAAGAAAACAGAAACAAAAAAAACTAACAGTAACTTAAAACAAAACAAACAACTACAAACAAGCAAAACAAACCAAACAGAATAAAACATAACAAACAAACAATCATACAAACAAAAAATGAACCAAACAAACAAGCAGAATAAACAAAACAAAATTAGTAAGATAAGCAAGCAAGTCAATCAACTTAAGTGCAAAATAAACAAGCAGAACTTACAAAAAATAAATAAATAAATAAAATAAAATAGTAAACAAACAAGCAAATCAGAATCAAACAAGCAAACATGTTCTATACAACAAAAGCAGGATATAAACATGTTTCAACCATGTTTTCAGTTTTAACATTTAATGTTACAACCAGTCTTGTCATACTATAGTATGTGTCTGTTATGAAGTTAATAATGAATGTTTGAGTTGGGTAATAAAACAACTATTTCAAACCTTCCTGTGTGACAGTCATAACTATCACCCCTCGGAGCTGTGGATGACCCGATGAACTGTTGCCCTCGGCCTTTGGCATCGGGCAACAGTTCATCGGGTCATCCACAGCACCTCGGGGTGATAGTTTTGACTGTTACAAAGGAAGGTATGAAATAGTTGTATACTGTCGCGCAAATGATGTCTTACTCCGGATAATATGTCCACAATGTATATTTTGAGCAAAAATAATAAATAATATCAAACTATTTACATTTATGAAGTCCTCTGCATAATTGTATGTACATAGTTTCGTATTCCGAACGTAAACTGACGCAAGAAATGACGTTTCGAGCGAAAATTGACGTTACGAATGCCTCGTAAAAATGACGTTTCGACCCTTAGATACGCACGTTCCTTTGAGCGCCTTTAATTACGTACATCTGGCTTTAAACGACATTGAAAGAAAACGCCAATGTTTATTTTGCTTTTTCATGTGCTTTAGGTTGCTAGCTATCACCAGAGATGTTTTGCTTTAACAAAATTTCTTTCTTGTAGCCACTGTTAAGTTTTCTTCAGAAAAGTATCGACTCGATGACGTTGAAGAAAGCAGCTTAAAGCCAGATGTACGTAATTGAAGGCGCCCAAAACAACGTGCGTATCTAAGGGTCAAAACGTCACTTTACGCCGCATTTGCAACGTCAGTTTTTGCTCGAAACGTCATTTCTAGCGTCAGTTGACGTTCGGAATACGAAACTATGTCCATAAAATTACGCAGAGGACTTCAGATAAACTACTTAATCTTGAGATAAATATTGACTCTTGTGAACTCCTGATAATGGGTGATCTAAACGCCAGAACGGGTATACAAGATGATTTTCTGTCTACGGATAAAATTATTCCCGACTTAGAGGAGTACAGAGAAATACTAAATGACAATTGTCAGAAAAGGGTGTCCTGTGATAAAGTTCGCAATAAATTCGGCAAAGAGTTATTGGACTTTTGTAAAACAAATGCGGTGCGTATACTAAATGGGCGTGTAGGAGAAGACAGTCGTGTTGGTAATTTCAGGGAATAACTTGATAGACGGGGAAAGTAACTTAGCTGATGTTTTTGTGGATGTCGCCATTAGAAGGTCTGGTTCCTAGCTTCTACATATAATTACTAAAAACCTGTACTGGCCGCCACTGTCCATCTTGGTGGTAAAATCCAGCACTATCCTGCACAAGGGAGGGTTGACCTAGATTATTGGTAAAAAGGTCACAATGTGGCTGCATGCCTATATAGAGACGTAGCCACATTTTCCGATTTTACTTTAAAGTCGTATGTCTTCAAAGTGTGGCTGCATGCGTATACAGAGATGTAGCCACATTTTCCGATTTTACTAAAAAGTCGTATGTCTTCAAAATGTGGCTGCATGCCTATATAGAGACGTAGCCACATTTTCCGATTTAACTATAAAGTCGTATGTTTTCAAAATGTGGCTGCATGCCTATATAGAGATGTAGCCACATTTTCCAATTTTACTATAAAGTCGTTTGTCTTCAAAATGTGGCTGCATGCCTATATAGAGATGAAGCCGCATTTTCCGATTTTACTATAAAGTCGTTTGTCTTCAAAATGTGGCTGCATGCCTATATAGAGACGTAGCCACATTTTCCGATTTAACTATAAAGTCGTATATCTTCAAAATGTGGCTGCATGCCTGTATAAGAGACGGAACCACAATAACATCAGCTTCTACACCTTGTGCATTTTTTGCCTAATATGGAATACTATCGATGATAGAAACTCAATATCAAATTGCTATATATAGCAATGCATCCACATTTCTTGAAAATTCATGAAATTGAATGGAATAGGCGCTGCATCCACATTTTGAAGAAATACAACATATAATGGAAAAAAATGAAAAATGTGGATGCTATATAGGCAGTGCATCCACATTTTGGCAAAATACAGGGATATTACAGGGGATAAATAGGTCAGTGTGGAATACTATCGATGATAGAAACTCCATATATAGTACCTCTATATAGTCAGTGCATCCACATTTTGACAAAATACATAGATATTACAGGGGATAAATAGGACAGTGTGGAATACTATCGATGATAGAATACTACATATATAGTACCTCTATATACGCGGTGCATCCACATTTTGACAATATACATAGATATTACAGGGGATAAATAGGACAGTGTGGAATACTATCGATGATAGAAACTCCATATATAGTACCTCTATATTGCGGTGCATCCACATTTTGACAATTTTCAAGGATATTATAGGGGATAAATAGGACAGTGTGGAATACTATCGATGATAGAAACTCCATGTATAGAGGTACTATATATGGGGTATTCTATCATCGATAGTATTCCACACTGTCCTATTTATCCCCTGTAATATCTATGTATTTTGTCAAAATGTGGATGCACCGCAATATAGAGGTACTATATATGGAGTTTCTATCATCGAAAGTATTCCACACTGACCTATTTATCCCCTGTAATATCTATATATTTTGTCAAAATGTGGATGCACCGACTATATAGAGGTACTTTATATGGAGCATTCTATCATCGATAGTATTCCACACTGTCCTATTTATCCCCTGTAATATCTATGTATTTTGTCAAAATGTGGATGCACCGCAATATAGAGGTACAATATATGGAGTTTCTATCATCGATAGTATTCCACACTGTCCTATTTATCCCCTGTAATATCTATGTATTTTGTCAAAATGTGGATGCACCGACTATATAGAGGTACTATATATGGAGTTTCTATCATTGTTATATATAAAGATGCATTAACAACATTTCTCGAAAATTCATAATACTGGGTGGATTCATCGCTCGGCATGAAGTCGTGACGCTGAAATGGTCATGGGCCGTAATACTGGGTGGATTCATCGCTCGGCATGAAGTCGTGACGCTGAAATGGTCATGGGCCGAAATGGCTATGGGCCGAAATGACCCGGAACCGGTATGTTTATCCGGTACCGTGTTTTAGTATTTTAGGACAGTAAAGCGGGAAAACATGGCGGCTGTGTTTTGTACGCTAGAAAACGCAGGAAAAACAGAAAAACAGGTAGTTTTAAACATATAATGTGCCTATCGAATGTGATATATCGACACAATGTTCTTTACGCCTAGTGATAGTTATGGTCCCATCTGTTGAAAAGAACTTAAAGGATTTGTATTTGGGTCAAATCTTAAGGCAGTCAATAGCCTTATAAGGGGCGAATCCACAATAACATCAGCTAAGTTACTTTCGCCTGATAGACTATGCTATATGCAGTGATAAAAGTGTCAACAAATAAATGACTTGAAAATAGGAGATCGTACAGAATCTAGTCACTTTCCTGTCATAATTTCATTACCGATCAACTCTTTCGTGGAAAGAAACCAGATGAAATTTAAAACGAACGACGTTTTTACAAAATACAAATTTAAAGGGTCACTGACGAGACTTCAATAGTCGAAACTGCGGTATGGCCCATCCACTTTCTCATTAATGTGTTCACTGCTCTTAAAGGATCTCAGTTTTAATTTTCAAATGATGAAACTAGTAAAGATAGTTATAGAGACACACTATCACATAAACTTAATACGGGTAAAAAGACTGAACTTGTATCAGAAATAGAATCGAGTGAGTCAAATATTAATGATATTATCGTTAAATGTCAAATGTTAATACAAGAATCAAGTGAGTGCTGTAAAATATCATATACAAATACTGTCACGGGAAACGAACCATGGTACAATAAACAGTGTGAAGAATTGAAATCGGAGAGAAACAAAGACCTGCGAAAGTTTCGACGGACCAGAACGTTAAATAATTTGAATAAATATAAACTTGCCAGGCATGAATACAAACCATTTTGCGATATAACAAAATAACAATACTACGATGCGAAGCTGGAATCGTTGGTCGACAGTTCAGATAGTCCAAAATCATTTTGGAAAAAGCTCAAGTTACTGTCAAATAAACAAGCTACAACTCAGCATTATATCATATGCACAATGGAAAGAACATTTTGAAAATTTATTTAAACAAGACGACACTGTGAATGATCAAAATATTGTCGATTTATTTGAAGAAGAGCCAGCGGCAGATGAAATAGAAGACTCTATTTTCTTATTCAGAAATATCTGAAGAGAAGATTCTTAGACCTGTGCGATCATTAAAAGAAGAAAAAGCTGCATTCATTCATAGCATTAATTTAATTTTACCAATTATACATAAAGTTTTTAATCGACCTTTTTCACGTGGTGAATTCCCAGAAGAGTGGTGTGATTCGATAATTATACCCTTACATAAAAAAGGTAGTTTGAATGACCCTGCAAATTACCGTGGAATTTCCCTACTGGGCATATTTGGAAAAATCTACACAAGTGTTCTGAATAGGCGAGTAACATTTTATGCAAATTTATACAACAAGATTTCGGAATCGCATGCGGGTTTCAGAGAAAATCACTCGACGGTGGACAATGCATTTGTGTTACAATCACTGATTAATAAGTGCATTTCAAGAAAAAGGTACAAGTAGGCAAAGATCAGGAAAAGGCGCAATCAGAAAAAGATTCCCACTCCAAAAAGGCCGAAAGTTATATGTAGCGTTTGTGGATTTCAAGCAGGCCTTTGATAAGGTCAGCAGGGGTAAACTATGGTCTGTATTGAAGAAAGCAGGATCAAGGGTAGACTTTTCCATGCTTTGACGTCAATATAACATACAGTTAAAGTTAAGGTTCGTTCAAATGGTGAATTGAGTGACAGCTTCCATTGTCCAACGGGATTAAAAAAAAAAGGGTGTGTGTTATCCCCTGCCTTATTTACACTGTTTATAAATGAATTTGCTGAGATAATTGAAACTAGTCGTATTCAAGGTGTACAGTTATTTCCAGAAGATATACAAGTACTGATACTTCTGTTCGCAGATGACATTGCTCTGATAAGCGATACTATTGTCGGTCTTCAAAAACAATTAAATCTTTTATTTACATACTGCTTAGACAGCAAATTAGTGGTAAACATTGCTAAAACAAAAGTTATGGCGTTTTGGAATGGTGGTATACTCTCTAAACATGAAAAATGGTATTATAATGGAACGTTACTTGAGACGGTTAACAGCTTTACATATGTTGGCTTGTGCTTTTCAATGAAGTTATCGTTCAGCCGAATGTGCTCTGAACTGTCTAAAAAGGGGAAACATGTGTTGGTATCATTGTTATCATCCTTATATGACTATGGTCAGTTACCTAAACATATCTTCTTTAAACTGTTTGACACGAAAGTTTTACCTGTGTTGATATATGGGTCTGAAATATGGGGATTTAAACAATATGATATTTTGGAACTGGTCCATTACTATGCGTGTAAGAGGTTTATGTGCGTAGGAACCAAATCGTGCAATTCAGCTGTAGTTGGTGATTGTGGAAGATATCTACTTTACATCGAGACAATGAAACGTTTGATCAAATACTGGATCAGAATTTTAAAAATGCCAGATAGCAGGCTAGTGAAATCATGTTGCAATATGTTGAAATATTATGATGAGCTAGGTAATAAGAATTGGGTGACCGAGATTCAGACATTATTACAACGGAACGGTTTTGGATATATATGGGAAAATCAAACTGTTAGTAATGAATGTAAGTTCATATCGTCTTTTGTTCAAAGACTTAAAGACCAGTTTGCGCAGGACTGGATAGTGGACGTTAATGACAATAGAAAATTAATAATGTACAGAGAATTTAAACATAGCTTTTGTTACGAACAATATCTTGATGTTTTAAAGGTACGGAAATTTCGACATGCATTAGCTCAAATAAGATCTGGACACCATGAATTAGAAATAGAGACATGTCGTTATAATGATGTAGCAAGGGTTGAACGATTTTGTAAGCTATGCCATGTTGAAATTGAGGATGAAATTCATTATTTTGTTCTAAAATGTAGGGTGTATAATGATCTACGAATCATGCATTTACCTGAAATGTTTTACAAGAATCCAAATGTACACACGTTTAATATTCTAATGAGTACCCACTCTTGTGACATTATACAGTCTTTAGCATAGTATATACATTATGCTCTCCAAAGACGTTCGACGAAACTAAATCAAGACTCTTAAATATGACTCGCTATCATGGCTGGTGTACTGCTCATTTGTGTGTATTATGTGTTGTTTGTATTGCTTGTCATGGGCCGGTGGCCTGAATCAGAAATAAATCAGAAACAATTATGCCAAGGACTTCAGAAATGTTTAAAAATGATATTATTTAAACTTTATGCTCAAACTATAGATTGTGGACATATTATCTCGAGGAAAACAACATTTGTTCGACAGTTAGCAATGTTGTATACTAAATAACGTTGGAGTTTGGGGCGCAAAATCGACGTCGCGCGTAAAACGTAATGAATTTGGCAACGACTACCTCTCTTTGCACGCTTATAGCAGGAAAACGAATAGGAAGGTACAAGTAGGCAAAGATCAGGAAAAGGCGCAATCAGAAAAAGATTCCCACTCCAAAAACCGAGGTGGGAAAAAACCAAACTAACAATCAGGTACTTATACCATGAAACATATCGTAAGCCGAATGAGCAGCTATTTTCCCAATAGGTGGCCACTCAGTTACCTTAACTTAACTAAAAATATGAAAACATACATAAGGCGCCAACAGCACAAAAATTTTAAACACCAAGACATAAAACAAAAAGAACCACTACAGAAGTATCGACTTGGAACGATCAGTAACACAAACTTTCTCGTTATCTACATGTAGTTCTTGTATTTCTCTAGTACATATCATTTTTTAAAAAATTCTACCGTGGATTTTTTAAATATATCTAGAAAATTAACAAAAATGGGTCTGAAAAACGCTTTTTACGTTGACGTCAATGTATTTTCGCTCTCAAAATTGACGATTTTGAATGCCGATATCCCGAAAACAAGCTCGGAACCGTATCGATTTCTTTCATTTTTGTATGTAGGACATCAAAATACACTTGCATGCAAAAAAAAAAGAATCTACCGTGAGGTCAATTACGTACATCTGGTTTTAAGCAAAGAATTAAGCGAACACATTCTTATGGATGAATTATGATTCAGGATACAATGTTTATTTTATGCTTCGGATACTATGTTTATTTTATACTTCACTTCAACACTAAATCAACTTTAAGCAAATGATAACCGATGTAGAGTGTTGCGTTTTTAAAGTCCGTCAGTATATAACTAAGTTTTGTTGTATGTCAAAGTGTGAATTTTGACATACAAGTAGATAGTTTGAAAATTTTATGTCACATGCAAGTATTTCGTAAATACAACAGACACAGTGAATCTGTCGAAAATGCCAACATACGTCATTGGAATACTCCCATCGTTATAACGTAGGCCTTTGCCCTTGTTTGACGGCTGAGACACAATCAGGGTTGCCTTTTGTGTTGCACTTGAGGCAAAAAAGTAACCTCTTTGTATTTTCATTTTTCTTGGTTTATGATAACTTATGACCTATCAGGTTTATATTCCAGAAATAATTCTTTTGGCTCTCGCGTTTTTAAAATTTCACCATAGTGGGTAATGGGAATAGTTCAGAAAAGGAGCTTCAAACCAGTGTTTTGGGCTGCTTAAATAAGATCATATGCAGCCTAGATAAGTCATTGTTCCATGCTGCAGTTAATTAAATACAATGTAACATGTGTGATTGCATATGAAAAATTGAAGGAAACCTTGACTGCAACACACATTTTATTTCTAGGGTGTCTCTTAACATGGGGCTACGGACTCTACAGGCCATGCAAAAAATATATTTGACCACATCAGCGGTCCTATACAATTTCTTGACAAAACCTTCAGCCATGTTTTACTAGTCCTCAGTCTGAAAAATAATAAGACCATTTCATCCTTGTTAATAGGAATCTGGCTTTGAACATCCATTATGAAAATAGGGGCTACGGACTCTACATAAAAATGATGATTTTTAAAAAAGCAAGTACTCTTCACTGTGAGGATAAATTCAACTTCCATTGATTCTAAACTTTCTATTGTCTTAACAATGAAAGACTGGATACCAAAAATCATGTTCTAATCATGGGTGTAATTTTTTTTACCTGCCAACTAAAGACACCATGAAAAATTGAAAAACATAAGAAAAGTACTGTTTCACTTCATACTCCATATTTTCATTAATTTTAGTCCAAATTCAAAGCCGTAAAAAGTATATTACAGGGGACATATGTCTCCTTAGTTCTAGAGCCATATGCAACATATGTCATTCATGAACATTAAAGCAAACATGTTTACAAAACACCCAAAATAAAAGTGCAACATCATAACATGTTAAAAACAGAGTTTTTTTTAGCATATAATCTCTGACTGACGCAAAATATTGTACACAATATGGTATCATTATATATCGCCAGAAAGCTTATTATCCCAGTGTTATAATAAAATAAAAACAATAGGTATTGGATAATATCACACTGAATTACAGATGCATAACATGACCAAGGTAGTAAAGGCAACCCTGATTGTGTCTCAGCCGTTGAGTTTCTTTTCTCTTAAGCTGACATTTGCTTAATCTTTTTTTGCAATCATTTATATTCCTTGGACGAGCTGGCCATTTATTCAATCAGTAATATCGGACAGGTCATATTGGCTCAGATGAGTTCGGGTGAATGAAACCCGGTCCGTTCATCTACTGACATGTGAGTTAGCTACGCTGAAGTACCCTGTGTCGGGCGTCAGACTCTATGATGGCACAGACTTAAAGCTATTATTTTAGTTGGTTGGGGCCGGAGCTTCTTGTCTGTTGCTTGGCCCACCGGGGTTAAACTTGTGTTTTTCTTCATGATGTTTTGGCCCCAAGGGTAACCGAGTGGCCGCCTATTGTGAAATTCCTGCGCACTCGGTTTACGATATGTTTATTCAGTATACAGTAAGTATATACCTTATTGACAATTCAGTTTTTACCATCTCGGTTTTTGGAGTGGGAATTTTTTTTTCTAATTGTGCCATTTCCTGATCATCGCCATGCAGCTGCGGATCACGGTGACGTCACTGGGACAGCAATTCAGATACTCAGCATCTTATTATTCCAGTAATTGTAGCATGAAAGCTCCGTCTACGGTAGCTTAAATGCTTAAACTGAAAAATTAATTCAGTTATTCCATTTATTTATCTGGTTGTAGACTTACAGACAGACAGTTAGTTTATTTATATGCATGCGTATCATATACTAAAATTTCACGGGGTCTATTCTCTAAGCCTCTATAATCTGGTGTCGTCCAGGTATAAGCAGGTTCCGGTAGTGGTTTTGTGAAATTGAATGTAAACAAAGAAATGGAGTAGACAGGTGAACAGGTAAGTTGCATTATTTCTGTTTTATCTTTTGATTTTGAATAAAATCCTGATGTGCAGTCTCAAGAGAATTTACAAACGCTAGTAGAAATCAAAACAAGAGTGGCGAAGATGCAATAGGAAACTAGATTTTGATGTTCAAAGTTTCGATACGTGGCTATTTTGATGTAACAGTTTCGGCCAGATTCACAAGTTTGCCCTACATTTTGAATATTTATGCACCGGACATTGTCCGATTCGACCCACAAACAAATATAACCAGTACGTACATTCCTGGGAATCGAAAGAGCTTTATGAAAGCGAGTTCAAAATAAAAAATCCGAGTTGGTATAAGCACATTTTTCAGGTGGTCGTGAATGTTAAGACGCTTTAGTACGGTAGACGTGCAATCTGACTGACACTGTACCAGGTACTAAAATTGCTTATGCAAACACAAGCACTCTCATTTTTTAATTAACTGAGCTTGTTGATAGTGGCGGAGAGACATATTCGCTCAAAAGCTTAACAAGGATCTTATTATTATTATTATTATTATTTTTATTTTATTTTTTTTTTTTTTTTTTTTTTTTTTTTTTTGATTCAGTTTAACGTCCCTTCCAAGATTTTTTCAGCTCATATGAGACGGGCCAATCGGTAGGTGGGGCGAAAACGGGAGAACCCCGAGAAAAACCACCTGACACACCCGCAAGCAGAACTTGGCTTGTTTCACATGTGGCCAGAGCGGGGCTCGAACCCACACAGGACACAGCGGTGAGATGATTGAATGGTTAAGTGCAGTAATGAAATATCAGCGCTCTTAACCACTCGGCCACGGGGGCCGCCAACAAGGATCTTATCCCATCCGTAAAACATAAAATGGTTCCTCATAATTCTGGCGTGAGTTGCATAACGCGAACCCTTGAGATAAGTATTGATGACGCCATTTGATCTTCCTTATTCCTTAGCAACGGCGGGTTGCTTTCAGAGAGGCAGCTCCTGGGAACGTTACGTAGCGCTGGCGAACACTTTTTTGTAACATACCGTTGCATAGGAAATAGTTGCGAAGTGCTTGCTAACCCTGTTTATGTATAACACGTATCAGCTAACGCGTTTATTCATATCTTACATAATATTCCCCATGCACTTTTGTGGCAAATAAAATGTCGTATGCAGGGTGCATAATTTTCTCAGTTAAGAAATAGATTGTTCACATTGAATGGGCCAGTTGTGTAGTTGAAAATGAGTCTAGTCTATTCAACTGGCGAATGTTTTAATGTGGTTTGAAATTAAGTTGAATTGTTTTTGGTGTTTTTATATGAAAATGAAAGGCGTATACTCTGTTCTAGATGATAAACATGCCTAAAAGAAAGAAGAAGACCAACTTGACAACAGGAAAAAAGCACATGCGCATGATCAGAAGTCGGCCTGATTTAGTCCCCCAAATGAACTGGAACACTGAAATTTTGAACATGATGAATCAGTGGACGAGGAAGGAAGTGATGTGGAAGATGAAATTAATTTTGAAGATGGGCCGATAAGAAATTATCCAGAAGCGTAAAACATCTACTTAACGTTTAGACAAATTGGCACTATCAATAAGAGAAAACAGAAGCATATTAATCACAGCTGCTTATATCAGGTTGCGACATAGTAGTTCAAATTTCCGTCCGTCCGTCTGTTTGTTCGTTCGTCAATAATGTCGAGCTGTATATTTCTTTGCAGCAGTGACAGCTGTAAGAATGCAACCCTGTACAGTAATTGTGCTTGACATTAGCTTCAGCAATGCATCTAGACCCGGTGTCCTTGGTCTATACATAAGAGCTGGATGACGTCGAATTGCGTCGAGTCTATAACTATAGAATGTTGTTTAGCAAATATTCTATTGCATTTGTTGGCGGGCGTATACGTTTATGCACCATACATCTGGTTCTACACAGGAGCTTTGAATCCCTCCCGACATCACTCAACAATTGTCGACTGGGATGTATAAGTGACATACATTGAACGTTAAAAGATCTACTTTGAAAAGTATGTTTGTTTGAATTGATGCTTTACGGCCCAGTCAACAGCTAAGGCGGAGTCAAAAACCTTATTTTGTAATGATTGATTCAATCATGGTTGATTCAATCTCGTGCTTCTCCAGTGTTTGATATGGGACTTTTAACCTAGGTCTTGCCTCCGTTCAACCTAAATTATCCAGTGGACGTAATGCCCAACTCATCCTCACATCAATGACTACTATGACTAATGCATAGGTTACATTTCGCCTACGATTATCGTGCGATGATCGCACGATGCAAATTTTGGCATTTTCGTCTGGTGTCCACAGGATGACCCTACGATGTTCAACTATCATCATAGCCTCTACGACTTTGTAATAGTCTGCACTTTTACAAATTTTTAAAAATCGCAAAACCATGGCCCGTAGACACGTCGAGCGCGCGCCGTACGGAGACACTGCGATGATCGTACGATCGCCGCACGATTTATTATGATAATTTATTGACAGAAATAGTTCGGCGATCGTAGGGAGACCGCAAGAGCTCAGTCAGAAATCATAGCGACTCCTCGCGGACATCGCACGGGCTCCGTACGATTTCCAATTAAAGAGTGCGGATACCCTACGATTTCCATACGATCTCCATACGGTTCTGACTCAAAACATCGACGAAAGCCAGAGCAAGAAATCTTTGAATTGTTAACACATACGTCGTAGCTAAAGGTCACTGCCGATGTCTTAAATCGTAGGAAAAATCGCAGACCGAAAAATCGTACGATGATCGATGCAAATGTAACCTAGGCATAATCACTATACGTTCATTAAAATCGTATAAATTAGTTGTAATGCTTATAACGCCTATTACTCTTCGATCTACAGTAACAATTTAACGAAAGTCTTAATGTGTGCAACTGCTCATATTAATTATGGTATTGCCTGTTAAAAGAAACCATATCACGAACGAATCTCAATAATAACGAAAACTTAACAGTTTCATGTTTTTGTAAATATCTCACCACCCATGATTTTGTGCTTTGCATTCACACCACCCCTACATTTTATTCTTATACGTTACATGTTTACATGCTGTTCTTCCTCCAAAGCAAAATGACATGTTATTTCTTGAATATATAAATCATTGAAGACCAACAAGTGTACTCACCTTCAGCAATCTGCTCCAAATCACAAGTGTGTCGACAAATCAACCAAAATGTATCGCTAGTTTATCTTCTCGCGATGAGGCACGTGCTTTTATGAGCTTTGAACATTTCCGCTGAACGCTTCTCAAACTTTTGCAAAGATTTGTTAATGTCAATTTGATGTTTTAACATGTATCTAGAGACTGCACTTCAAAAAATGTACATTGCTGACCTAAGTTCTTATATTTCGTTCATTTTTTGAAGAAAGCAATGAAACACCAGACTAAACTGACCTTAACCAGCACAACTCCCGAGCATATTGGCTTGAAGAATAGACCCCGTGAATTTACAGTATAATTAAAGTATACTGAGTTCCACAGCCAGCGCAACTTTATTTTTCCTCTCATCTATCAAATTGGTCAATTATGTGATAAACTTTGTGCCCTATCATCATTAAAATAACTCGAAAATCTTTGTGTGTTTTCAAATCTGAGATTTTAGTGTGCGCATGCACGGGAACACGTCACAGACCACAAAAATGCATTTTCCGTGCCCCGCGCGCGCGGGCTCATCAAATCTGCGAAGGTCGTCCGATTAGTGTATGGCAATATCAATGTTTTCACCCACGGCTCAATGCCAGAAATTGGCATTGATTTTCAGTACCCGAAAAATGCTTGTTTTTAGGCGTTGAACGTCATTTGGTCACATGGTCGATGTCACTGCAGATGTCAACCATATGCTTTATTTTGTGTTGGCAGCCTAGGCTTATTGAATAAAGTGTTTTGCAGCTATGGCAAAGTCGTTTTTCAACATGTTTCACTGCACTGCTCTTGATTACGGTGGTTTGCAGAGTTTAACAAGAAATTCATCAAACTCGCTGATATCCTTCGTTTTTTTTTTTGTTTTTTTTTTTTCAAAATGACCCCTTCGCCAGTTGTTACGCAATGGTAGCCGACAGAAAAATGTTTGACGGCTGATTTTCACAGGTCGTCTTTGAAAAATAGTTTGACTACATACTCATATATTCGGAATTTCGGATGAATCGACTGAATCCACAAAAAGTTATTTTATACAAGTTGGCAACCGACTTGATTAAGTTTTAAAACTATACTAAAATCATTTTACAGTTGTGGTATTGTCTTAAGTAACGTCTCTCATATATAGTAAAAAACGTTTATATACCAACTAAGATTTCTATGGAATTGCTTTTACTCATGATGTTGTATTTCAAGTACCCGGTGCAAACACCAGTGGACCCCCGCTTGCTCTGGGCACAAACGTTCCTGGAGATGAGGGTGGTGGCTCGTGGAGAAGTTTTATGTGACGCTCCGGTGCCAGGTCTTGGTGAGTAAGTACCTAAAGACTCGCGGACTCGCTCCTTTAGATCTACTGGTGTTTGTACTTAGTAGCGAACATCTTTTTGTCTTGTCTTCAATACTTTTATACACAATTTTGTTAATTTGCAAACTTTAAGGGTTTTAGTATGTTTTCCATGTGTGCAAATGCTTTTTACGAAGTATTTAGTGTGTGTTTTGTAAATCTGTGATACGTGTATTCTGTTTTTAAGCAAATTATAGTGTCTCATAAGTCTATACAGACTGGGTATCAAATATAAATGTTGTAGTTAGTTGTAAATCTGTAATATATATTGTATTTGATATGTGACACTTTAATAAATAAGTAAATAATTTTAAATTTAATGACGAGTTGCGTTGGTTTTCAGATGTTGCATTTTCTTAACAAAGCAGTGTGTCATGATTGGTATCAAGAAGTGGTTTATTAATTACAATTGTTTACCTCCGCTTGAAACATCCGCATATCATAATTAGAAATTAGCTAATGACGCACGACTATTATCTGAACTTGAAGATTTAAGATTTACCTGACAGCATCCCAAAAGAGAAGATACGTATCTAGAGATACGTTCTTCTTTAATAGTTATACATCAGGATAACATTTCCGTGTAATATATACCCCTTAAACCCCCACTTTTATATAGCAAAACTGGGGTATACAGGGGTATAACCATTTTTTCTTATTTTTGCTCCAAAACATAGATTGTGGGTACTCATTAGAACCGCCTCGCCGGGTTCTAACGTGTTCCCACAATCTATGTTTGGAGCAAAAAAATACGAAAAATGTCAAAAATTTTCTACTGAAATTTTTCAATTTTTACAACTTAGGAAAAACCATTATATTACATGGGCATGTTTTCGTAATGTCATGCTAAAATGCTCGAGTAATTTAACCCCCCTGCACTATTGGTTTGCAAAATTGGTACATGTATGTATCTGGTGTTTTGTTATTTCTTCTATATGCTCTTAAACTCAGTAGTACCGTTTCCTGATGGAGACAAAATGTTTGGACGCAACCCCCACCCACTAACCATACACGGGAAAAATAAAGTTAAATTATTTGGAAGAATGTTCTGAAATTATCAAATTTCAAACTGTAAAACTCACTGTATATTCCATAGGCGTGCTTTCTAGATGTAATATTCTATCTAGAATACATGAACCACATGAGTATCGTAGCCATGCCCGGCTCGATTATAAAAGCCTGAAAATATTCTGAAGTAGTTGTGTTTCGGAAAGAGGAATAGAGCGGTAAAAGAAACTGTGAGATCAGTCAATCTAAACAGCGTGAAATCCGATAGAATACTTCGATATGGACATTTATTCGTGTAAAAAGAGTTGAAAGTTTGGTTAAATTTTCTCGTCTCATTTTAATACATGAGTCCGAACGCATGTGTCCCTAAAATACCTTAATACAAAACAAAGTGGGTGGGCCTAGGGTGTAAACTTTCTTCCATAGCATGGTTTCAAGAAACATATCATCACAAAAGAAGTTTCTTTGCATTTAAAACAGTACCGCAAAACTAAGTCCGTATTTACTATCATTTGAGCCGCGACGTGAGAAAACGGGTCTTCGGGGTTTCCGACTTGGTCTGACACAAACCGGTCTGTGCAGCTACAGAAGTAGGCTAGAAGCTTGAAAGGACTAGGGCATTTAACGCCTGATTTTGGCCTCAGATTTTGCTAAAAAATAAATTATGGAATTGAGATGAGAAAACTATTCCATAAAACAGTCATATGTCTCCTCTATTAAAAACAAGAACAAGTACTTCATTCATTCAAAAAGCATTGCCATGGCAACGCCCAGAAGAACCATAGATAGAGCACATTTTGCACTTTTTGGTCTATTTTGGACCATTTCTGAACACATTTTTTAATTTTTAAGTGCCAGCCCACACGACGAACAAAATGATACTTAGCATACAATATCTCTGGATGATACTTTATAATTATTTCATAGTAAGAAATTGTTCGTCGCGTGGGCCGGTAGTTGAAAATAATGTTGAATGGTGAAAAATAGACCCAAAATTGCAAAAAGTGGTATTTTTATGCTTTTCGGAGTGTTGCCATGGCAACCTGTGTAATTTGAATGTAATAGTTGTGCTAGAATTTATAAGCAGGTACCTATACCTGCTATTTGCAATACTTCTCTCCTCAAATTCTAAAATTCAATTTTTTACCAACACTTGAGGCCGAAATCAGGCCTTAAATTCCCTAGGCCTTTTGCATATAGGTAGAGGAGGAATTGTACTATCCGAGTAGCGAAAACAAAGGCGCTGATCAGCTTCGCAGTTACTGCGAAGCTGATCTGCGCCTTTGTTTTCGCATAGGCAAAATTCCGGGTTTCTCACGATGCGGCTCATTTGTGTTTAGTTCGTGCGATATAAGGGTATTCGCTACCGTCAAGTTCTCAAATAGTTCTCAGTGTCCAGCTAAATGCTTTTGAAAGTCAAAACTGCTTTACAATTTTAACGTTTGCTGCCTAGGATAGGGTGCGTATAGTTTTAAATCAGTAGTAATTTACGCAGATCATGTCGGGACTGTTAAACCAGAAAATAAAAAAAAATCTGGTCTGAGATATGGGCTTGTCGCAAAATGTGCAGCAAAAATTTTGAAAATCGGTCAACCTTAAAGCTTGCTGCACATGCCAATACATTGCAATATACTAGTAGTATATTCGGCAGATCGCATGTCTACTGATAGAAATGATTAGCAAGTAGTTAGTTAGACCTGTGCTTATATCGATGTTGACAGACCCAGTAGAATGACATGCATAGAAAACATCGAATATGTGAATTATAGGTTTGAAAATGTGTGTGGTGTCGGTGTTTTTGGAGAGGGTCCCCAATACTGTACCTGAGCCACTATCAGGAAATGGCGCAATCAGAAAGAAATTCCCACTCCAAAAACCGAGGTGGGGAAATAACTAAATTAACAATCAGGGCCCAGTTGGGCACTGCAAAGGATTCTCATCACTGCAAAGGATTCTCACATTTTTTCAACAAAAAATAACAGTGTATTTGTTACTTTAGCTGATATTTGCTTAACAAAGGACCGTTGACTATATGGCCTGTATATGCCTATACTTTAGCGGCCCAGAACACTGTTATTAAGCTCCCGATGCTGATCCTTTATACTGAGGACAATAGTTCCATGTCTTATGAAGAGATACGTGTGCAGACATTTACATATTCTGTCATAATTTGGTAGAAATCGACGCTTTAGTGGGGGCGGGGGTCTAAATTTCATGAATACAAAAAGGTAGAAAATTTGTTGTTTTTTTTTCTTGCCTGCTGACGTTTGTTGTTATTAACGTTTGTCTTTTAAAGCATTCAGTCGACAGAAACATGCAAGAATCATGTAAAACGCACCAAAAATGTTTAAATATTTGTAGTGTGAAATATTGTTAGGAAAACTTTTAGGAGGTACCTGTTTAGCATTTCTGCCTATGCAATATTAGCTTACCATATATACTCTATAAATAAAAATGCAAAAAATGCCGAGTTTCTAGTCTGAAATCAATAAAAACTCTTTAAGTTGTCAAAACTTTATGTAGCTTGATAAGTATGTTCTTGCAACAAATTTGTTTGACATTTATCATGTACAAATGAATTATTGTGTCCAAATATGTATGATAAATTCTACCTAGTTGGTCATGACCAATGTAGCATAAAAGACATATACACCGGCTACACTAACACGGCCACCTATCTCCATAATTTAACAATGGAATGAATTTTAAAAAAATCAAGTGTCAAAAGCATCATAAGTAAATAAATTGGACTGCACTTACCATATGCCAGCCAAACCCATTTACTGAGCAAAATCCAAGAACTACATAATAATAAACTAATATACTGTAGTATATTAAATCAGATCTGAAAACCAGCCCTTACAGTGTAGAAATGATAAAACAGAGATAGAATTTTTATAGATTAGAGGCCGTGCAAAAAACAAGGGACAAATATGTACAGTATGTCACCAAAATTTTGTAACACAAAATGATGGACACCATTAATGTCCGTTGCCCAAATGATGAAAGTTGATTCTGCAGCATCCAGATTCAAGTTAATAACATTTCTAATAGAGCATATTATGACCATGTTATGCTATTTCATTTTCCATTACTTAATATATGCTAGCTTTGTCTGAATGAGTAGCTATAACAGTTTATCATATTTGGGCTCTGGTTTTTGGGCTCTAGAGTATCGTTCCCCCCAAAGAACCAATACGCCACTTTCATATGTTGTGCATTACATGGCTACACATATGCATGCAAAAGCTTTTGTTGGTTCTCAGCGGGGAACGATACTCTATAAAATGTTTCCAAATTACTATACATTTCATACAAAAATTGATTGTTTTAGCCCAAAATTCAGACCCTGTGTCACGAAACATGGAAAACAAATTGTGTTATCCAATAGTGCGTTATTCAGGGAAGTTAACCTGTGCATAAGAACACAGATGGCTGGCGTTTTGTTTTTCCAAAAACCATAGGCATTTTTGAATAGAAATGGTCAACGCTTCTTTATGTCTTAACGATATCGTTGAGCTAACGATGCTTTGAACAACTGCCTCCTGGTATTTATACTAAGAAAACATATTGTAAGCCGAATGGGCAGCCATTTTCCCAACAGGTGGCCACTCAGCCACCCAAACTTAAACACACATGTGCTAGCCTGGCCCCAGGCTTTGAGTTTAAGCAAAGGTGAATTATTCTTACTTGACTCTTACTTGACCCTTTTTCTGATAATATAATCTCCCCTACTAGTCAGAAACTCAAACTGTTGGGCCAGTCAGAAAATTTTTGCCACTGAGTATTTTTTTTTCTTTTCGTGTAGGTATGAAAAAAAAAAAAAAAAAAAAAAAAAAAAAAAAAAAAAAAAAAAAAAAAAAAAAAAAAAAAAAACAGTAACGACTGGAGCCAGTCTAACACATGTGCTAACAGCACAAAAATTCAACATAAGGCACATAAAACAATAAGAACCACCACAGAAGCGATCAGTAGTATCAAATTACTGGCGGACTTAAATCGATTTAACATGGCCATAACCTCACCCTCAGCTTCTGCAGTGGTTCACAACATTTAGTTAGTTCTTCGACCTCGTGGTGAACCTCTAACTAGTCAAGGAATCATCAAGGACAAACAAATTCATTTGAATTCATTCTTTCTGTACTTAACTGTCTAGGTAACCAAGTAACAGGAATAAGGATTCTCAAGCTCGTTTTTCTTCATCGACATATTTTATGTAATGTCAAATGTAAATTGGCGTTTTGAATATATAAAAATGTTACTACACCAAATGTTCAAAAGACGTGAATTGCGTCAGTGTCACAAAACCCCAACTTTTAGTATCGTAAAGGGTTATATATTAAAGGTTCCGATGTTATAGAAATATTTTCACGAACCGATACTGACCGGAACGGACATAGATAATATCGAAGCTAGAAAAGAATAGAATCTTTGCCTAATCATGTTTTACCACATGAGCCGCCACATGGGAAAACCAACAATCTGCATAGGTGAAAACAAAGGCGCAGATCAGCTTCGCGGTAACCGCGAAGCTGATCAGCGCCTTTGTTTTCGCTACTCGGATAGTACAATTCCTCCTCTACCTAACTCCAAAATTTCAAGCTTCTAGCCTGCTTCTGTGACTGTACAGGCCGGTTTGTGTCAGGCCGGTTCAGAAACCACATTGTTGGTTTTCCCACGAGGCGGCTCACATAGTACCATGTGAAGAATTGAGCCACCTCGTGGGAAAACCAACAATGTGGTTTCCGATCAGGTCCGACACAAACCGGCCTGTACAAGCACAGAAAAGATCTAGAAGCTTGAAATTTCGGATTTAAGTAGAAGAGGAATTGTACTATCCGAGTTGCGAAAACAAAGGCGCTGATCAGCTTCGCGGTTACCGCGAAGCTGATCTGCGTCTTTGTTTTCGCATATGCAGATTGTTGGTTTTCCCAAGAGGCGGCTCAATTGTATGGGCACAACAATATTGTAATTTACTTAGGACGCAGGAAAACGGTATCCGAATTTTGTTTGGTAGTATTTTGAAGAGTTATTTCACCCTGTATATCCGTCATGCAACCAGATTTCTTACAAAAGATCTGACGCCACACAGAATGTATTGATCGATCGATTTCTTTAAAATGCAAACGTTTGCGATTTCAAGTGGTAAAAATAGCTAAATTGCTGTGGTGCAAAAGTTCACAAAATATGTATCAGATTTTAGGAAACTTTTCGGGGAATTCGGAAATCTTTGATTCATTTTTTTCTGTTTCAACTATTTGACTTTTTTAAGTTTTGAAAGCATGTTCACGGAAACCGTCAACTTGAAATGTAACATGTTAAATACATGTATTATTTCAAATTTTGTGAATATAGTGTAGATGTAGCTAAATGTCCGAGATATTTTGCCGGTATTACTTATATATATTATATCAATTCCCGCTTATAATGACACCATGACCATAATTTCGACGAAACAAGCGATTACTGACAAACATGAATATGTCATTTTCCTTATATACGCTGACCCCTGTATTTCTGTTGTTATTTGCTGTGTAGTCAAATGAAGTAACTCGGGTACATGAAAAATCCCGAAATAATGATTTTTCATGTCACGGCTAGGAATATTTACATACTACAGAAAGTTAACTTGTACGAGATCATTCACATTCCCGAACAACAGTTTTAATTTGTTTTTGTGGGGTCGCAGTTGAAACAGTAGCGATCAGTAGCTGATGCGGTAAAAAGAAAAAGATAAGCCCACAACACGTAATTAATCTTGTCTATAGACTGGCGTTTCTCTGTAACTTCAAATTGCAAGATCAATTGGATATCAACCTACATTGAGGCAATGATTATTCACTGTAGATTTTTGCCGAATCTAATGCCTCACTGTACATTGATGCCTAGTCGATCTGGCCTCCAATCAAGACAATCCTTTTCATCACATGCCAAGTAATGATGGATAAATCTGCGCTGGAGGAAATTTGGTTGCAGCCTGCAGAAATACCCTACCCGAGTTTTGTTTGGCCGTATTTTGAAGACAAAAATAATGAATAAAATAGTAATACTATCAATTATTTTGCCCCGATTTCAATGGAACTTGGCATGTAGCAAATGGGTCTGAATTACTACAATGTGTTTCTAAATCATGACCCTGTGGTGACCTTGACCTATTTTACGGCAAGGTCAACGTAGGTCGCATATGCATTTGAATGGGGAAAATGTTTAAATGTTATTTGAAGGACAAAACCTGCAGGAAATGGGCAAATGGACTGAAGAGTTTTAAAAGATTCCGGATTCCGAAAAAAAATGGAACCCGGGTTGCTGGTCTGCTTCCACCTCGGGGCAATATACATATACTCGTATAACCATAAAATTGAAAGATCTTCTTTTCTGAATCCGCTCGACCAATCGAAAGGGGGTACCAACATGATTATAAATAATCCAGATCGCATGGCCAAGGTGAACGCTATGCCCAACTATGGTACGTAAAAACCCTTTAAAACATTTCTTCTCCGGAACTGCTGAACATATTGTCACGAAACTTGACATGTAGCAATTTGTACTAGAGGACTTCAATGTGTTTATAAATTATGACCATGTGATGACCTTAACATATTTTACAGCAATGTCAACTTTGGTCACATATGCAGAAAAAGGTACAAGTAGGCAACGATCAGGAAATTGCGCAATCAGAAAGAGATTCCCACTCCAAAAACCGAGGTGAGAAAAAACTGAATTAACAATCAGGTACTTATACCATGAAAACATAACGTAAGCCGAATGAGCAGTATTTTCCCAATAGGTGGCCACTCGGTTACCTAAACTTAACTGAAAATATGATAACATACATGAAGCCCCAACAGCACAAAACTTTTAAACACTCAGACATAAAACAATAAGGACCACTACAGAAGTATCGCCCAGAAATCTGCTATAATGTCACTGAAGAAAAAAAAATCATGACACTGTATTTATGATTTTGAAAAAGAAATTGACACCAGAAGTTATTCTGACATTGCCCTGGGGCATGAACATTACAGTCAAACAAGATTGTTATGCGTATCTCAGATCTTGGATAAGCGTTTACAGGACCATTGGTCCACTGGTTTATTGTATGAATCATTAAGAGAGCACGAAAAGTCTGCAATAAAACTAAGAAAATTTATGGATTGGTAATTTTGTGATTCTTTACCTTAAGCCATTGCAGTATTGTTTTGTTGGTTTTAGGTCGCATTCAACAACTAAGGTCATATGGAGACAAGTTTGGCATTATATTATGATGTCTCATTTGAGAGACTGGAGAGGCATGGCATCAAACATAAGGTCCATGGTTTACAATATGAGTGGCGTATCCACTATGCCAAAGCAGGCTTCTCATTCCATTATTTATCACTTTGCCATTTAAAACATGCTCAGCTGAGATGAGCATGAAAAAATAGTTTCATATTCTTGGGCGCATATGGACTATTAATCTATAAACTTGAATTTATTATGGAAAACAAAGTGCAGACAGTCTTATGATTTTTGCTGTGAGAAAAACAAAGAATAAATAAAAGAATTGCATGGAACTGGAAATATCAAAAGACTATGTTTCAGTTGATGCCTCATATCCACAGCAAACAACTACGGCCATGTCTTGACTACACTGCTCCTGTCCAAGCCACATGGATGCAGATTCATGGGGTTTCAGTTTAACCTCATTTTTAAGATTATAACATTTGAGTCACATGCTAGCAGATCTTGGCTTATACATCATAATCTTAATCTAAATTATATTAATAGCACAGCTTTGAAAAATTCGAACCAAACTGGATTCACACTGTCCTTCCATTGTTGCTTGCTTCTGTATTGGTATAATTCTGATTGGCTCTAGCAAAATCAAACTTTCATCATGTATTCGAAATCTTTGTTTGGAGACTCGGCGAATCTAATAATGTTAGACACAAGTTCGCTATACAACTTGAGGTCAAATAGTAAGAACATTTGTTTGAAATTTTGAATAAAACTTCCTTTGCTGGTGGAATTTTACATATATTTCTTCGTTTCTTTTAAGTTTTAAAGGTCAACTATTTTTGGACGTGGTGTTGAAGCCATTCGTGGTTTAACACAGTATTTGCTTTATTTAGTATCAAAATGCACTAAACGTTACCACAGGAATCTTCTTCTTGTCGGTGTATACTTCGATCACAATCTCATATTATTTTGAACTTCCAAATTTCTATAAACCGCTCCTTATAGCATGTTACTAACAACATGCTATAATTTATTTGTTAACAAGCAAGTGGTATTGTTTACATACAAACCGATCAATGATCGGTGACACACACTGCAATTGAGACAGAAGTTGAGGTTAGATGTTCGAGTTTTCTCCTATAGCGTGGATGATGGGTGCTGTCCATGCATAAATTGAACATTTATTGAAAGAATGTAACATAAGAAATCCCGGTTATTTTGTTTTCGCAAAACACTTTAATGTTATTGTGTTGGTAACACTATATGTTCTTGAGGCGGAAGTGTTTGCGAAAACGAAATAACCTGGATTTCTTATGTTACTTTCATTCAATAAATGTTCAATATCTGCATTGGCTGTGCCTATCTATCAGTCAATAGAGTAAATGGTATAGGAGAAAACTCGAATTTTTCATCTCAACTTCGGGTAGAATTGCATGGTGCGTCACACATTCCATACCACGTGTTTATCAGCTGTGTCAATCGCAGTGTCCTGTAATGATACAGAACATCAAGCTGTTCATGTTAATTATCGTAAAGGCGCCTGTTACAAAGTGCGTGTCTATAGCCTAGTTTTGGCTTGTCAAGAAAGCCAACATATCTCGCAGAAATAGTTATATTCTAAAATCTTCACTCAGTAATGGCAGATTGAATTTTAAAAGGATCGAGTCAATTTTAATCCTGTCCGCTGTTGACAAATATTCACTTGACGCTAGTCTGTCACGACTCACGACAGAATCCCGCTGGGAATCACGTTTCATGGAGTTAACGGCACCGTCTACGTGAATGACGTCGATATCTAAGTTTTCGAACAGTTGTCTGACGGTTTCCATTGGTCTCGCGATGATATCTTCGTACTTCACTGGTAGAATGCTTCGATCACGTGCAATGGCATCTCGTGCGATGAGCATGCATAGCGACCACATGTACGCAAATACACAGGCGGTATTGGCATCGGCAGATACATATGTCTCTTTGAAAGTTTTAAGTACTGAAATGAAATAGTTACGCTCAAGATATCTAAAATATGGAAATACATTCGAAAACCAATCAGTATTTGCGCATGATTTCATAACTATGAGAAATGGCTCACTTTCCATTACACTTAACCAGGAATTTATCGTTTTAAGACTGTTTCTGTATATGTATACTTGTCTTATGTTTGGCATAAGTCTTGCAATGTCCTTCATCATAATCGTACACAAAACATCATGTTTAACACAAAAAGATTTTACACCCTCGCGTGGCTTGCAAATAACGCGGATGATCGACTTCAAAACTGCTTCGTACTGGGTACTATTTAAGGCTCGGTTTTCCTGTAGATGGCTCAAGTTAAGCGGTGAGTGTGGCTCATGGATTAGAAGAGTCCCTGGAACAGTCTCGAATAATTGACATAACATCGTTCCACCGCAGCGGCCTGTGTTCGACACCCAGATCACTGGAACCTTTGGGTCTCCTATTCTCTCTGCTAAAGTGACAAACTCTGTAATGGGCATTTTTATAACATTCCTTGCGAAAAGAAACTGTGCCACGTAAAAGAATGGATGTACGTTTGAATTGTAAATGTCAATTGTCCCATCTGTTTCTACAAAATACGCATCCTTGCTTGATATTGCGTACAGTGATACATTCTCAGCACATAATCCGTGTTTACACGTGAATTGTAAAAGCAGAGAAAATCGGAAGGTAATGCTTCCGCAGATTCCTCTAGTCCCATCCATTTGTGTCTCCATAGTATTCGTCCAGATTGGGCTTTAGACTCTGTCGACTGTCGTTTGTCGCCGCCAAGTTTGTGTACGATTATATTACATACTCCAACACATAAACGACAAAAACGGAATATCATATAAATACAAAATTTGACGAAAGCGCTATAAAAGCTCACTAGTGTCTTATACTTGGAGGCCATTGTTGTTATAATACATCAACTACAATATCGCATTATAGGACTTTAAAAGTTTCAATGTTAACGTCCGATAAACATTCAAGGACATATAAAGTTTTATCAGTGAGTTTGCTCAATTTTTGTTCAATCCATGCATAAGTTGCACTTTATTATTAACACGTAAATTACTAATGATTCATACATTCCTGCAACTGGGCATTGTAACTTTGTAGTAGTACGGGTTCATCTTAGTGAAAATTGTATCATGGCTTTTTCAGTCATGAATTCACTGTTAAATTTGACTGCAATAGTGTCGTTTACATAATATTATAGGGTTATTGCACTGATATCGGTGAATATTGTCCCGAGTTGGGATATCGAAGGACGCGAGCTTGCGAGCGGCCGTAGATATTCCAACGAGGGACAATATTCAACGGTGTCAGTGCAATAACCCTTTTATTATATAGCTATAAATATTTACTTCTCATTTTTATATTTTTGTTGATTGTTAATATTCAAAAAATGAAAATTTTACAGGAAGGCAGCAGCAAAATATCCATGAGTGATATCATTTTTGCACTAGTGCAATATCAAATGATATCATTTTTGCAGTTACTATTCTGAAGCATATTTTGCAATAAAATCATTACATCCGACATTCTTCTTTCGCCGGAGCTCCTTGTCTGTTGCTTGGCCCACCGGGGTCCAACTGGTGTTTTTCTTTTGCTCCGGAGTTAGTAGGTTATTCGGCGCCCAGGGATCTCCATCGTAGGGCAGCTTACTCAATCCGTGAGTCCTTGTTTTTGATTCATCAGGATGTTTATCATGATTTATTTGTTTGTTCTTGATGATTCATTGACTTGTTAGAGATTCACCACGAGGACCGAAGAACTTACTAAATGTTATGAACCACTGCGGAGGCTGAGGGTGAGGTTAGGATCCTGTAAAACCGGTTTAAGCCCGCCAGTAACTGTGTGTTACTGATCGTTCCAAGGCGATACTTCTGTGGTGGTTCTTTTTGTTTTATGTCTTGGTGTTTAAAATTTTTGGTGCTGTTGGCGCCTTATGTATGTTTTCATATTTTAATTAAGTTAAGGTAACTGAGTGGCCACCTATTGGGAAAATAGCTGCTCATTCGGCTTACGATATGTTTCATGGTATAAGTGCCTGATTGTTAGTTTGGTTTTTTCCCACCTCGGTTTTTGGAGTGGGAATCTCTTTCTGATTGCGCCTTTTCCTGATCTTTGCCTACTTGTACCTTTTTAATTACCTTTTTAATTACTTTTTAAAATCTGCAAGTGTCACACTTTAGCTGACGTTTCGTTCCGCTATGACGTCATTTTACGCGTGACGTCAGATAAAGATCACGTCATCAAAGTTGACGACCCAAATACAACTTTCAACGCTATGGCTGCCAAGTAAAAAATTTGGCAATTCTTTACAGAAAGACTTCTTTCACGTTTAACAAAGTGTGCAATATCATGAAAGTGTGCCGATATTTATAGGTTATTTCAAATGAATATCGCAAGCTCGTGCGTCCTCGCCATATGAACTCGTTCCGAATATTTTACGATATTCATTCAATAACCTTTTTTAGCTCACCTGAGCCGAAGGCTCACAGGTGAGCTTATAGTATACCCATGCTCCGGCGTCCGTCCGTCGTCCGTCGTCCACCATTTTCAAAGATCTTCTCCTCTGAAACCACTTGGCCAATCAAAGCCAAACTTTATATGGAGCATCCTTAGGAAGGGGGAACAAAAGTTTATATAAATGGTCAAGGTCACATGACTAAGATGGCCGCCATGGCTATAAATAGCAAAAACCTTTAAAAAATCTTCTTCTCCGGAACCAGTGGGCCGATTTCCACGAAACTTGGTATGTAGCATTGGGGACGCAGGCCCATCATAGTTTATATAAATCATGACCCTGGGATGACCTTGACCTTTTTTACGGCAAGGTCAACTTAGGCCGCCCATGCATTTGAATGGGAAAAAATAGGAAAATGTCATTTAATGGCAAAAAACTTGCTAGGAATAAGCAAATTGACAGAATATTGATGTTTATGAAAATATTTTGGGCCCAGAGGGTTGTCTGCCCCTGCCCCGGGGCTATATACATGTATATTTCCATGATATTGAAACATCTTCTCCTCTGAAACCGCTTGGCCAATCAAAGCTAAACTTCATGTGGAGCATCCTTAGGAAGGGGGAAAAAAGTTTATATAAATGGTCAAGGTCACATGACCAAGATGGCCGCCATGGCTATAAATAGCAAAAACTTTTAAAAATCTTCCTCTCCAGAACCAGGAGGCCTATGATTTTGAATCTTGGAATGAAGCATCAGGCAATGGAGCTCTACAAAGTATATATAAATCATGACCCTGGGATGACCTTGACCTTTTTTTATAGCAAGGTCAACTTAGGCCGCCCATGCATTTGAATGGGAAAAAATAGGAAAATGTCATTTAATGGCAAAAAACTTGCTAGGACTGAGCAAATGGACAGAATATTGATGTTTATGAAAATATTTTGGGCCCAGAGGGTTGTCTGCCTCTGCCCCGGGGCTATATACATGTGTATGACCATAATATTCAAACATCTTCTTCTCTGAAATCACTTGGCCAATCAAAGCCAAACTTTATGTGGAGCATTCTTAGGAAGAGTGAATGAAAGTTTGTATAAAAGGTCAAGGTCACATGACCAAGATGGTCGCCATGGCTTTAGATAGCAAAAACCTTTAAAAATCTTCTTCTCCAGAACCAGGAGGCTTATGATTTTGAAACTTGGCATGAAGCATCAGGCAATGGAGCTCTACAAAGTGTATATAAATCATGACCCTGAGATGACCTTGACCTTTTTTACAGCAAGGTCAACTTAGGCCGCCCATGCATTTGAATGGGAAAAAATAGAAAATGTCATTTAATGGCAAAAGACTTGCTAGGAATTAGCAAAATTAATGGACAGAAGATTGATGTTTATGAAAATATTTTGGGCCCAGAGGGTTGTCTGCCCCTGCCCGGGCTATATACATATGTATGACCATAATATTCAAACATCTTCTTCTATGAAACCGCTTGGCCAATCAAAGCCAAACTTTATGTGAAGCATTCTTAGGAAGAGGGAAAAAAAGTTTATATAAATGGTCAATGTCACATGACCAAGATGGCCGCCATTGCTATAAATAGCAAAAACTTTTAAAAATCTTCTTATCCATAACCAGAAGGCCTATGATTTTGAAACTTGGCATGAAGCATCAGGCAATGGAGCTCTACAAAGTTTATATAAAACATGACTTTGGGATGACCTTGACTTTTTTACGGCAAGGTCAACTTAGGTTGCCCATGCATTTGAATGGGGAAAATCGTTACAAAGTCATTTGAAGAGCAAAACATGCAGTAAATTGGCAAATGGACTGAATCTTTATGATTTGAAAAAGAAATTGACTCCAGAGGTTGCTCTGACCCTGCCCTGGGGTTATATACAAGTCATGTATATTACCATTCTAGTCAAACAACTAATTTTATTGGTATATATCTCAGGTCTCAGGTGAGCGTTTACAGGACCATAGGTCCTCTGGTTATGATTTAAAAAAAATGACTCCAGAGGTTGCTCTGACCCTGCCCTGGGGTTATATACATGTATATTACCATTCTAGTCAAATAAGTTTATTGGTATCTCAGGTCTCAGGTGAGCGTTTACAGGACCATTGGTCCTCTGGTATTATATACCCTTTAATAAGCAATGGAGGGATTTCAAATGCTTTTTCCTAGCATCTCAAGGCCTGGTCGACCTATAATTTGGCCACAATTTATGTAAAAAGTATCGTTTCTAACGACTGATCACCATTTTACTACACACGCAAAGCTCCGCCTTTCGCGGTAAATGTTAACCAACGTTAACACGAGAAACGTGACGTCGCATCAAAATTGTTGACGTCGACGTGACTTTTGGACAACGTTGCGGTCGAAAATTTCATGAAAATGTTAGAAATTGGAGTGCCAAAGCTGTATTATTGTTCTAAATTACAGGTATATGTTTTTAGATGAAGTTTTGTGTATTTATTGTGCGACGCATTCTGTAAGTTTTCTAGTTTCGCCATTTGTTCAGTTGAAGTGTGAAGCAAAATGGCTGCCAGATATTTTTTTCAATGGCGACCAACTTGCGAAAGTAGTACCGCCGGGAACGTGCTTCCTTGGACCCGTGCAATATGACAGAACGTTCCTTGGACCCGTGCAATACAGAAGTTTCCATGGAAAACGTTCTAAACTATTGAATATGGAAAAACATTCAATTTTTTCAGCAATGCAAAGTGAACGGGACAATTTCTTGGGTATATAATAAAGTTCAATATTGCACAACGGTTGTTTATCTACTGTATTTAGCATGACAATATTATCATTTTCAAATATGTACATTTCTAACGCAAAGTCTTAATGAATCTATAGAGCTGAAATGCGATTTATAGTTCCATGAACAACATCGTGTCAAACGACGCCACATGACCAAACTTGACGTCAAAAACAAAACATGGCTCTCACCATTGTGGTTGGACGTAATAAACGTCATGACGCCATCGGTGCCGTTCCGCTGTTTGAACGCTCACTCTGTATACATTCTCTATTTGCTTCTAAATTTGATATTTTTTTCAACAATCAGTAGAGAGAAATGAATGTAAATATAAGCAATGAGTTTATTTTTTCTGAGGTTCATGGAGCTATGAATCGCATAAGGTCGCTTCGGGCTTCATTCACTTTGCACGCGATCCACTACGGTTCACAGCTCTATGACCATCAGAAAAAATAAAATTCATTTCTTAAATGCATGTTCTCTATCTTTATAAGCTAAGTTCTTCTGGGCGAGTAAATGAAAATTAAATTGAGACCCTTCAAGAGCAGTGAGCATATTAATGAGAAAAAGGATGGACCATACCGCGGTTTCCGCTACTTAAGCCTCTTCAGTGACCCTTTAAATTTGGCAAAATGGAGCCAAAAATATCACATGCACATTCTACATGCTTTTTCACTTTCTAAAGTGTATAAACATTCCCCCTAAAGGGGGTCAGATAATTTAAACATTGCTTAGAAGTATGTTTCTAAACGTGAGTGTTTTGAACACTCTAAATATCTTTACTGATCTCAAAGGACCTAAATAAAACCAGCTGCAGCAATAGCACCCTCATCAGAAGCCCTTAAAAAACCGGCAACGAAAGCCAGACTATTGTACTGTAATTTAAAAAAATTTACAAAAGAAAAATCAAAGACAAATTCCTAAAGGGGTTCAAATAATTTAAACATTGCTCAGAAGTATGTTTCTAAAAAATACAGCAAACTTTGAATAAAAGTTATTTGTTTATTTGAAAAAATAACGACCATTTTTATACTTTAACCAAGGGGTAAGCAGTACGACGTTTCAACGATTTTTGTATTTTCAATTGATTTTTGTATAGAATGCCGTGGTCCAAGATCGGACCTGATATTTGTGAATCTCGGAAATTATGATACCGGGGCAGTTGGGCTGTTGGATCAGTTAATAAACTCATTTTCCTCATGAATCTATTCTTCATCTCTACAGATGAAACTTTCATTTTCCATATAATTTGCATGTAATATGATGGTTTTCAATAGTAAAGAAGGACACCGGAGAAGCTGGAAAGTTTGTTAGCATCATGACTTTCAAGTTCACCTGCATTAAAATGTAACAAATGTTAAATTTCATTAAATATGCGTTTCAGGATACAAAGGAAATATTATGACGTCATTTGGTATTAAAGTGACTATACTGTGCTTTCTCAGCTTAAGATATAGATAAGCGTTTAATTGCTTTTAAGTTCGTTGGAAATCAGGTTTGTGGGCACTTGCGGCATGGAAGGCAACAGCGCTAAAGAAGCAAAGGGACACGCCCTCTTTCAATTTCTGCCTGTTGCCAAAATTAAATATCAGTATTAAAGTCGTTAAAATTAAATATCAGTATTAAAGTCGTTAAATGAGTTCAAAGGTCACCATATGCAAAATTTATGTAAAATGTAGAAAAAAAAGAAGAATTTTCATAAAACAGGTACACTGAATAAACATAAAACTGAGATCCTTTAAGAGCAGCGAACATATTAATGAGACGGGAGATAAGCCATACCGCGATTTCGGCTACTTAAGCCTCTTCAGTGACCCTATAAATTTGCCGCAACATGGAGCCAAAGAGAATTGCAGTAATTTTGTTTCATTCAACAGGATAGTAGATACTCCAAATGGGGCCAAACTATCAAACGTTGGCCTGAAAATCAGATATGTGTGCACTTTTGCGGCATGGAAGGCAACAGCGCTGAAGAAGCAAAGGGACACGCCCTCTTTCAATTTCTGCCTGTTGCCAAAATTGTATACCAGTATTAAAGTCATTAAATGAGTTCAAAGGTCATCATGTGCAAAACTTATGTGACAGTTTTTCAGCTTAGAAAAAAGTAGAATTTTATTTAAAACAATTCAATATTATGTTCAAAAAATGAGGTCAACCGTCATTAAGGACATTTTTTTTTTAATGTTTTACACACAGTTTTAGCTTAGAAAAGGTAGAACTTTTCTTCATTTGTTCTTTGAAAACGTTTAAACTTTATTTATTTTACTTCAATTACACAGAAAGCTCAAGGAAGTTATATAAGCGTTCTTGAAGGCGCGGATGTTGGCGTTATGTAGTTTAACGTGGTGGGGGAAACCGGAGAACCCGGGGAAAACCACCGAACCTGGACGGGCGACCACTACCCTGCAACATGCTTTGACCCGGATTCGAACCCGGATCGCAGAGGTGACAAGCGGGTGCGTTATCCACTACACTATCCAGGCCCCCATTCTTTTAAACAGAAGCACTGAATCCTAAGTAAATTGTTGCCCATAAATTTTGCACCTGATTACCTTCGACATCATTTATTGACCTTAATACTAATACCAGTAATTAATTCTGCTCCCTCTGCTGTTTAAGCACTGTTGTCCCCCATACCGCAAGTGCACACACAAATCTGTTTTCTAACGCACTTATCAACAGTTAATTACTCGTCTGTTAAGAGTAAGCCGTATTTTATCATAACGATGATCATGCAAGCTTCTATTGGACGAACATTTGCCCGAAAAATGCTATTTTCTCTCTTTTTGAAATGTGTCCGGATTGCAACTTTCAATTGTTTAAAGTTCAGTAGTCAATACCAGATGAAACTAACATTAAATGTATTCTTTCAGCACATGTAAATCAATTTTCAGCTGAAAATATCCGATGGTCTATGAATATAGATTCTCAATTTTCTTCCAAACTTTTCCTTTCAATTGGTTACTAATGAAAATCAAAAGTTAGTTCCTTTAAAAGCAGGGAAACATTAATGAGAAAGGGGATTAATGAGCCATGCCGCGGTTTCGGCTACTCAAGCCTCATCAGTGACCCTATAAATCTGGCAACATGGAGCCAGAGATAATAACTGCAATTTTATAAATTTTAACTGGGCTGTCAATACATAGACCGGCAAATCTAAATAGAGCCAAATAATTAAACTAGTTCGGATGATTCTATCTAAACTGCGCAAAAATTTCTGATTTCTCAGAATATCATCTCTGATCTCAAAGGACCAAACGAAAATATAACCTGCACTATGGATGATGTACGGGGAGACTTTTTAGGACCGCCACACGGCACAACACCAGCTGCAGTAATAGCAAATAAAAAGTAAAACTGAATTCCTTAAAGAGCAGGGAAAACATTAATGAGAAAGGGGATGGGCCATACCGCGGTTTCGTCTACTCAAGCCTCATCAGTGACCCTATAAATCTGGCAACATGGAGCCAGAGACAATTACTGCAATTATATGCTTAAAAGACGACTGCAAAGTTATGCGAACAATCATACGTGGAATATCCAGTGACTCGTCGTTTTTTTTAATTACCTCCATTGTTATAGTGTTCCAACCACACATTTTGACCCCTCCTAAGCCGAACATTGGCAGCATTGGATCCCTGGTCATTGTGGTTGGAGGTTCGTCCCTCGGCTATGGCATCCATTATGTACACGCCATCAACAACTAGTCGGGCTTCCGTCTCGTAGGCACCGTAGGTATCGATGGCAAAAATAAACTGGTACATCCCACTTTCAGGGGCAGTAAAAATACCTGTATGGAATCGAACCACAGTTATTTTCCCTGAATATGATACGGATACACGCTAAATACATGTAATTATTTTTTTTTTTTTTTTTTTTTTTTTTTTTTTTTTTTTTTTTTTTTTTTCCGCGGAATTTGATACGGATACACACGAAATATATATAGGTTTTCTTTATACCAGTGTATAAATAAAAATATAAGTGAGATCCTTTAAGAGCAGTGAACGTATTAATGAGGAGATGGGCCATACCAGTGACCCCATGGATTTGGCAACATGGAGCCAACGTTTGTAATTTTCAACAGAATATTCGATACAAAGAAAAATAAAAGTTGACAGGTCATGATAAATGCTTCTTAGTATGTCACTGCCTAAATCCTTTAGGAAAATTCTAAAATTAATGAGGGTATTTAACAAAATATCATATCTGGTCAAAGGTAAATGAATTTCAATCAAAAACTATCAATATGGATTGTCGGACAAGATCTCACTTTAAATGTCGACATCTACCTCTTGTATCAGCATTATCAGATACTGTGTGGCGGCCAAACGGTACCTGTATTCCTATTTATGAATATTCGTAAAAAGTAAGGGATACAAAGTTTTATGCCCCCCCCCCCCACACACACACACACAAATAAAGAAAAGTTAAAAAAAAAAAAAAAAACGAAAAAAAGGAAAACAAAACAAAACAATACGGCCATCATTGGCATGTAAGATACTTTGTATATCTGATCCGCGTCGGTCAAAATCTGCTTTCACACACCAATATTCTCTTTAAATGTCGACATCTACCTCATGTATCAGCATTATCAGATACTGTGTGGCGGCCAAACGGTACTTGTACTCCTAAACACTGATTTAATATCCTTAATATGTAAATGTATTTGTTGTGCGATGAAGCTACAAAAAAATAAGTTTTAAAGTGTTTTGGTATCATAAATAAAAAGTGTTCTTCAAAATTAAAGAGCTTCGTAAACCATGCATTTTGATAAATAAAAATAAAACTGAGATCTGATTTAAATGAAAATATGAAAACTAACCAAGTAAACAAATGGCGGCGGCGATACAGTCAATTGTTTACATGTTAAATTGCCTATAACTTTCTCATTTTCCAACCGATTTTTATCATCTTTATATCAAAATTCATGGTTTTTAAAGCTCTTCAGGGTACCAAAACACTTTAATCAAAAACCAAAAACAAAAATACAATGTTTTATCAGAAGAGGTGTCAACATTGTTCAAAGGAAAATACTGAATGGGTTTTTAGAACACTTGGCACCTGGAACGTTGTTTCAGCTCTGAAAAAAAAATACAATTCTGAAGTAGCTAATAGGGGTACCCCTGTTTATTCAGTTAATGACCCATAATGGTGCAATATGGTCCAGAGATCAAAGGACTGTCATAATGAGGTGATTATCACATCTCTGCTGGGGGGATTAAAGAGGCCCCTAAAGGATAATACCTGTAGTTCCACTGTTTATTGATTTTATGGTCCCTGATAACCTGTGCAAAAACTGCCTCCCTCTGTAATCAATATTGATTTTTCCTGTTTTGGCCCCTACCTGTATTCTGAGTCATTGTCAGGGCACTAGGTTTTCTTATGCCCTGTCCCTTATCTAATGACCCTCAATAGACATGGAAATAGGTCTTTAAACTAATCTACACAAAAAATAGAAGGCCTAAATGCTTGAAAGTCATGGTCAAATGACAGTGGCTATATAATTACCTGTTGTTGTAAAATCCACCTTCATTAGTGACGATCCTCTCAAACACGAGTTTTTGTTTGGCCTGTATGTTGTACATTACGTGTCCCAAATATGCCGTGAATGCCACATGTTCTCCGTCGCCTGCATTGAAATATTAACAACCAAAGCTACCCCTGATCAACAAAACATCAGGCATTCTGGTCAGGAATTATCACAATCATTCAACGCTTTTCCTTACTTCTGCAACAATGGGAGTAGTAATGGCAGGCACTATAGCGTCATTTTCTGAAAACTTATAGCGTCATTTTTATGGCGTCATTTCGAATAAGCGCAGCGCTAGAAATGACGCCATAAAAATGACGCTATAAGTTTTCAGAAAATGACGCTATAGGTGCGCACCCTGGGTCTCAGTTTAAAATTGAACTAGCTAAGTTGCATATGTAGGTAAGTATCCTTGAGTTAAGACAAGCCTGCACATCTGCACATTTGCACATCTGCTCATCTGCACATCTGCACATCTGCACATCTGCACATTTGCACATCTGCACATTTGCACATCTGCACTTCTGCACATATGCACATCTACACATCTACACGCCTACACATCTTTAGAGACTATGAGATAACTGACATAATCAAGTTTTCTGTAGGTAAGTTCCATTACGAAATTAAGAAAGGGCCTTTTTCCCCTCTTGTGTTCCTGGGTAGACTTATTTGATTTTGCATTAGTATCCACATCTACACAAACATAGAAACTTCAAGTAAAATGCCCCTTTGTTTTATTATTATTCACAGATAAGCACAGGTCATTATAACTTTATATAACTGAAGTTTTCAAAGATGATTAAAATTTGTGAATGGAAATTTGCTTATGGAAATCCATTCTCATATCAAAAGTAAGAAACGTGTTGCAATTATATTATTGAATGTAATATAATTAACTTAAATATCACATTTTCTAATTAAAAAGAAATAAATAAACACATTTTGCTTGAATATGTACAGAAAATACAAGTTTTATTAATTTTAAAGTTGATATACTGTAAATTCGGAAATTTTCGCGTGACTTTTATTTCGCGAATTTTCTATTTCCGAATTATTAGCGAGTTCTTGAATTCGCGAGTGAGTGTCAATGTATTCTATAAAATTAATAGTGCCTCTTTATTAGCGAGAACTTTGAATTCGCGAGGCAACCAATTCGCGAATATTAGCGAAAATTAAGTTCTCGCGAATATTTCCGGATCTACAGTATTTGTACGTTCAAGGGGAACTATCGATATTGGTTTTTCTGAGAAAAACAAAAGTAGGTTAGCATTTTCAGAAAATTCTAAAACTGAAAGTAGATAATTTTCGGAAAACGACGCATGAATGGAAATCGACAAAAGGTTTTGTGTTTAAATAGTTTGTGTTTTACCTTGTAAATCAAACTGATATATAGCATTTTCAAGGGCTGAATTATTCATTCACTCAAGTAATACTGACACATTCTGTACTTCTTCAAACATGAAGGATTTTTACATTACATTACTAAGTGACAGTTCTATGAACATGTTCCCATCAAATAAACAGTCTGAATTTACTGTAAGATTGGATCATTCTATTAAAATTGATGTGGAAAGCTGGGAGGTTGCCTTGGTTGAAATTGCAACACCATCTGAAGTTCTCAACATAACAGAAGAAAACAACTATTTCTTTTTGACTTTCCTAGACCAATCTAGTTTACGCAGAGTTGGAAATCAAAACATCACAGAGATATGTAGCAGTGAAAACGGCTGCTATAACTTCAAGTTAACAATTCCAACTGGAAATTATGAGTCACATGAATATCTAGCTGAAGAAATGCAGAACTCCATTGACAACTTTGAAAAAGGCATACTGAAAAAAGTCAATGCTCACATTACTATGACATATGATCATTTGAGTCAACGTTTCAAAATATCAGCCCAAAACGAAAGGCTGGTAAGGCTTTTATTCCCAAAACCATTTGCTCAAATCTTAGGATTAGATTCATCATTTGTCGAAAAGCCTATAGGTAATGAGCAAAATGTGTTTAAGTTCAATGCAAAGTTGAATCACAATTTTAGCAACTTCTATGTTTATTCTGACATTGCACGATTCACTTATATTGGTGATACTGTAGCACCTATTTTACGAGTTGTTCCATTTCAAAGTAAATCAGATTCATATTTCTTCTATAAAGAATTTAAAACTCTGCACTATGTTTCTGTTTCAAAATATATTGTAGACAAAGTGCACATTACATTAAAAACAGAAAATGGTATGATTGTTCCTTTTGTAACAGGCAAAACGATTTTAATTTTACACTTTCGTAGAAAGAAAAACTAGTATAAATACAATCTAAGAGTTTGTAAATTATCAGTTTTGTACAAAACGCTAAAGAGATGACTTCTTTAGAAGAACAGACAAAACAATCCTGCAAGGCTATGGAAGAATCTAAGAAAACGCCTGTGATACAGAAACCGAGTGGATCTCATGCAAAGGTACAAGTAGGCAAAGATCAGGAAAAGGCGCAATCAGAAAAAGATTCCCACTCCAAAAACCGAGGTGGGAAAAAACCAAACCAACAATCAGGTACTTATACCATGAAACATATCGTAAGCCGAATGAGCAGCTATTTTCCCAATAGGTGGCCACTCAGTTACCTTAACTTAACTAAAAATATGAAAACATACATAAGGTGCCAACAGCACAAAAAAAAAAAAAAAAAAAAAAAAAAAAAAAAAAAAAAGTTATGCACAGATCAGAAACCTTATGAAAAGGTTGAATACAGCTTTGAGTAAAAGGCTTAGAGAGGGCAGACCATCGAAGTATTACAGATTCTGTCGGGCAGAACTGCTTTCTATCAGTAAAGAACTGTCAGAGAAAAAGAAGAAATCAACAGCTTAACGTCAGAGGATTACAAAGAAACCAAATCTGAGAAGAACTAGAACAAAACCAACTCCAGCGATGGTATAAAAGAGACAGACTCAGGATGAATCTCAGTATTCTTCGACTAACCAGCTATGGGTCGATATTAGTGCCATCAGTGCGATCGTGAATTTTCCAGATCATACAATTTGAGAAGACACCAGGACAGTGGTATCTGCAGAGGTGCTCAGGCTAACATGTTAGACAGTGATGAAGAAAGTGTTATGTCTGAAAGAAGATCACTGGACGATGGAAAAGACATCTTCAGAAACCCTGATCTTGAAGATGTAGAAGAAGTCGGTGAGGAAGAAGAGGATGAAACTGAAGAAAGTGAGGAAGATGAGGAAGAAGAAGATGAAGAAGATGATGATTATGATGATGATGATGAAGAAGATGATGATGAGGATGAGGATGATATTGATGATGATGAGGAGGAGGATGAGGAACCTCAGAAAATAGAACCATGGGATGTTTTGATGAACATAACGACAGATAAGATGCAAGACACTTTCAACGAAACGGTTGAAAAGGCCCTGCATGAAAATCCTGGCAAAGACGTACAAGAGGCTGAAGAGATAGCATATGATGAACTAAAGCAAAAGTATCTATCAGAGTTCGTATCCCGCTACAAGTATCTGACTGATCTCTCAGCTGCACTAAGAAAAGATCCAGTCAACAAGAAAATACAGGAAACAGCTAAACGATTGAGGGACGAAGAAGATTATGACGAGGACGAATCAAGACTGTATGCCATCAAGAAACGAAAATTCTTGATTGAGAAGAAACTGAATGACTATGACCCACCAAGCTACGAAGTGGCCGAGGAACAGACATTATTGTTGCCACATAAAACACATATGAACAGTATAAACAATAAACCAAAGAGTAGCTATATTCAGGGGAAACACTTGTAAACGAGAACAGAGGGATGGTCCTAATCCTCTGTTTCATCGTGCATTCATAGTTAGCGGGACAAATAAAAATGTTGAAAATGTTAAAGTCAGTCTTGGGTTTTCATTTCTCCTCTCAGGAGGTAGTAGTAAAGGGTTTAAAGTTTGACAGTAACTAGCTGAGTTTTTGACGCTTATCAAGGTTCTCATGATACGAGAACATTGAAAAGCCTCAATATATTAGGAAGACGCTATAAAGTTATGCATTTTGACTAGTTGAGGTCTTGAGATACAAGACCAAGAGACAGTGAAAAGCATACCACTTTACAGCCTCTAAGGAAGCTATAGAGTCATGCCTCTAACAGAGTTGAAGTCTTGAGATACATGACTAAGACACTCTTCAGACGCATTCAGCTGTATAGCAACAGAAACTTCTACATACCCACACGACTGTCCCAGACAAGTCCAGCAAGTGTCACAACGTGAGAAGTCTACCCAGGAACACTAGAGGAAAAAGCCTTTCTTAATTTCGTAATGGAACTTACCTACAGAAAACTTGACTATGTCAGTTATCTCATAGTCTCTAAAGATGTGTAGGCGTGTAGATGTGCATATGTGCAGAAGTGCAGATGTGCAGAAGTGCAGATGTGCAAATGTGCAGATGTGCAAATGTGCAGATGTGCAGATGAGCAGATGTGCAGATGAGCAGATGTGCAGATGTGCAGATGAGCAGATGAGCAGATGTGCAGATGTGCAGATGTGCAAATGTGCAAATGTGAAAATGACGCTATAGTGCCTGCCATTACTACTGGGTCAGGTAAACATTTTTGTAAAATGTTTCTTTCATCTGTAACTTCTAATGCTTCAATCCAAACTATCTGTCCTTTGACCCTCTTTTTTGACTTGACATCCTAAAAAGGTACAATTAAGCAATGATCAGGAAAGGGCGCAATCAAAATTAAATTCCCACTCCAAAAACAGAGGCGGGAAAAACTAAATTAGCAATCAGGTACTTATACTAAACATATCGTAAGCCGAGTGAGCAGCTATTTCCCAATAGGCGGCCCACTCAATTACCCGAACTTAAATAAAAAGTATGAAAACGTACATAAGGTTAAAGCAGCACAAAAATTCGACTCCAATACATAAAACAAATGGAACTACAACAGAAGTATCGCCTTTGAACGATCAGTTATATAAAATTACTGGGGGTCTTAAATCGATTTTACATGCGCCTAACCTCATCCTCATCTTCTGCAGTGGTTCACAACATTTAGTTAGTTGTTCAGTCCTCTGGGTGAATCTCTAACTAACCAATGAATCATCAAGGACAAACAAATAAATCATGATAACCACCATGATGAATCAAAAACGAGGACTCACAGACTCAGTGAGCTGCCTGACGATGGAGATCTTTGGGCGCTGAATAAGTTACTGAAACACGGAGCAAAAGAAAAACACCAGTTGAACCCCAAGCAACAGACAAGAAGTTCGGGTCCCAACCAACTAACATGAATAGCTTTATGTCGAGCCCATCATAGAGTCTGACGCCCGACCCACAAGTTATAGCCTATACGTCTCTAGCGTGTATAATGATTTTTCTGAACTGAAAAGAAAAATCATTCCTTCCTATAAGTTTCTTAAATTTGTAAACCAAGTCACCATAAAAGTCTGGTTCCGAAAGGCCCACACGTAAAAGCGTCTTTTGCCCAACATTTTTTTTTTTTTTTTTTTTTTTTTTTTTTTTTCAATTGGCATTTTTTTTTATCTAATTTGGAGTTGTTACCCAAATTATAAACACACCCTTTTGCCCAACATAAAATTTGGAAATCAACTCATAGTGTATGCGATAATAGAAAATGTTTTTCGAAGTTTATGATACCGATAGCCCTGCTGGAGAAGTTTGGCTGTTAAACATTTATTTCGCGCGTTCAAGTCCGCTAAAGATTGCAGACTCTAGCAAACCTAATAAGTTGCGAAATGTATACACCATAAGAAGCACGGCGAGGAACGTCACCATCCAAAAACGGAAAATCTACTGTATCAAAGTCAAAGTCATTGCGATTATCATATAATTTAGAAGAAACAAATCCATTTGCAATAGAAAGATGTCAATTCAAAAAGGGGGCTTCGATGTCTGTCGGTTTGCTTTATTCAACTGTAGTTCAAGTGGATAAGTTTGATTGACCAGGCCTTCAAAATAAGGATGGTAAATGTTTAAAAGGTCATCGAGGTACCTAGAAGTCGAATGAAAAGCCTCGATAACATCAGCTTGATTGTCATGGTTAAGAGAATCCATGAAATCTGTTTCGTAGCAGTAGAAATCTCTTTCGTAGCAGTATAAAAAATAAATCAGCTACTAGAGGGGCGCAATTTGTACCCATCGGAATTCCAACAATGTGTCTGTATAACTTGGTTCCGAATCTAATATAAATATTATCCAGGAGATAGGATAAGGCGTCACATACATTCTGGCATGACCAAAGTGTATATCGACTTACTTTGTTCAGAGGAAGTGAAAAAAGCTTTTCTGTCATTACAGGCCAAATAAAGTGAACCATAGTCACTGTTTTTAAAGCTCTTTCGAAGGTCCACTCTATCAAATCGAGAAGTTTTTTTTCTTTAATCAGATTATGTGGTAATGCGGTATAGAGAGTAGGAAAAACGTATGTGGACAAGCTGGTCGCATGGAGCCCTCTACACTTCAGTTTACTGAGCACCTTTTATTGACCAAAACCAATTTCATACACCGTCTCACGGTATCGTATAACATGAGATTTGATAGCAGTAAGACATGAAGTTAATATTTTAGAAAGTTCAGTGGTAGTACAAGAACTAGAATTTGCAATAAATCTAGATCTATACGGTCTTTTGTGAAGGTTAGGTAACCAATGCATCGTAGGAAGTTTGTCTTGTCCTTCATTGACACAAACAGAAAACTTAACAGGCAATTCGTTTAAGTGAGCATTGGGATTGGAAAACACTTTTACGGTAACAACTAAACATTATTATGTTAAATTGTAATTACGTCAAATCGACTTTCTTTACTGGCGTTGTGTTTACCTCTTAGTTTGTGTGCCATTCGTGACCATACCTATTTACTATGGCGACTTTCAACATAAAATATTTTGCAGTGAATTCCATGAGAAATACGTACAATAACAATAATAGCAAATATTTGAATACCTAGAACAAGACGTTTATCAACCCTCTGACTATGTCCTTTCAGGTTAGTTACTTCAGCCTCCAAAGGCAGTAGCCGTTTTATAACGTCCGCTTGCTTACTCATTTCTGTCTGAAGCCATTTTATTTCGTCTCCTTGCATGCGGACCAAATCTTCCAAACGGTCTGTCTGATTCTTTAAATCATCACAATATTGGCACTATACAAAAATGAACGCAAATTATCTTAACCCATTTATGGCGAATGGACGTGCTTATTACAATAAATCTAGCAAAGTTTTAGTGGGTCGGGCGTCAGACTCTATGATGGCCCCGACTTAAAGCTATTCATTTAAGTTGGTTGGGGTTTAGCTTCTTGTCTGTTTATTGGCCCACCGGGGTCCAACTGGTGTTTTTCTTTTGCTCCGGAGTTAGTAGGTTATTCGGCGCCCAGGGATCTCCATCGTCGGGCAGCTTACTCAATCTGTGAGTCCTGGTTTTTGATTCATCAGGATGTTTATCATGATTTATTTGTTTGTTCTTGATGATTCATTGACTAGTTAGAGATTCACCACGAGGACCGAAGAACTAACTAAATGTTATGAACCACTGCAGAAGCTGAGGGTGAGGTTAGGTACCTGTAAAACCGGTTTAAGCCCGCCAGTAACTTTGTGTTACTGATCGTTCCAAGTCGATACTTCTGTGGTGGTTCTTTTTGTTTTATGTCTTGGTGTTTAAAAAAAAAATTTGTGCTGTTGGCGCCTTATGTATGTTTTCATATTTTTAGTTAAGTTAAAGTAACTGAGTGGCCACCTATTGGGAAAATAGCTGCTCATTCGGCTTGCGATATGTTTCATGGTATAAGTACCTGATTGTTAGTTTGGTTTTTTCCCACCTCGATTTTTGGAGTGGGAATCTTTTTCTGATTGCGCCTTTTCCTGATCTTTGCCTACTTGTACCTTTTTAGAAATTCAAACTTCAAAATGGTATAAAGTGTCTTTAAATCTTTCCAATGAGGCATTATTTAAACTGATAGCACCTGGAATGGCCTAGAAAATCATTTTCAAAGTTAAATAGTCGTCAAACCAGTTTTCACAAAATTATATTATTGTTTGGTTTGAGCTCGAGTAAAGAGTGTCATTGTAGACTCTTGCCTTAAAAGCATAGACTCTGAAGACAAATTTTCTCACGACAACTGACCAGTGTACAAAACAAGATGTTGAGGCATGTCAGTCTGCTTTTCCTGCACCAGCATCAGTTCCTAGATGACAATATCACGCTGCAACGCACTACGACCAACCGACTTTCTTTAATCTGATCAACAATATGTCCAATTTGGTGCTGAGAAATCAGCCTCCGTTTTTCCTTAAGCATCACAGAAAGAGCTTAGAGAGTTTTTGGTGACAATATACCACACCGAACCCTATCAGGTTGTCCCAGAATGTGCAACACGGCATGTCTGGTGAGTGGGTTGCCTAGTCCTTGACCACAGCGTTGTTCTGGCGTAGGTAATCTTGAGTCATCCTGGGACGATTTTCATCTGACATTGCCTTCCTGGTACCAACAATGACACTAGTGCTGAAAACGCTTTACAACAGGTCTGCTCTCACCTCAGTATGTGCACTGTACAGCTGTGTAGGCCAATATGGAGATACAGTCATTACATGTGAAAAAGCTCCAGTGACAACTGATACACAAATTGAACAATTTGTTAATTTTGTGAAAAATGGTGGGACGACCAGTCAACTTTGAAATTGATTTTCCAAGATTCTGTAATGGATGTCCTCATTTGACAGATAAAAAGACAATGTATAATAATATGAAGTTCATATTTCATGAAATATAGCGGTTACAGTTTCTCAACCACATTTTCCTTAACTTTTTTGTTGAGTATATTTTGTTTTGTTCGACAAATGTTTTCTAATACTTTGATAATATTCGTTTAAAAGCACTTTTATATGAAGGAAGCGTATTACGTAAAGCTTCCAGTCCGATTCTAACACACCTCGCCTATATAGCCAATGGTAAAAAAAACGTGTTATATTGTGCAACAATTTCACTGGGCGAATAAGCGTGACGCTACTTTGCGGCATTTGTGACGTCAGCTATCCCACAAAGCAGCGTTAGACGGTGAAACGTCGTTTTAGCGCACAACAAACGTAATAAGTGTGTGCAAATACCAGCATTACAGTCAAATATTTGGCGGGATATCTGCAATGCAATGACGGAAAGCTGAACGATATCGACGGTTTCAGCAACATTTATTCCGTTTATTGTGTGTTAGAATCGAAATAGATCAGCTCAAGTGCGTGAATTGTTGAGTAATAATTCACTGTTTGTCGGTCAGTTGTAAGAAGATAAATCACTCGCGCTACGCGCTCGTGATTTGATCTTCTTTACAACTGACCTCCAAACAGTGAATTATTACTCAACAATTTACTGCTAGAGCTGATCTATTTCTTAATTAAAATCCTATCTCACATGCTGCTATATGTGTGTATGTATAGACCCGAATTTAACAAGGTTGTTCTTACACAGAATGAAAAAGAGGTACTTACTCTTGAACTTGTAGATTCGTCGTCATGTCCTTTTGAAATACCAGCTAAATACGTTAAAATGATAATTATCTTGACGAATTCCATGGCCGAGTGTAATCGTACAGGCCACAGATATGCGACTCGCGTACTTGTATATATGCTATGGGCCTCGTCACAAAAACTAAGTGTCTGTGATTTTATTAAACCTGCTGGTCATTGTTTAAGAAATAGATCAGCTCTAGCCGTGAATTGTTGAGTAATAATTCACTGTTTGGAGGTCAGTTGTAAAGAAGATCAAATCACGAGCGCGTAGCGCGAGTGATTTATCTTCTTACAACTGACCGACAAACAGTGAATTATTACTCAACAATTCACGCACTTGAGCTGATCTACACTGAAACAAAGTTATAAAGAGGCCATTTTTCAAACTCATTTTTTGTTTCTAAGCCAAGTTCAAAATTGCACAATTTTTTGCCAAAAGACGTGTCTTTCAAGTAAGTAAAGTTCCAAAGTGTTAAGAAATAATTTTCTTTTACTAAAGGCGTTTTTGGAGTAAAAATGCAAAAATCAATGTTTTTGAATAAAAAATTGGATACAGCACACCATTTATTGAAATTAGGAACGGGTGTCATCAAAGGGGTCGTTACGGCTCGGAAAAACATCAAACATTCGAATTTTCTCTACTGGTAGAATTTTTATGCATTTTTAAAAATCGCCAATTTTGAAATTTTTTGAAAAATTCATAAATGTGCCTCTTAAACATGTTGACCCCTGTTAAATTCACTTGATGAGGCCTGGAAATGAGAGATATAATTCGACTGAACTGTTTTTGGCCATTTTCGAGGACCAACATGTCAAGGCTGCCGCACACTTCCGGTTTCAATGCCAATTTTTAACGAACAAAATAACAAAATTTGTGGACGATTTTTTTAATTTTCAAAGTTTATCAGAGTCTAGTATTTGACCTAAATAATCGCTGAAAATTTCAATGCCGTGCTGCTGATAATAACGCAACTGGAGAAGAACAAAGTTGGTATGCAAATTGCATACAAAAGCTGAATTCCTGTTATTCAGGTTGTTGTCTTCTTGCATGTGCAAAACAGAAACGAAGATTCTTATTGCAGCAACACTTTTGACTTAATTTTATCTTGCATCATGGCAGTCAGTAGCACTTTCAAATAAATTAAAATGTAAAAACACAACGTCATAATATGACATTTAATTTGATGTTAATAAAGTGTGACTTTTTGAAATAGGGTACCTTTATACATGCTTCGTCTGTGTGAGAAGTATCACGCATTTTGGAATGCAGAAACTCACAGAGCCACTGTTAGACATTGGTTTATTCATATGATCATGAATTTTAATTGATCGTATTTTACTTTCTGAACTAGAAGACAAAATATGAGGTGGCCTCTTATAACTTTTTTTCAGTGTATTTCGATTCTAACACACAATAAATGGAATAAATGTTGCTGAAACCGTCGATATCGTTCAGCTTTCCGCCATTGCATTCCAGATATCCCGCCAAATATTTGACTGTAATGCTGGTATTTACACAAACTTATTACGTTTGTTGTGCGCTAAAACGACGTTTCACCGTCTAACGCTGCTTTGTGGGATAGCTGACGTCACAAATGCCGCAAAGTAACGTCACGCTTATTCGCCCAGTGAAATTGTTGCACAATATAACACGTTTTTTTACCATTGGCTATATAGGCGAGGTGTGTTAGAATAATTAACATTGCATTGCTTTAAAAACACACATTAAATAATACACTCATATGTGTTATGTTTTCTAAACTAAACACAGTGTTCATATACATGTTTTCTAAACTAAACACAGTGTTCATATACATGTATGTATTTGTGACTACTCATCTTGTCGTGCGGGGTTTCGCATAGGGCGTAAATGATTTTCATGACACGACCAAGATAAAATGAAAGAACTTTATCTCATTTAAAGCGTATATGCACTTTTTGATTGGGCGTTTTATATGAACTTACTTTTAGTTCCACCATGAAACAGAGGGTCTGTGGTCCTGTAAACGCTCAAATTAGATCACAGTACATGTATATACTCAATACTTTCACGAGTCTTTCATACATGCCCTTTTGCATAGCCCTGGGGCAGGAGCAGACAACCACCTTAGACCATATTTTAAGATGAATCTTTTATCCTTTTGTCACGCTTCCTACATGAAATGACATTTTACCAATTTTCCCAATTCGTTTCGCCATTGACCGGTGTCGTTTTCCTTGACAGTGTTCAAATATTTCCTCTAGAACCGCTGGGCCAATCAAAACCAAATTTCATCTGGGGCATCTTTGAAAGGGGAGACGAAAGTTTGTATGTATGGTCCATGTTGTATTAATAGTAACTCTGACATTAATTTATGTAAAATGATAACATCAGTCGAATGATCCCGGCCTTGGAGATATTATTATATACAACTTGGCTGGGATCATGTTCTAGAAATTTCATGCAAAGCAACTAATACATCGGAATTTCTTCGGAGCAATTTTGCATTGGCACCTAGGCACATATAGAAGCTGCGTACAATCATTTGTTTATTCCTAAGCTGGAGAATACAGTTCCTATTTGTCATTCCTGCTGTACATTTTGATAGATATACCAGGTCGAGACGATGCAGACAGGTGGATTTGCGGCAACAGAGAGTACGATATGCTGGATAAACTTGAGTGGCCATCCCTGGAAGATCACAAGGCGAAGTCCCCTATAAATTTCTTAATGGGTCAAAATTTTATTCCGGTTTAAATATTTCTTGAGATAGAGAACATCTGATATGACTCGCAGTACACAAGATATGTTGCTGACTAATGATGACCTGAAGAATGCCTCGTTTCCTAGGCAAATGCCGTTGTGGAAACGCTCCCTCATTCAGTTGTCTCACCAAGCCACTGGTGTATTTAAAGTTCGTAGCAGACATACACTGTGTGGCACTTCTAACGCAACACTTAAATTTTTCTACATATCCCAAAAAGTGTTTAGGATTTTTAAACGAAATTTACAGAGAGCAAGGTTTGGTTACTGTGTTAACTTAAACTCATTTAAGCCTGGCGCCCGTTTTGCTGAACATAGGAAAACAGTTACCAACCATTGATCTCTGTAAATTTCAAAGTATTGATCAACCGAAAGGTATTGGACTTGCGGTTTATTTAACATGACTCAAAAAATAAAAAAGTCACAAAACAACCACGCGGTTCGATAATGTCGTTATTGGTAACATGCCAACATAGCAGTAGTCTTAGAACTTGGAAAGATATTCCAGGTTTCATCTAGTATCCTTTCAGGACAACACCACGGTGCTTCCTTAATGTATAACTCATTAAAAGCAATGAGGAAAGAATTCCCGATTTGCCAAAAAGGGCCTGCTCAAGTTTCTGTATTCTCGTAGCAACGTGACCTGTTTGCGCACAAGCTTCTAAGGTCATGCACATGGCAGAATCGGTTGTGAATCACGGATCAATGGCAGCCTGATTTCAAGAAACAACCATGCATGTGGCAATCCAATATCGAATGTATAAAAAAAGGGCTTCAGTTGGAACTGGGAGCATGACTGGCATTCTAGGTCATCTGAATTGGGAATCTCTTAAGAAAATGAGGAAGGATAGTAGACTTATACTGCTGTACAAAGGCCTGAAGGGTAAAGCCAGAATACCTACAGGTGACTTTATCCCGAAGAATAAGCGTTGTAGAAAGCAACACTCTTTGGCATTTCAGATACCTGAATGGTTTACTGGCCATACGCCAAATTGACAATACTTCACCAGGGGATGCGCCAGGAGGGAAATTAGTCCCTGGCTCTCACATGAGATGCGAACTTGGACACACAGTCATCAGACATTTCAGCAGAGGAGATCAGAGAATCAGGGAGGTCATTCTAGTCCCTGATAGTCTGTGGAACGAAACTACTTTTGTACGCTTTTTTGCTAGCTGAAGGTATCTGAAAAGCCAAAGAGTGTTGATTTCTACAACGCCTATTGTGTGTATTCTGGCTTTACCCTTTAGACCTTTGTATAGCAATATAAGTCTACTATTCTTCCTCCTTTTCTTAGGAGATTCCCATTTCAGTTGACCTAAAATGCCAGTCATGCTCCCAGTTTCAAAAACATAATTTCCAGTCATAAACCTTGCTGCACGATTTTGGACCTTTTCCAGTTCTTCCTGGAGGCCATGAGTGTGAGGGTCCCAAACTGAGCTTCCATATTCCAAGACCGGCCGCACCAGTCCTTTATAAGCTGCTTCTTTCACATCTGGGGGACAAGAATACAAATTTCTCCTCAAGAATCAGAGAGTTCTGTTTGCCTTTGTACAAACATTAGAAATATGAGTATTCCATTTCAAATCGTTTGTTATAGTTACACCCAGGTATTTTATGCGTTCAACGTTTTCCAGTACAGTGCCCTCAAGGGTGTAGTTAGCCTGCATCTTACTAAACCGTTTATTTGTTAGCTGCATCATGTTGCATTTGATGGGTTGAAATCTCATTCCCCATTTTCTAGCCCAACTGCCTAAGCGATCAATGTCTCTTTGAAGTTTCAATGTATCCTCTTCATTCTTGATTTCACGATAGCAAACACAATCATCAGCAAATATTCTTATTTCATACTCAATGTCTATTGAGATGTCATTTATATACAAGGAAAACAGCAAGGGGCTGAGAACGGTGCCCTGAGCGACACCCGACACAACTGAAACCCAATCCGATTTAATACCATTTACAACTACCCGTTGTTGTCTGAAACAAAGGAAAGCATTTATCCAATTCAGTGTTGTTCCACCTATCCCATAGCTAAACGATTTGCTTTTAAGGAGTTAATGGGGAGGAGTATAGAATGCCTTTTCAAAATCCAGTATAAAAATCCAGTATAAAAATGTCAATCTGGCCTTTTTTGTCTAAGATTTTCCTCAATCATTTATTACCGTAGTCAACTGAGTTTCACAGCTATGCCATTTTCTAAATGCGTGTTGCCTGTCCGACAGGAGTTCATGTTCATCAAGATATATTTGAGCATACAATATGTTCAAGAAGCTTACAAGGAATGCATGTCAAAGAAAGAGGGACCCGTTCGGATTCACTTTATGAAAACATCCGAGAACTGACCATTAACTAGCAAAGAAGCGTACAAAAGTAGTTTCTTTCCACAGACTATCAAGGACTGGAATGACGTCCCTGATTCTATGATCTCCTCTGTTTTTTTTTTTTGTTTTTTTTTTTTTTTGTTTTTTTGTTTTTTTTTGTTTTGTTTTTTTTTTTTTGTTACTCCCATCAATCAGTTTCTGATTATTCTCGAGAGGTGGATACTGTACACCCCGGTGTGCTTGCATGATGAGCCTACGTGCATGAGGTTAGAACCTGTGTAGGGATCTTTAACATGCACAGGGGATGACTGTCCCTGCACATGTGGCTTCCAGTTAACTGGCGCAGGGGTACCGGTAGAGTGGTTGACTCCGGTCCCAGAGGTCCCGGGTTCAATCCTCAGACCGGGCGCCTTTCGTTGCGGCATTGAGCAAGTCACATTTCCACAGCTCCTGGGCTAATGGTCAGAAATGGATCGACTCAGTAAACAACAAAAAGATACTAATCCGAAGGACGGCGCACTGTGTTCATGCTATGCCTGCAAATGACAAGAATGGGAGCGAAATTTTCCTCGCCGCCGGCGGGCATCGAACCCGGGACCTCTAGCACCAGATGCCAATGCGCTAGCCACTGAGCTACCGCGCTTCTCTGCTGAAATGTCTGATGACTGTGTGTCCAACTTCGCATCTCTTGTGAGAGCCTCAGTGACTGATTTCCTCCTGGCGCACCCCCTGGTGAAGTATTGTCATTTTGGCGTGTCAACCGTAAATTATTCAGATTGAAACAATCGCTTTAGACCGTGACGTTCAAACTGCTGCATTTGTGTCACCCCCGGTGATCTATTGTCATTTCGACGATTTCCCGAGGAACGAGTCGGCCTGTCGAAATTTCATGCGGTGCGGCCCGACAAGAAAATGCGGTCCGGTATTTCCCGGAAACAAAATTAATCAAGCATAGCCAATATGGCTGACTACGATGATTTTCAATCAGGTTACGGTGGAGGAAATTATGGAGGGTATGCAGCTTGATTAAACAAGTCTTAGCTTAATGGTTCAGCCTGTCAATAGAAACAATGCGTAGGAAAGGCGTGGCATCAATGCAACATTAATGTCCATCACTGAAAGCTTTAAAAACTGTCCATATTGATAGTCACATGTTCGAAAGTGCACCTGTCTGGGTCGGTCTTATTACCCCAGGACACCCCAAACCACCGGAGGACACCCCAAGACGCACCAGGACACCCCAGGACGGTTCTTTTTATATGCCAGTAAACAGTTTATACCATTTTATAAATTTATTTTAGTGCTGAGAACATGTTTTTGGTCTATTTCTGTCGAATTCAATTATTTTCACAAGACTTTGTCCAGGTTAGGTTTTATGTCAGTATGGATGTCAATATATACCTAAGGTTTTGTTTCAGTATGAATTCGAATTCAATACTATTGCAGTGAAGTGTATCACTGCATGTATTCATCGCCCTGTCACATTAGCCTAAGGATAAAATTTTCCAGCTGGTACCGCACAGCTTTTACTCAGAAACCTTAACTGGTTCTGAGCAAAAACTGTGACTCGTGGAGGTGAGACTAGGACTTGCTGTCACTTTTATTGGATTTTTTTCCCAAAACGTTTCCAAAGATAATCAAGTTGATGACAGCCATTAACCAGCCTCTTTTTTCTTTTATTTATTTATTTTCATTATTTATTCTTTTTTTTTTACTTGTCTTATTTTCTTTTCTCTTCTTTTTCATCATGGCAGGGACTCGCAACTCAGCAGCGCAGAAATTCTTTAGTCTGAAGACGAAACGATCACCGTACAATGCGATTGTCAACGGCATCTTGAAGTAGAATGAAAATACGGATTTTGAGCCTCTTTAAATATGCTTACAAGTGACAGGTGAATTTTATTCAGTTGTCAACGAGTGAACGAAATGCAAGGTGATTTGATTAACTCAAACTTTGACGTTAATTAGCGTTCACTGAGATTTTATCACTAATTTCAATACTATATCCCTGTAATCATTGATTGATTAAAGAAGTCAAAAACAAATTTGTCTGATATAATCTATAATCTAAAAAATAATTCATTGATTCTTTCTTTCTTTTACTTTGTTTGTTGAAAACTAGAGATTTTAATTTCGTGTAATATATGATAACAGAAGCGTGCGCCACTCGATAGATAGACTCCCTGAAGGTGTGAAAAACAGACTTTGACACCTCTGTTAAATACCAATCAGTGCACGGTCAAGCGGGTCTTAAATAGGTGGCAATTATACATTATTGCCTTGAATTTAACAAATATGCATAAGCGTTTGAAAAGGATAGAAAGAAAAAATACTGGTCGACTGACGGACTGACAGATGGATGGACGAATGAACTGATATTCAGCCTATTGTAACCAATATATTTTTGTCTGTTTATGTTTCAATGCTTTTACACTTTCACGCTGTGATGTTGTCGTTCGTTTATTTAATTTTTTTTTTCCGGTATTTTATCCTGGTCCTTTAACTTAACACGATATCTATTTGTTGTGAGACCAAATGTAAATATGCGAGAGAAACAATAAATGTGTCCTGGGGTGCTCTTTCAAAATCAATAACCTATACGTGTATAACCTTATTGTGCAATCCTATTTCTTAATAGTACAATTAAAATGAGTTTTGTACCTCTATTCGAGAAGAAGTACCTAAACATGTTCACATTTAACTATTTTCATACTTTATGAAACAGTTTCATGTGTCCTATTGTATAGAAATGAGTCCTGGGGTAACACAAAATGAGTCCTGGGGTACTAGAAAAATCGATAATAATTGTATGACAAACTGGTACAATTTTATTTTACCTGTAATCGCTTTCATTGAGAAGAAGTACCCAAAATCTGTTCATATTTAACATTTTTATTGTCTGTAAAGCATTTTTCATGTGTATTTTTACATTAAAAAAAGAGTCCTGGGGTGTCTTGGTGCGTCTTGGGGTGTCCTCCGGTATTTTGGGGCGTCCTGGGGTAATAAGACTGACCGCACCTGTCTTGTAAAAAAAAAATAAAACATGCAGTAATATGAAATAAAGGCACACTGCCTTAACTGCAAACACACATGGTAAACCTTTCGCTATAAACTTTTGTTGATAAACTTAAATCACTCGTTACCGTCAAGTAAACAGGTCCGGTGCAAGTCAGGATTGAGGTAGTATACCTCCATCGAGGTTTTTAACCTCCATTGAGGTTTGAAAATGGACATGAAATCACTTATATTGAGAAAAACAAATAGATTTGCAAAAATTGCAATATCATCCCCAGCAAAAGTTGTTTGCAAATTGTGAAGCTTTCAAATGAAACATTTTTCACCAAAATCCGTTTGGGATTTTTTTGCAAATTCCTCCAATTTCATTAGTTCAATCTTATTACATCTTTCATTCAGGACTCGGCAGATAAGCATATCCCATCAAAAACAAGTCGCGCTGTCTCTTCTGTCCCATGGATAACTCCTGAGATAAGGAGGAAGATTCGCAGGAAAAATATAACTCATGCAAAAGCTAAGAAAACTGGAAGTGCAAAAATTAGATCTAAATTTGAAACCTTAAGAAGGGAAATCAAAGCTGATATAAGGAAGCAGCATGACCTTTATGTCAATAACTTGGTAGGGGACGTTAAGGTTAATCCCAGGGATTTTTATAGGTATATCAATAGTCAGAGGAAAGATACCCAAGGCATTCCCCCTTTGAAAAAGAAAAATGGAAGTGGTATTGCTCAATCAGATTTCGAAAAAGCAGAAGAATTTAATGGACAGTTCACAGATGTATTCACCAAAACGGTACACAACCAAGTCCCACTTCTGGATAGGTCGGCCCCATTCATGGATGAAATTGTTGTAACAAAGGAAGGAGTAACAAAACTCCTTAAAGGTCTGAACCCATCTAAAGCCTTAGGACCTGATGAACTCCATCCTAGAGTCCTTAAAGAATTGGCAAAAGAATTAGGACCTGTATTTGCACATCTCTTCCAGCAGTCAATCAATACGGGTGAAATCCCCAAAGAATGGTCACTTGCTAATATTTGTCCACTTTTCAAGAAAGGTGACAGGTCCCTTGCTTGTAATTACCGCCCAGTTTCTTTGACTTGTATTCCTTGCAAACTTCTAGAACATATTGTCTGCTCAAATATCATGGGTCATCTTGACCAGTATAATCTTTTGTCGGACAAACAGCATGCATTCAGGAAATGGCATAGTTGTGAAACTCAGTTAATTACAGTGATAAATGATTGGTCAAAAATATTGGACAAAAAGGGTCAGGTTGACACTTTTATTTTGGACTTTGAAAAAGCTTTTGACACCCCTCCACATGAACTTCTTAAAAGCAAATTGTTTAGTTATGGTATAGGTGGAAAGACATTGGAATGGATAAATGCTTTTTTGTGCTTCAGGCAGCAAAGGGTAGTAGTCAATGGTGTTAAATCTGACTGGGCCCCTGTTGTGTCTGGTGTCCCTCAGGGCACCGTTCTCGGTCCATTGTTGTTCTCCTTGTACATAAATGACATACCCGTTGGCATTGACTCTCAAATCAGGCTTTTTGCTGATGACTGTGTTTGTTACCGTGAAATTAAAACAGTAGAAGATACATTGAAACTTCAGAAAGATATTGACCTTTTAGGGAGCTGGGCCCGAAAATGGGGCATGAGATTTCAACCTGTCAAATGCAACATGATGCAGCTGACAAATAAGCGGATAAATAAAATTGAGGCCTCGTACACCCTCGAGGGAACGGTTCTGGAAAATGTTGATAGCATTAAATATCTAGGTGTAACAATTACAAATGACCTCAAGTGGAATACCCATATCAATAATATCTGTACTAAAGCCAACAGAACACTTGGATTCTTGAGGAGAAACTTATTTTCTTGCCCCCAAGATGTTAAAGAAGCAGCTTATAAAGGACTGGTGCGCCCAGTCCTGGAATATGGAAGTTCTGTTTGGGATCCTCATACTAAATGCCTCCAGGAGGAATTGGAGAAGGTTCAGAATCGTGCCGCTAGATTTGTAACTAGGAATTATACTTTCGAGGAAGGTAGTATGACTGGCATTCTTGAACAACTCAGATGGGAATCTCTCAAGAAAAGGAGGACGGATAATCGACTTATATTACTATACAAAGGTCTGAAGGGTAAAGCCAGAATACCTACAGATGACCTTATCCCAAAGACTAGGCGTTGTAGAAATAGCCACTCCAAGGCATTTCAGCTTCCATCTGCTAGTATAGAGGCCTATAAATGTAGTTTCTTTCCCCAGACTATCAGGGACTGGAATGACCTCCCTGACTCTCTGTTTTCTACTGCTGAAATGTCAGATGATTGTGTGTCCAAGTTCACTTCACTCGTGCGTTCAAGGGACTAATTCCCCCCCCCCCCCCATCCGAACCCCCTGGTGAAATAATGTCATTTTGCGTGTCACCAGTAAACTATTCTGATTCTGAGTTGAAGGTATAGTTTTTGAAATTTAAAACAATAATTTTCAATGTATGGCATATATTCAAAAAGTATCAGTATTTTGCTGATTTCTGTATATTTAAACTTTTTTTTTCTAATAATACCATTATTTGATGTTTAAAATTGCTGAAATGCTATTAAACAAAAGATAAAAACAAGTATAAACTTTTAAAAAAGGCTAACCACTTACCCCTGGTTTCAGTGACTGAGGCCAGTGTTAAGTCAGTCAGAAACCCATCAATGGCTGACAGAATCAACCTCTGCGAGTAAGAAGGAGGATTTTAACCTTCTCAACAAAATTATAAATCATAATTGCAGAAATCAATGGTAACATTAGGTAAAAGAACATGTTTGTAAAAATATTCCCTGATGAATTTTCAAAACAGTTGTGTCAAAATAAGTAAATGACCAAGGTTTACAGATTTTATATCAACACAAAGTTTTGCAATTTTCAACTTTATGTTGCATTTTTTGAAATTTTGCAGTTGTCTATGCATATTTCAAACCTCTATGGAGGTTACAAACCTCGATTGAGGTATAGTACCTCAATCCGGACTTGGACCGGACCTGGTAAAGTATTGTCTAGTCTGACTGGTCAGCCGTCAAAATGAAGTATCATACCCAGTGGTTCATTTTGCCGTCTGACTCCAGCACATTATCAAAAAGCCAAGCTGTTAGCCACTTTTGGGTGAAAGCCATTATTTACAGAATAACAAGTTTTTATGAAAAAAAATGGTGTCAAACACTGTCAAACAAAGTAATAAACAAACCTCCATTTGAAAATTCATAAAATATATCCAAGTGTTGTTTATTTTGATGATTTTTTAAAAGAATCCATTCATCATGGCTGACATTTTTTTCTTCAAAAAGTCATCTTGAAATTCTAATTGCGAGCTTCTGATTGGCTCTCAGAGAGTGCATGACCTCAGCACCCAGCCATCAACCAATCAGATTAGGAATTCCCATAAAATCAATGTCTATAAACAGCTTGCAGAGATATAAATAGAACTTGGGAAATTTTGATAGTGTTGAAGCCAGACGTCAAAATGATAAATCAGTTATCAAAAATTCATTTTGACGGCTGACCCGCCAGACTAAGTATTGTCAATTTGGTGTGTCACCAGTAAACCATTCAGATTCAGTGTGTAAAAAGCCGTCCAGTGGGAGAATACCAGACTATTTTGATTTGATTTGAAGGAGAGAGTTCTCAGCTCCCTTGTCCCTGATTCACCATTTAGGTGGGTGGAGGTTTGAGTTATGTATGTACGTATGTGGGTGGGTTGAGGTAGGTGGGTTGGTGCATAGATGTATGCAGGTAGGTAGGATTGGTAGGTAGGTGGTAGGTCGGAGGGTGTAGGAAGGCAGTTAGGTTGGTGGATGAGTAGTTGGTAGGTATGTAGGTTGCTATGTACATGAAGCTAGGTGGATGAATGCGTGGGTGGAAGTAGGTAGGCACATTTAGTGGTGTGTAGGTTGAGGTATGAAGGTAGATTGGTAGGTGGGTGGTGGTAGGTAGATAAGTATTTAAGTATGTAGGTCGGTGGGTTGAGATAGATAGGTAGGTAGGTGATTGGGGGTATGTAGGTATTTAGGTAGAAGGATAGATGGGGGTAGGTAGGTAGGTAGGTGGGTGGGTGAAGGTAGGTAGGTAGGTAGTTAGGTCGAAAGATAGGTAGCTGGATGGGATGAGTGGGTGGAGGTAAGTAGGTAGGTGGGTGGTGGTAGGTGGGTAGGTAGGTAGGTAGGTTGATTGTAAGGTAGGCAGGTATGTAGGTAGGTGAGTAGGTAGGAATGAAGATAGGTTGTTAGATGTAGTTATTTATGTAGGTAGGTGGGTAGGTAGGTGGGTGAGTGGCTGGAGTTGGGTTGATGGGGGATGGGTGGGTAGGTAGGTTGGTGATTGAAGGTGGGTGGATGGAGGTAAGTAGGTGGGTGAGTAGATGTAGGTGTCCGTGAGTGAGTGGAGGTAGGTAGTTAGGTAGGTAGGTGAATGAGTTGATGAGTGGGTATGTAGGTAGGTGGTAGGTAGGTACCGTAGGTAGGTAAGTGGATGGGTAGGTAGAAAGGGAGGTGGCTGGATGTGTGGATGGCTGTAGGTCGGTAGGTGGGATGTATGTGGGTGGCAGAGTGTAGGTGGGTAGGTATCCAAAAAGAATGTAAACTTTATCAAAGATTGAAAAAGGAATAAATAATTTGCTAAAAAGCCCAAACAAGAGGGTTTGGTGTGTCCTAGTGAAGGGTCTCCGACTAGAAGCCGAAACGATTGTCGGGACCGAAACGACACGTCAGGTCGAAAATGACAAATGGGTCCGAAACGACCTGTTACAGATGTTTGTGGTGTTGACACTATTCGCGGCTGAAACGATGTTTTTGTGGCTCGGTTTGCTCGGCTCTAACCGGAACTGGAAAAAAACTCCGGTTAGAGCTGTCATTGATATCCCTGATATCGATGTATCGATAAAAATGAGCTTCGATATTCATATCGATACAGAAAAGAGACATATCGATATTGAAAAGTGGTACATGTATATAGTTTAATAAAGACAAGGACATATAGTATTTCAAGTTAATTTTCCGAAATATTTTCATAAAATGATAGTTTATATTGTATAAATTAGAGATGTCTTGTTACATGAATATTTATTTACATAAAACATGAGGCAGTGTTATTAAATACCCACTGCACAATGTTTTCAAACGTTTAAACTGAGTCTAACCATTACCTAAGGGTTGGGCAGCATGTTTTGTGGAGAAATTACATCCATATAATCAAATACCCATCCTTAATTTTTAGCAATGTCAATTTGCCAAATTGCCAGACACAGGCAACATTCATTCAGATTAGGCTAGTTATGATGTGCATGCACTTTGATCATGTCCATTAAAATTTAACTGAAGTAGTATATGTCTCTTCTCTTTTATGAATTAAATTTAAAATGATGTTTAAACTTTATCTAACACTTGTTTTTGGTGAGACTAAATTCTTAAAAGGCTAGAGAAGGCTAGTGAGTTTTATATTGTATACATACTTTAAAGTAGCATAAGAAAACAATATGGGTCTATTAAAGTTACAAAACACTTTGTTCAAAAATTACTTGTATATATATATTGTATATCGATGTTTGTATCGATATATCACAATATTTCCCACCGATATATCGATATATAAAATGCCCAATCAATGACAGCTCTAACTCCGGTATGTCGTGATACTCAGAGAGACTGGTTTTCGAAATATTCTCATGAAATATTTCGAAATACTCATTTGGAATATATACAGTCAGATAACGACAAAAATGGCCGTAACCACATCAATGGCCGCTCTTTACGCTCTGTTTTGTACAGACAGGTATACAACAACATCAATTTTTTGTTTCTTACGTACATTTATCCTTAAGCAAACACACATGTGTGTTTGCTATTATTGATTTTGGCTTTTAATGAGCTTACTGCATCTGTAACTCGTCGACCAAGTGTCTCGGTCGCTCGATGGTAGAGTGTTCACACTGTAAGCAGGGCCGGGGTCGATTACAAGGGTCGGGGTCGATTACATTTCAATGTAATCGATTAAATTACAGTCTATAAGCGAGGGCCTCTGCGGTCCATAGAAAATTTGGAACGCACCGAAACACCAAAAGGCACCTGTATTTACCGGAACGCACCATTTATATTGTTTCGTATGCATATTGATGTCTTTGACAATAATTTATTAATATGCATACTTGAATGCAGTGACTTATGATTGTACCTTTGAAATTCGGTGTAGTTAATGTTTAGTTGCAATGTGTAGCTCTCTCTTAAATCTCGGGTTTAAAAAAGTTCTTACACATGTGCACTGACATATGCTGTACCGGTGCATGATTGAGAAATCGATCACTTTCATGCGTCAACATAATATCCTTGAATACAATTGCTCAGGAAGGATTTTCAGCCTGATTAAACGTCCTTTCTAAATTTGGTGTAGTAGTAAACAAAATTAAAATTATTTAGTGGTACCTCAACGGCCAGAGTTTCAGCATTTTGTAGAGCTGAATATCCCCAAACCACTCATGGTACTTGAAATTACAGTGTATCTATACTGCCTGGTTTGTATTTGAGTTAAATTTAATCTTAGGGACTATATTTTATTAAGAATTTCCTTTTCTGTGTGATTTCAAAAAAAAAAAATGCAGCAAAAGTGTGACATTATGACCATGTTAACAATTCCACTTATAACATCTGTAAATCATTACATGAAAGAATGAGGTTATTTTGAAGACATAGACAAGATATTTATGTATGAGAAAAACTTTACTTCATTCAATTCTGTACAGTATTTTCTGAGAAATGACCAAAACTGTACGAAAAAGGGGGATTTTTTTCTGTCCCAAGTGTAACGCCCAAAAATTGGGGTTTAGTTGCCCAGAAATTGTACATGCTGTGGTAATTCAAAAAGAGTTACTCTTTTAGATGACCATCTACAGTAGGTAAATTCAAAAATGTAAGGCATACTGTCCTAAAGAATGCAGTTGTTCTTATATAAAATGATTTTATTAAGTATTGTTACACTTGGGACAGCGTTTTGCAGCCCCAACATTACTTTGAGTGTAACAAATTCCAATAGGCAACAGATACAGCTAAAATCATTATATTTTGATTGTTCAGTGGTATATATCTTGTGTAAAAAAAACTTACAATAAACCGTTAAAATAAGAAATTAAAAGACATGCAACTTTGAAAAATAAACTTGCAAAAAAATGTCACACTTTTTACGTTACACTTGGGACATTTTTTGACACTAAAAATGCTATAAAATGAAAACGAAAGCAGATATTGGCCTCAAATCTTGCAAATATCTTAACATTAACAAAACACATATTCTGGCATTAAACAATCATTTGAAAGTCTTTTTACATTTGCTGTAGATCAAATTACCCGGAATTTCGAATTGCCCTGAATTTGGAAGGTTCCGCCATACAGGCATTCTCGAAAACTATCATATTGTTGCTTGAATAAATGCTATTAATTAGACAAAAGTTGTCAAGTGTGAAACCTTGCTTGTGTAGTGATGGGTATAGAAGACACATATACGACCCAATATACAGCCTTGCTGTATGAGCTAGCTTATACAGCGACGCATAGTGTGTCTGGATATTGTAGCAAGTTAAGCAAGGTTGAGCTCGGTTAGTGGCTGGATGGGTGACCCAAGGTGGAGCAGGGGCGACTGAGAAGTCGGCTGCTCATGGTGGTTACAGTCAGTTATTCTACATTGGTGGCAGGGTGCTTAATGATCCCATGCGATATACCCTGCTCCTAAAAGAAAAAGGGAGAGGGTAGTGTAGTGATGGGTAAAGAAGACACATATACAGCCTTGCTTATGAGCTAGCATTTACAGTGACGTATAGTGTGTCTAGATATTGTTGCAAGTTAAGCAACATTGGGCTCGGTTTATGGCTGGATGGGTTTGTTAATTAAATCTGGAAACAAATTGATTGACCCCACCAGGGGTTTTTAAATTTTAAATGGATACAACTACTTGAGCCTCAAGAGTGAATCGGCCAATTGTCTTGGGAAGCTAACTGTATTTGCCAAATGCAAAATTCAGTGGAAGTTTTTATATTTTCCTATCTTTGCTAAAAACATGGATTGTGGGTACACATTAGATCTGTGTAAGAAATTAAGAGCAATACAAGAAAAGTATGTATACCCTCGTATACCCAATTTTTTACCATGTGAAAGTGGGGTTTAAGGGTAGTACATTTCAGGGACATGTCCTGATGTAGCTCACATGTCATTTTCTTCCTCAGAGGTGGATATGGTGGAGGTTACCGTGGCGACCAGAGAGGTGGTTACCGTGGTGGCGGTGGTGGTCGCGGACGGGGTGGAGGAGGCCGAGACGGTGGGGGCAGAAAACCTTTACCAACAGAACCACCCTACACATCGTTTGTAGGAAATCTACCCAATGGTATAGTACAGGGGGACTTGGAATTGATATTCAAAGACTTAAGGGTAAGTATTGTTAAATGAGCCACTGCATGAAAAAACATACAATTTGGGTTCCAACCAGGTCTAACACAAACCAGGCTGTACAGTCACAGAAGATGGTTAGAGGCTGGAAATTTTGGATTTAGAAAGCAGGGGAATTGTACTATCCGTGTAGCGAAAACAAAGGTGCTGATCGGCTTTACAGTTACTGCGAAGCTGATCTGTGCCTTTGTTTTGGCCTATGCAGATTGTTGGTTTTCTCATTCAGTGGCTCATATGTTTTAATTTATTGAACAAACAAATGGACTACCATTGTACAGTTTAACCTCATTAAAACGCTAATGTTGTGATTTTTGGTCAACAGATTGGAAGGAGATCTTTTTGGCTACATACAGTGCTACATTAAGGTGAATAGAAGCTTTCTAATTCAATATTTTTAGGTTTGTTTCTCACATTGAATCTTAATTTATTTCAGGTGCGGAATGTGCGTTTAGTGAGAGACAGAGAAACAGATCAGTTTAAAGGTAGACTTTGCTTGTGTAATTACAAAGAGAGAAAAATCTTAAGATGCCATGAAGAAAAGTTTTTTTTGAGGATTATAATTAGGCTTGCTAGTTTCAGAATATGATCTTCCTGTATACATTTGAGCCACCTTGTGGGAAAACTAACAATGTGGTTTCCGACCAGGTCCGACATAAACCGACCTGCACAGTCACAGAAAAGAGCTAGAATCTTGAAATTTCGGATTTAGGTAGAAGAGGAACTGTACTATCCGAGTAGTGAAAACAAAGGCGCTGATCAGCTTCGCAGTTACTGCGAAGCTGATCTGCGCCTTTGTTTTCGCCTAGGCTGATCGTTGGTTTTCCCATGTGGCGGCTCACATGTACTTTAAATTTTTCTAGGAAGCATATTTTTTCAAGTTTAAGTCACTATCTGGAAAATATGTTTCACACTTTAAGTGGTTTAAGTCAAACTTTTGAAATTGTTTCACGTGATGTTTTGTTTGTTTGTTTTTGTTGTCCCCCGCCTTTTGGAAGAAAAGCGGAGGGACATAGTTTTTGGCTTTCCGTCATTCTGTCCGTCCGTCCTTCCGTCCCCCTATAGGAGTATGTGCCTTTTGCAGGCAACTCTTCCTACAGTTTTATTCCGATTCTTTTGAAACTTTACAGATGTTTTGACCATGCTTTGAAGATATGCATGTGATTTGGATATAATCCTCAGGTTAATTTTTGACACTTTTTTCACAATTTGAACTTAGTCATTTTTTCGTACCTTTTGACAATGAAAGAGAATTATAATCTTCACTTTAATTTGTATCACTTTTTCGAAATTTGAACTTGTCGTTTTTCAGGCATTTACACTAAGAAAGTGCATGGGGTTTGGATATATGTTATTCTAAGGTTATATTTGTGTAACTAAACTATCAAGGTGGGGGACATAAATTCTCTGAATTTGCTTGTTTGAACTGATGCTTTACGTCCCAGTGAACAGCAATGGTCATGTTGGGATGTTGCCTCCATTTTAAGGGACTTTTACCCAACATTAGGTTTTCATGACATTCAAAATGTGCTTCATGAATATAACCACCCAACTAAGCCAATAAGGCTTATATGTATGGATGGTTTGACGAAACCACTTTTCCTGGGCAGGCTCGGACATGAGCGGTTAACCAGTAATCAGATGGTCGATCAGTAGATTAGAAGCTTTGCCTGGAGGCACAAGCAGAAGCTTTGCCTGGAGGCACAAGCAGCCCATCTATTTCTCTTGGGCCCCAATGGGCGGGTGATGTGGAAAAATTGCTGTCTGTAATTTTTTAGAAAAGTTTTCCTCACATGATCACCATTCTACATATGGATTTGAAATTTGGCATGAAGCATCAGAGAATAAAACTTTTCAAAGTTCATATGAATGATGATCCCAATGTGACCTTGACATACTTTATGGCAAGGGCAATGTAAGTCGTCTAAGCTGTTTAATGTTATAAGTTATTTAATGGGAAAAGTTGCTGGAAATGGTCAAATAATCAAAACATTTTGACCCTGGGGGATTGTCTGCCTTTGTCCCAGGGCTATACACGTGTATTTTGGACATTAAGCTTGAACTCTAACAAATCGAAAATATCATTTTTCAGGTTTTGCATATGTGGAGTTTGAAGATTTGGATTCATTAAAAGAAGCTCTTACTTATGATGGTGCTGTAAGTGTAATATTAATGCTACTTTTTCACGATTCATTTGTCATTTCTTTGCTTAAAATAGGGCTTTAGTAGTATTCTGATAGAAGGGAAAAACTTCAGCAAGATTGCAGAATTAATGCATGAAATATGAAAAAAAATTGCATGAAACATGGGCGCGCAAATGATATTTAAAAATTGAAGTTTAACTCATATAAGCCTGGTGTCCTATTAATGGGACATAGGTAAACAGTAAAGCCCCAGATGGGGCGTCGCAGAACTCGGCCTCTCATCTGAGGCTATTCTGTTTGCTTAGAGAAAGAACTTTCTTCGAATAAATTGAAGAAGATTTAAAAATCTTGTTTCAGTTATTTGAAGACAAGAACCTGCGAGTCGACATAGCTGAAGGTCGACGCGACCAGAAAGGTGGACGAGGGGGTCGCGGTGGCGGACGGGGTGGAGGTCGAGGTGGTGGCTGGGAGCAGGACTCTGGCTACAGAGGGGGCGGGGGTAAGTTTAGGGTAGAAAATGCTTGTTTGTTTTGTGGTTTAGTGTCCCAGTCAGCTAGGTAGATCAATCATCAAGGTAGATTTCTGCATACAGAGCATTCTTTTGTTTGTAAACATCTTGTCTTACATTTTTATGCAGGAACAATAAAAATTTTGATCATATATTTATGCATCACCTAACTAGGATTGTTTTCCTTAGAATTATAGAATTTTGTACAAATATTTATGACAAATTAATGGCAATGTTATGATGATCTTCACAAAAGGTGTCTATTGGGGTTGAGATTAAAAGATGGGAGAGATGGATACCAAAACTTCAGCTTATTTCATATCAGATTAATGGTGGATTTTAGTGTTGATATGCGGGCTGTAACCAAATTACCATGTAAACTATCATATTCTAGTTGGTTATCGCAGAAAATGTTGTGGAGGCAGCAGTGCTGGAAATAGCCGGTAGTATAGTCGCCAGATGCGACCAAACATTCGTCTAGGCGATGAGAATTTACCGAAAAATCGCCCAGAATGTTCGTCTTGGGCGACCAGAATCTGAATCTAAATAAAGTGGGAGAGAGGTTTGCTACAAAAAATGCTTCGTTTTTTTTTTGTTTTTTTTTTCGTGCAAAATTCTTTAAAACCATCTACAAACCAATATTTAAGCAATTAGCCTGTGTTTTCTTGCAAAATTCCTGGTTCAAATGCGTTTTTCAGGCTGAAATAAGCAAAAAAAACTCTGCTTTTCTGAGTGCGAAAAACTTTTGGCGGCCATGTTGAATTGTGATATTTTCTGCCAGTGGGGGCACACCTCCAACTGGAGTACTCCCCCCCTCCGCCCAAAAAAAAACCAAAAATCTTTTTTTTTTTTTTTTTTTTTTTTTTTTTCAGAAATCAAAAATATGTTTAAAAAGACAAAGACAACAACCCATCTGATTTAATGGGCAGATCTACATACAAAAAATAATAATAATATGAAAATAAAATTCTTCGTTTGCCGGGTTATTTGGCCACTGGAATTTTATTTGGGCCACCAGAAATGAAATTTTAATGGCCCAAAAATATATAACGGTATTTGGGAAATCACTTTGAAAAACGAGTGTCCAGCACTGGGCAGGGGTGGGTATGATCAAGGTGAATACCAAAATAGACAAGATGGTTAAAGGAACTACAGTGATAGAGGGACTCTGTCTAGACAAGACTGAAAAATTGTTGACAGGGATGTTAAACCACACAAAAAAAAGATGTGTGGTTCTCTCTAATTTTAGGTGGTTATTGTGAGGTGGTCCCCATAGCAGGGGTGACTACCAGAAATAGGGTGGTAGAGGGGCTCTGTTCTGACATGACTGAAAAATTGTTGACTAGAACATTAAATCACAAAACTAAATCATTATCTCCATCAGGAAAACATGTCAGTGCAATATATACCCCATAAACCCCACTTTTATATAGAAAAACTGGGGTTTGCAGGGGTATACCTAATTTTCTTATTTTTGATGAAAAACATACATTGTGGGTACTCGTTAGAACCGCCTCGGCGAGGCGGTTCTAACGAGTACCCACAATGTATGTTTTGAGCTAAAATTTTTCTAATGAAAATTTTCAATTTTTACAACTCAGGAAAAATCTGTATACAATATGGGTGCATTTTGGTAATGCTTATTGCAGGTGGTTATCGTGGAGGTGGACGCGGTGGCAGGGGTGGCTATAACGATGGTGGATATCAAGAGAGAAGGGGCAGCTACCAGAACTACGGTGACAGACAAGATTTCGACAACTACGGGGGAGGCCGGGGGCGAGGAGGGTATCGAGGGGGTGGGGGTAGAGGGGGTCAGGATTACCAGGGTCAGGACGATGGTGGGTACAGACGACAGAGACAGAACAGCGGAGAGCCGCTCAGGGAAGCATCGCCAGGTAATTACAATTGCAATTACAGTACAATTGCAGTCTGATTTAGATCGAGAATTTATGAGTATATTTTGTGGCACACTATGAGAAAAACCCTAGTAGCATCCCTTGCTATGGCTCAAGCTCAACATATAGTAGTGATTTTGTACATGACCCATATAACTTCTGGGGCATCACACAAATCAAATCAATATTCAAAGTGTTGTCATTTCAAAACCCCTCATTGACCTTATCTTTTCTTAATTGACAGAATCAGCAGCTGCCCGTCCTAGATTAAAGTTACTTCCGCGAACTGTGAAAGATCCACCTAATGACTTTGTACAAACACAAAGAAATGCCAGTATTTTTGGAACGGGAAAACCGCGAGAGGGGATAGAAGGTGAAGTGAGTTCAGATAATAGGAGTCGTACAACCAGTGAAAATAGTCAAAGTTGAAATGATCTTGTGTTGTTACCATTGATGGTAAGTATGGATAGTTTCATAATATCTAAAAAGAAAAAAATAATTATGTAGAAATTTACTCAATTTAACCTTTTAGCAATGGGGCTTTATCAAAGAACACATTTTTTTTAATTAATCATGTCATTAGTATTTGAGCTGCCTCATGAGAAAACCAACAATTTGCATATGCAAGAACAAAGGTGCAGATTATTGTGAAGCTGATCAGCACCTTTGTTTTCGCTACATGTATAGTACACTTCCTCTACTTTCTAAATCTTGAATTTCAAGCCTCTAGCCATCTTCTCTACTTGTACAGTTCTGTTTTTGTCAGACCTGTTCGGAAACCACATTTTTGTTTTTCTCATAACGCAGCTCATTTGGTGTCATGAATACCTATTTACAGACACAATATTGATAAGAAGGAAATTCTAAGCCATGTAGCACTTGACAGAAAATTTTCGCTCCAGCCAAAATTGCTTTTATTAAAACCTTGCCATTTCCTAATTACTGCAGAGACTATATAAAAAGTAATTAACCTGCTTCTTTAACCCATATTTGACGAATCGACTTACCCATTATTATGATTTGGGTGAGTCCACTTCGATTTTTAGGGGTTCCAGAAGTGTTTTTTTTTTTTTTTTTTTTTTTTATCTCCGTTTTCGATGAAAATCATCTAAGCAAACAGAATAGCCCCAGATGGGACGCTGCTTTCTACGGCGTCACATCTGGGGCTATGCTGTGTGCCAGTTTCCCATTAAAAGGACACCAGGCTTAAAATGAGTTAAAATATTGTTGCATATATTTTCAGCTGTTTTATTAAGTGCAATTGTTGGAAGTCATACATAAATACACCCTACTGGCTGAAGATGTATAATGGCAGCTGTCTGGCTTTGGTACACACGTACCTGAATCGGTGCAGATGTCCTCATCCTTGGTACGGATGTCCTTGCTGTTAGTGCAGACGTCCCTGTCATTGCTGCAGATGATCATGATTGGAACAGATTAACACCCATTTGTACAGATGTCCATTTCATTGGTGCAGATGCACCAAACATTAGTGCAAATGCACTTTTATATCGGTGCAGATGTACCTAGTTCATTTGCCCTTTCCTTGTTATTGGGGTAGCTGTCTTTGTTCTTGTTACGGATCTTTATTCTTATATAATGAAATGCATGGCAAATATTTTTTTTTTTTTTTTTAATTCAGTTTTACGTCCCTTTCAAGATTATTTCAGCTCATATGAGACGGGCCAATTAGTAGGTGGGGCAAAAACGGGAGAACCCCGGAGAAAAAACACCTGACACACCCGCAAGCAGAACTTGGCTTGTCTCACATGTGGCCAGAGCGGGGCTCGAACCCACACCAGTCACAGCGGTGCATGGCAAATAATGAAAACTGTTTATAAGACATAGAAATGGCTTAAGAATGGTTATGTGGTTTGCACTAAAGATTTATTAGACATTATAAAACATTGGAAAATACATAATTTTTCACATTAATTTTTCACAATATATGAGATAATAGTAGTCACAATAGACATAAAATGGAAAAGATACTGATTTGAATTTGTCAATTTATTGATGACATATAAATTGCAATGGGCATAGGTTTTGTACTTGAGCATAACATGTAAAATATGTCTCATGTTTTCCGTCTATTGAGCAATAAAAAATCATGGTTGTAAAGCTGCTTCTAGTGATTCTAATACTGCTATCTCTCCTAGGATACTTCGAAAAATACATGTACATGTACTTTAAAAAACGAAAAAGATGTTTCACTCTTCCAGTTTGGGAAATATTTCTACTTTGCCTGTGACCATTGGTCAGATAAAGTCACAAAAATATTATATTAGACTCATGTGCCACTGAAAATCTATTTCTTTATTTAAACAGGCCCATTAGAACTATTTTTAGACCGACCCTTTACTTAATTTCTATTTTAAGATTTTACTTTAGAAGTTAGTTTCTTCTCCTTCTTTTTTGATCAACTTTATCATGACCAGCTTCTGCTATGCAAAAGCTGCTTGACATTTTTAGCTCACCTGAGCCGTCAGGCTCACAAGGTGAGCTTATAGGATGGCCATGATCCGGCGTCCGTCCGTCCGTCGTCCGTCTGAAACAGCTTGGCCAATCAAAGCCAAATTTTACATGAAGCATCTATGGGAAGGGGGAACCAATGTGTATGTGTAAATCCAGACCTTGACCTATTTTACGGCAAGGTCAACATAGGTCGCCTTTGCATTTGAATGGGAAAAATTGTTAAATTGTCATTTAAAGGAAAAATCTTGCAGAAAATGAGCAGTAGGACTGAATATTAATGATTCTGAAAAAAATTGGGCACCAGGGGCTCATCCGCCCCCACCCCGGGGCAATATACATGTATATTACCATAATGTTCAAACATCATCTCCTCTGAAACCGCTTGGCCAATCAAAGCCAAATTTTATGTGAAGCATCAATAGGAAGGGGCAATCAATGTGTATATAAATAATCCAGGTCACATAACCAAGATGGCCGCCATGCCCATATATGGTAAAAACCCTTCAAAAATCTTCTTCTCCGGAACCACTGGACCGATTTCAAAGAAACTTGGCATGAAGCATCGATGGCTCAAGTACTACAATGTATATATAAATCATGACCCTGTGATGACCTGGACCTTTTTTTACGGCAAGGTCAACATATGTCGCCAATGCATTTGAATAGGGAAAACTTTTAAAATGTCATTTAAAGTGAAAGTCTTGCAGGAAATGGGCAGTAGGACTGAATATTAATGATTCTGAAAAAAATGGACCCCAGGGGCTCATCTGCCCCCACCCCGGGGCAATATACATGTATATTACCATAATATTCAAACAGCTTCTCCTCTGGAACCGCTTGGCGAATCAAAGCCAAATTTTATGTGAAGCATCTATGGAATGGGGGAATTAATGTATATATAGATTATCTAGTTCACATGACCAAGATGGCTGCCATGCCCATATACGGTAAAAACCCTTCAAAAATCTTCTTCTCCGAATCTGGTGGACTGATTTCACAGAAACTTGGCATGAAGCACCAATGGCTGAAGTACTACAATGTGTATATAAATTATGACCCTGTGGTGACCTTGACCTATTTTAGGACAAGGTCAACATAGGTCGCCAATGCATTGGAATGGGGAAAACTTTTAAAAAGTCATTTGAGGTGAAAGTCTTGCAGGAAATGGGTAGCAGGACTAAATATTAATGATTCTGAAAAAAAAATGGACCTAAGGGCTCATATGCCCACACCCCGGGGCAATATATATGTATATTACCATAATATTCAAACATCTTCTCCTCTAAAACCACTTTGCCAATTGAAGCCAAATTTTATGTGAAGCATCTATAGGATGGGGGAACCAATGTATATATTAATAATCTAGGTCACATGACCAAGATGGCCGCCATGCCCATATATGGTAAAAACCCTTCAAATATCTTCTTCTCTGAAACCAATAGATTGACTTCAATGAAACTTGGCATGAAGCATCCATGGCTATAGTACTACAATGTATACATGTATATAAATCATGACCCTGTGATGACCTTGACCAAGTTTATGGCAAGGTCAACATGGGTTGCCCATGCATTTGAATGGGAAAAACTGTTTAAATGTCATTTGAAGGGAAAAGCCAGCAAGAAATTGGCAAATGGACAGAATATTGATTATTCTGAAAAAAGAAAACGGCCCAAGGGCTTCATCTGCCCCTGCACTGGGGTTAAATACCATAATATTCAAACATGTTTATTGGTATATGCTGCAGATCTCAGGTGAGCGTTTACAGGACCATTGGTCCTCTGGTTTTCCATGCAATCTGGCAAATCAGTTTTGTTATTCATTGCTATTAATCACCTGCTGTGTCACTATAACGCGAGTTTTCATGCCTGAATTTACATCCCAATGCCCTTGCAATGAAGCTGTTTTCGAGTAAACAGTCATGTCTATTTCATCATTTTTACTGCAGTGGAAATTGAAATGAATTTCACATTCAAGTTTACATTATGACAACTTTGTATAATTTGACTTTTTTTCCCAGCTTATGCTCGGCTTTCACACAATGGCATATGCATCTCAACCTTTTTATAAAATTGTTCATTAAAACACGGATTTATACTATGATTCAGCTTTTCACATTAAACTGCTTTACACCCATTGTCAACAGCCAGAGTCATGACGGGACTATCAAAGGAGCCGTCTCGTGAGAAAACCAGCAATGTGGTTTCTGAACAGGTCTATCACAAATCAGACTGTACAGTCACAGAAGCAGGGTAGAAACTTTAAATTTTGGATTGAAGAAGAAGAAGAGGAATCATACTATCCTTGTAGCGAAAACAAAGCCGCTGATCAGCTTTAGGGTTACCATAAAGCTGATCTGTGTCTTTGTTTTGCATATGCAGATTCTTGGTTTTCTCACCAGGTGGCTCAAATATTTATGATTGATTTTTCTTGCAGTCCCATATTTTACCCTCTCTATAAGGTGGTTTGAAAAGCTGACTTAAACATTATAGTTAGTGTTATAAAGATGTCTTGGTGTTCTCATTATTGAACCATGTCCAGGGGTGCAACTTAGGACAGTTTTGAAGGGTTTTGAAATAAAATAGGTCTTCATTTGGTGTTACGATGAGTGACATAGTGCATGTTGGGAAAGCTGTATTTCACCTTCCATTACTGCTAACAGCATTTGGAATTCTTTTTCTGGAGTACGAGTGATGCTTGTGAAATTGCAAAGTGCACTTTTACAGGATTTACGGTACTAGTCCCATATTTCAGAAAAGATTCTTGGATACATAGGTCATGTATAAGCTGCATATCCTGTACTTGGTCACTCATAGCAACAAGAAACAAAAATATTTCACTTAAAAAAAAGAAGACTGGAAAATTGTCCCCCACCCAGCCCCTAAAAACAGCCTATGTTGCATCCCTTACATTTGAGCCACAATATAAGAAAACCAACAAAATGCTTGGGCGAAAACAAAGGCACAGATCAGCTTTGCGGCAAGTGTGAAGCTGATCAGCGCCTTTGTTTTCACTACATGGATAGTACAATCTCTCTTCGTCTTAAATCCAAAATTTCAGGCTTCTAGCTCTCTTAAGTGACTGCACAGATTGGTTTGTGTCAGACCTGGTCGGAACACAAACATGTTGGTTTTCTCATGCACTGGCTCATTTTGAATGTCCACATCATATCCCCCAACACCCACCAAAACCAGTGAGGCATTATAGCTTAAATTATTAGTCAAGCAGAAGATTGGAGAAAGTGATAATTTTAGGATAAGGGAAAGATATTTTTTTTTTACAAAATCCTTTGTTGTATATTAGAATCATTTTGACAAGGTTGCTCTAATGAGTACAAAGAACCATCTTGTTATGAAATAGTCAGAATTATCCCTAAATTATCATAAAATTATTGCCTATCTTTTCTTCTGTTACTCATTCTCTATCATTTTGTAAATATTTCATTTGGCAAGGAAGTCAGTCCACTGGCATTTACATGTATATGTATGAGCAAAAATTTGTGCTTTAGGTACTATTAAAGGTTATAAAGCTTTTTCATGCTCAACTTGGCTAAACATGAGACTTAACTTCTTAAAAATTTTAAGATGCGAATAGATCTAGTTGTACTCGTGAAGAAGATACTGGCTTTGTTATTAAATTATGAAAATGCTTGTGATTTTTGCCTACTCTATTATGATATAGCAGTTTTTATTTCATGCTCAGATTAGTTGAGCATGAATAACAGTTTTATTTCATTTGATCCTAATCAGAAACATTTTAGCCGCCTCATGTGAAAACCAACAATCTGCATATGCGAAAACAAAGACGCAGATCAGCTTCGCGGTTACCGCGAGGCTGATCAGCGCCTTTGTTTTCGCTACACAGATAGTGCAATTCCTTTACTTTCTGAATCCAAAATTTCCAGCCTCTAGCCATCTTCTGTGCTTGTAAAGCCTTGTTTATGTTGGACCTGGTCGTAAACCACATTGTTGGTTTCCTCATGAGACTGCTCAATTTTGGGTCTCATTTATGATGTATAATGAACTTGTATCTGCTTTGAGCAGAGTTTTAAGTGATTCCCAGATGACTAAGAATTGAGTCGAGTAAATGATGGCAATATCAATTTAATATTTCCGCATGGAATCAATTCTCAGTTGAATGGGTTTATGTATGACCCTTGGAATGTTACTGTTGATGTATTTTTCTGATCTATTTTAAGACATACATATGGATATATTTTTATGGCAGTTGAATACGCAGTCTGGTGTGAATTACCATTTCATTATTGGGCTTCATATGAAATTCTGCAGACAATTTGAGTTGTGACATGAGAAAACCAACATTGTGGTTTCTGACTACTTCTGACACGAAACGGGCTGTACAGCCACAGAAAGCTAGAGGCTGGAAATACCGGCTTTAGAAAGTAGGTCCAGGAGAATTGACTATCACTATTTGGAAAGCAAAGACGCTGATCATCTTTCGCAGTTACTGCAAAGCTGATTTGCATCTTTGTTTTCGCATATGCAAAATGTTTGTTTTCTCATGATGCGACTCTGTTTGTTTTGTCTCTTTTTCTTTGTCATGTTTGAATGTTAAAAATTTTGATCGTGTATGAATCAAATACTATTGCTGATATTTTTGCTGGGCCAAGAATGGTCAATTATTGTGTGTAAATCTTTTCCTGATGTTCATGTTTTCTCAAAATTAGGTTAACTTAGTTTTAATTCAGAAATTTTTTCTGAATTTTTTTACATTTAATAAGTCACTTAATTCTTAATTACACAAGAAAAGTTGTTTTTGCACAAAAGAGACGGCAACTCATGCTTTGGCCAGAATCGCCATAAAAAATGACATTAAATTTTAAAATAGCGGATGACAAGGCCTTATGGGCGTATCTGTCCTTCTGTACCAGACTTGAAAGATTCTTTTATTTTATACTTAGCAGTGAAATTAATGTATATCAAAAATGGATAAAAGTGATATTTTCACTGCAGAATTGATATTGATATTTTCACTAGTGATTGATATCAGCCGATATTTTCACTGTAGAGTTTGGATTACTTCTGACGTTTCCATTCACTTGACGTCATTAAATGTGCCTAACTTCAGAAATTCAAATGCCTATAACTCTGTTATTTACGAACGAAAACATAAAGTGTGGGTATTCATTTTCTTAGTTAGAACGTTAGGAACAATGTGGTATCAAAATTATTTGTGTTTTCAAAAATTTTTGGTTTTTGCATTTTCACCGCCTGCTTTGTGAATAGGAAAATGCCCGTGTATTGTATAAAATAAAAAGAAAATTTACTTTTTATCGGTAAATACCAAAAAAAATTTTGGTTTTTGCATTTTCACCGCCTGCTTTGTGAATAGGAAAATGCCCGTGTATTGTATAAAATAAAAAGAAAATTTACTTTTTATCGGTAAATACCAAATATATTTCATCGAGTTGAAAACATCTAAATTTTCACTCGTACTACGCACTCGTGTGAAAATTTTGATGTTTTCAACTCACTCGATGAAATATACTTGGTATTCACCTCAAAAAAGTAAATATCCTCTATATATTTCAATGTTTTCCTAGAGATGAAAATTTCTATATGTATCTAACTAGAGTCCTATGGAAATTTCTAACTTTACTGCCATATCTCAGACAACAAAAAAAGATTAATCCTTTAGTAACCACCAAACATTCTTCTTAAAAGTTTTATGTAAACCAGTAGATTAGAAGCTATGTTTATATTTTTCGACATGAGAGTTGTAGAATTGAATATAATATGAGCTGCCGCACCAGAAAACCAACAATCTGCATATGCGAAACCAAAGGCGCAGATCAGCTGTGCTGTAACTGCACGGCTGATCAGCGCCTTTGTTTTCGCTCCATAGATAGCATGATGACTCTTCTTTCTAAATCTGAAATTTCGAGCTACTAGCTTGTATTTGTGGCTGTACAGCCCGGTTTGTGTCGGACTGGTCGGAAGCACAAATTATTGGTTTTCTAGTGCTGTGGCTCATGTGTAATTGTTACCCCCTGTGCTATGAAATATGGCCTTTTAAAGATTAATCTCTTTAATAAGCAGTAAAAGCAAAATTTGATTTCTCCATTTCATATTTTGAAGCATAGTCAAATTGAAAGCACTTCCAACTAAGATTGTGGAAATAAATCCAATTTTACACAGCCTCTTATTATGAACATTCTTCCACTATGGCTCAGTGTCCCAGTCAACATGATTCGGTCATGTTGGGATACAACATGGTGTAGGTAGATCTCAAACCCATGACTTTTTGTGGCAGAGCCTGTACCACCAGACCTTGCTCCTCATGAGAAAACCAACAATCTGCATATGCGAAAACAAAGACGCAGATCAGCTTCGCGGTAACCGCGAATCTGATCAGCGCCTTTGTTTTCGCTACAAAGCTAGAACAATTCCCCTTCTACTTAAATCCAAAATCTCAAGCTCCTAACCTGCTTCTGTGACTGTACAGACCGGTTTGTGTCAGACCTGTTCAAAAAACCACATTGTTGGTTTTCCCACAGTAAAAAGGAAAAAAATTTGAAGTTTGATCTCTGTTACCATTCACACCATCATCAGATTTTGCTTTTAACTGCTGCAAGACAGAGTTTGCATTTGCTTTTATTATGGAGTTGTTGTATAGGAGAAAATGCTCTGGAATAGAAGTTTTTAGTTGATAGCTTTTAACCAGTTATCACAGTTTTGTATTAAAATTTTAATGGAATTGAGTCCTTCGTCAAACCACCCATCATTAATATTCATTTTTAGCTCACCTGAGCCGTTAGGCTCACAAGGTGAGCTTATAGGATGGCCATGATCCGGCGTCCGTCCGTCCGTCCGCCCGTCGTCCGTCCGTCCATCCACAATTTCAAAGATCTTCTTCTCTGAAACCGCTTGGCCAACCAAAGCCAAATTTTATATGAAGCATCTATAGGAAGGGGGAACCAATGTGTATATAAGAAATCCAGGTCACATGATCAAGATGGCCGCCATGCCCATATATGGTAAAAACCCTTCAAAAATCTTCTTCTCCAGAACAGGTGGACTGATTTCAACGAAACTTGGCATGAAGCATTGATGGCTCAAGCACTACAAAGTATATATAAATCATGACCCTGTGATGACCTTGACTTATTTTACGGCAAGGTCGCCAATGCATTTGAATGGGGAAAACTTTTTAAATGTCATTTAAAGTGAAAGTCTTGCAGGAAATGGGCAGTAGGACTGAATATTAATGATTCTGAAAAAAATTGGACCCCAGGGGCTCATATGCCCCCACCCCGGGGCAATATACATGTATATGGCCATAATATTCAAACATCATCTCCTCTGAAACCGCTTGGCCAATCAAAGCCAAATTTTATGTGAAGCATCAATAGGAAGGGGTAATCAATGTGTATTTAAATAATCCAGGTCACATGACCAAGATGGCCGCGATGCCCATATATGGTAAAAACCCTTCAAAAATCTTCTTCTCCAGAACAGGTGGATCGATTTCAAAGAAACTTGGCATGAAGCATTGATGGCTCAAGCACTACAATGTGTATATAAATCATGACCCTGTGATGACCTTGACTTATTTTACGGCAAGGTCAACATAGGTCGCCAATGCATTGGAATGGGGAAAACTTTTAAAATGTCATTTAAAGTCATTTAAGGTGAAAGTCTTGCAGGAAATGGGCAGTAGGACTGAATATTAATGATTCTGAAAAAAATTGGATCCCAGGGGCTCATATGCCCCACCCCGGGGCAATATACATGTATATTACCATAATATTCAAACATCATCTCCTCTGAAACCGCTTGGCCAATCAAAGCTAAATTTTATGTGAAGCATCAATAGGAAGGGGTAATCAATGTGTATATAAATAATCCAGGTCACATGACCAAGATGGCCGTGATGCCCATATATGGTAAAAACACTTCAAAAATCTTCTTCTCCAGAACAGGTGGATCGATTTCAAAGAAACTTGGCATGAAGCATCGATGGCTGAAGTACTACAATGTGCATATAAATCATGACCCTGTGATGACCTTGACCTTTTTTTACGGCAAGGTCAACATAGGTCGCCAATGCATTTGAATAGGGAAAACTTTTTAAATGTCATTTAAAGTGAAAGCCTTGCAGGAAATGGGCAGTAGGACTGAATATTAATGATTCTGAAAAAAAAATTGGACCCCAGGGGCTCATCTGCCCCCACGCCGGGGCAATATACATGTATATTACCATAATATTCAAACATCTTCTCCTCTGAAACCGCTTGGCAAATCAAAGCCAAATTGTATGTGAAGCATCTATGGAATGGGGGAATTAATGTATTATAAATTATCTAGTTCACATAACCAAGATGGCTGCCATCAAAAATCTTCTCCGAATTTTGAGGACAGATTTCAAAGAAACTTGGTATGAAGCACCAATGGCTGAAGTACTACAATGTATATATAAATCATGACCCTGTGGTGACCTTGACCTATTTTACGACAAGGTCAACATAGGTTGCCAAATTGCATTGGAATGGGGAAAAACTTTTAAAAAGTCATTTGAGGTGAAAATCTTGCAGGAAATGGGTAGTAGGACTAAATATTAATGATTTTGAAAAAAAAAATGGACCTAAGGGCTCATATGTCCACACCCCAGGGCAATATACATGTATATTACCATAATATTCAAACATCTTCTCCTCTAAAAGCACTTGGCCAACTGAAGCCAAATTTTATGTGAAGCATCTATAGGATGGGGGAACCAATGTGTATATTACTAATCTAAGTCACATGACCAAGATGGCCACCATGCCCATATATGGTAACCCTTCAAATATCTTCTTCTCTGAAACCAATAGATTGATTTTAATGAAACTTGGCGTGAAGCATCCATAGACAGAATATTGATTAGTCTGAAAAAAGAAAACGGCCCAAGGGCTTCATCTGCCCCTGCACTGGGGTTAAATACCATAATATTCAAACATGTTTATTGGTATATGCAGCAGACTCAGGTGAGCGTTTACAGGACCATTGGTCCTCTGGTTAAATTGACCATTCAAATCAGAACATTAGCTAACGGTCAATGACGGTTAGACAACAAGTGGTTAGACAAACAAACAAACACATGCTTTTTTACAGGTAAATATAGGTGCAAAAACACAATGTTTGTCTAAGGAAATAGGGGTGGGCATGGTTATACCTTGCTGGCGGAGGAGTCAATTGTTAATTTCCTACTTACTGATATATACATCATAAATTTAAAAAAAATTCTATTCATCAAGGGCTATCTATAAACTTCTATTCGGAATGCAATTTTTTCCCTACACACATACCAGATTTGTTCATGCTTGTGTATATAGGTTGCAGGTAATGTGAATAAAGACGCATTGTAAATACATGCCATGTATAATAAATTAAGATTTAGTGATAGGTTGGAGTTGGATTTATTCATTATTTTCCTGTAAAAAAAATGAGATGAACAAAATGAGCTGCTGCATGGGAAAACCAATAATCTGCATAGCATACATGTGCTACCTCCCTCATCATCAGGGAGACTCCAGGAAATGAGCCGTAAAATTGGTAAAAATTCTAAAATTACCACATTTTTAACAAAAATACAAAATCTCCCTGAAATGGTCTGAATTGGAACAAAATCTCCCTGATTCCTCTCTTCAGGCTCATCACATGTATGGCATAGGCGAAAACAAAGGCGCAGATCAGCTTCGCAGAAACTGCACATTTTTAACAAAAATACAAAATCTCCCTGAAATGATCTGAATTGGAACAAAATCTCCCTGATTCCTCTTTCAGACTCATCACATGTATGGCATAGGCGAAAACAAAGGCGCAGATCAGCTTCGCAGTAACTGCGAAGCTGATCAGCGCCTTTGTTTTCGCTACACAGATAGTACAATTCCTCTACTTTCTAAATCCAAAATTTCCAGCCTCTAACCATCTTCTGTGACTGTACAGCTCGGTTTATGTCGGGCCTGGTCGTAACCCTAATTGTTGGTTTTCTCACGCACAATGGTTTTGATCACAATAGAAGAACCATTCATTATCGCAGTTTGTTGAGTGGGACATATAACAAAATACACATACAACCAACCATTTCTTTTTATCGGACGAGACAAAGATCATAGTATGGCTAATGTATCATTGGTTTAAGAGACAATTGTTACCAAGGGTCTCTTGGATTGGGTGAATCAAGGGATGGCCTAGGTTTAAACAATTTAAAACATAAGCACAGTACATATACTGCTTTCAACAATGCCAGGCTTTGTTGCACTGTTCAATACCTTTTAATGAGAACTTTACAAGCTGCCCACTAGTGACAACGAAACGTTATCGGTTGAATTTTGCAGTAACATATCCGCAACTACTTCCTTTGGCACATCTTACTGCCATATCAGACCAGACATTTATATTGTACAGGGAATATTTCCTTACGCCATGGTGAAATGGTATTCCCACAAATTACCACAACAGCTTATCCAGTATATGTATTTTGACAATATTATCGCCTGGTGAGATGCATGTATTGTCATTTTGGCATGTCCCCAGGAAAACTATTCTGTCTGAATTTTGCAGACACCGGGTACATCCCAGTCCTAGAGAGAAGCCCTGTGGTGCAGTGATTATGTCACTTGCCATGTAAACAAGGGGTTGCTGGTTTGATCCTAGTCTTCTCCAGTCTGTAAGATGAGACTATAAACCGTGGTCCATATTACCTTAGCTGTTGTTGGTGGGATGTTAACCCCCAAATCAACCGACTAAACATGCCTAGTGTGGACATACCTAGTTTCCTAATGAGGCTGGTTCTCTTTAGGATATAGGATATAAAGCAACAAAGCTAGGACTAAGGTTAAGCATATTATAATTATTAACAAATAATGTTATCACAAAGCAATTTTTCTATAAAGCATTAATACAAAAATATCCCTGTGTTTGTTTTAATAATGAACCAATGAAAAGATCACAAAAATACATACGGGCCAAAACGTGAGAAAATGTACCTTCGAACAATTTATGAGTATTAGACAAACAATTTTACTTTGAATGTATAATGTCTTTGGAGTCTTTGAGTCTTTATTTGACCAGATTAATCAAGTTATTTTGTGAGTTTTGACCATTACTACATGAACCCTACAGACGTCATTGCCCTGAAAAATGATGTCAAAGTTGCGTAATATATTTCTGCATGTTAGCAGACCCTACACAACTCGATGAATTTGCTTAAAACTGTTTAAGCACCGGTCAGAACCTATTGTTACGATAGAATCTTATCACCCTTACAATCAATCTGTCAACATTATTCTGTCTATTTGTATGACGATACGGTTGCTATGGTTACCATTTAGAGATAGATATATGGAAGGTAAGAATATTATGGGCAATAACAAGGGCAGATAATTCCAAATATTGAAAATAAATATGTTTGACAACTCGTTAACGTGGTAGCCCAGTGTCCAAATATTACAAATACAGTGTTATTTCTAAAATGTTTTACATGATTTTTTCGCTTTTTTGCTGCTTTCTACTAGTAACGTCAAAATGTCCGAAGGTACATTTTGTCGTGTTGTGGTTCATATAATGAACAGGGAGCATGGTAGCCTAGGCAATGATGCATAGTACCCCCGAGAGAGAACTAGTTTGAGGTTATAAAACTTATTTCATGCTCAACACAGCTGCGACTAAAATTCATCCTGCTCATAAATGTTAAAATGCCAACAATTGTTGGCATTTTAACATTTATTAGCAGGATAAATTACAGACTTTGGTGGTCAAAACCTGAAACTTCAACTTATTTAGGCGATTTTGTCATTTATGAGCAGTTCAAATTTTATGCTCAGCTTGCACAAAGTTGTGACACATTTACGCTCTAAGTACTGGTGAATACCCAGGAAGTGGTCACAGGTGGCTCTGTCTAGATATGATGAACAGTTTGTTGACTGGGACATACAACCACAAAATAAACATACAATGAACAATGAACCCTGTCATGAAAAATCCTTTATTGGGACATTGCATTAGGAAAACATGTCAATGAAAAGTATATCCCCTTAAACCCCACTTTCATATAGCAAAATACCTATTTTTCTTATTTTTGCTCCAAAACATAGATTGTAGGTACTCATTAGAACTCGGCGAAGAGGTTCTAACTAGTACCCACAATCTACGAGGTATGGCAGGAAAGTTCGTAGACACTTCAGCTATCAGAAAAAGTAACTCGTTGTTGAAGAAGCGTTTTGCATAATTTCAAGCAGCAATATCTTATGAGTATATTTCAGAAATTTTGTGCAATTTGAAGTAATAACACGCTTGGTATGGCCACTTTTCTGCTTGAGGGTAGGGCCGTGCGGGGCAGGTGTCAAAACGTGATAAAATGTGACGATTTTCACATTCTATTTTTGCTTGTGAAACAGCACGGAAGTGTGTTGTAACGTCAAAATATTTTGATCCTGAAAGAATGTTCAATCAACAACGTTTTCTGAATGTTTGGGCCTTGGCGACAGTACTGTTTGATATCTGTGAATAAAATTTCAGATTTCAGTCCGAAAAAATTGTTTGAAAATTTGGCGTAATTTTGACGTCGGAGAACAGCCGATAACCATAAAATCGTGTGTTTTTGTTATGGAAATTGCCAACAAACACGATGGAAATGATATAAACAACAACATAAAAGCTATCAGCTTGTCGGTCACTAGTTTACAAGTGGCAGTGTTGATTTTTGGATGCCCGATAGATCATCTAAGATGATAAACGGCGGCAGAAGGGCACTCGTCTTACATTCTCAGCGAATGGAAATGGTTTCATATGTTCAACCGGTCATCAGAATACTTGAGGGCAGTTGGCAGAGATCTGCATTTGACAGCTGGATACACATGATAAAATTGTACCGATATCCAAGGACCCTATGTGGAATAACTCTGAAACATCGGTTAAACTTGTTACAAATATATGAAGCACTGACAGCAATTAACTTCAAGTAACGTCACTGAGACGTTGACCCTTGCCCCGCTCCCGGTTAGGGAGGTTCTCATAAAAGGCTGTAGAAGATGTCGTGTTGGCCAGATTTTCATAAAATTTCGTCTATTTGCTCATGAAATATTTTTGCAAAACCAGATATATTCATTTTGACTGAATTTCTTTTCCTGATGAAAATACTAATGGTGTCTACGAACTTTCCTGCCATACCTCGTATGTTTTGAGCAAAAATTAGAAAACTATCAAAAAAATTTCAATTTTTTACAACTTAAAAAATATATTACATGGGTGTGCTTTTGTAATGGGACAAAGACCCAGAAAGGCTCAATTCATTCTCGTCATTCTCAATTTACTTGTATGATGATTAACGTAACATAGTACTCAATTTATAGGGTACAACATTTCACATTTATAAGCAGCTGAAACTTCAAGGATTGAAGGACAGTCAAGTTGAGGATTACTTCATTTTACAACCTCTGGAGCTGATCAAAAAACCCTGTGTACAGGTTTTATCACCAACTCTATTATGCATTAAAACAAGGTAAGCACATATTTCAAAAATATATCACAGAATTGCACAACCAACATATATGTACCATATGGGGAGCGCAGTTGCCATGAGGTAATAGCCCCAAACTCAAAGAGGTGTAAACACCGGGTTGTGTCAGTATAATACAAAAGAAGCCTTGGGTCCATCCTGACATAACTGAAAATTGTTGTCCGGGACATTAAACCAAGATACAAACAAATGGATACTATAACTCAAAGAGAAAAATAAGCACTTTCATTCACACTCTTTCTCTCTGTGTGCTTTAAAGCAACTGTAGAATACATTCAAACACCTTTTGAATTTAAAATAAACTCACTGACAAAAGTTGGTAAAATCTGCAAATGAACTTGCAATTTGAAATCAAACTTACAAAGTGTGTGAGTATAGTAAACCTTACATCATATTTCTTAGTTTATAAGAACTATTCAGTTAGCGCAATCTAAGTTTTGAACAAAACTAAGAATATGAAAACATTTCTGCAGCTGTATGAATCGTAATATAATGAATTTACTTATTTCAGTTACTTTGGCCCAGCAACCCCTATCCTTCCTGTTCTATCTTTCTGAATGGTTCGCTCCACTGTCTGTTGCCTTGGTAACTCACTCACTCTGTCTTCAGCAGCTGACGTGTCGTCTGCAGGTGGCGGATGAATTTCTGTCTCTGTGGTAACAGAACTAGGTCTTGATATGGAGGCTGAACCAGGTCTACCCAGCCGCGGACTTCGATACCTATACGCACTCTGATCACTAGAAGCACTGCTTCGCCTGTCTACAGTCGTGTTCTGAATATGAGCATTATTTGCTAGACCTAATTTAATCTCCTTTTGAAGATTCAGTTTCCAGCTTAAGAAAATAAACAACAGGGCTCCGAGAGCTTGGATTCCACCGAGAAGATAAAAATAGTAATCCAGATGGCAGGTCCCTTCTGAGACATTCCCTCGTCCGTCTGCACAACCTTTACGACAATTTATGTTCCCCAAATCGACACTCGGCCAAAACCAGATTTTATAGAATATGGCCAGGAGAGCCAAGCTGGCGAAGCTGCCCAGACCAGAAAAGAAATAAAATAGCCCCATCACGCTACTCTTCATTGCTTTTGGTGCTAGCAAGCTTGCGAATTCTAAACCTGAAAGTAATAACCAAAGAATGTTGCCCTAAAGCTCTTTTTATATGAAATTTATCAAAAAGAGGTATACAGGATATTCATATGAAATGACCCTGAATTTTGGTTTCCATTATCATATTGCCATTTGAATATGACTTCATATCCTTTTAAATTTATTAAAATAAATATTATACACTAATATGTGTGGATATTTCACTGAGCTGCAACATTGGTGAATATTTCACTGAGCTGCAACATTGGTGAATATTTCACTGACCTGCAATATGTGTGAATATTTCACTGACCTGCAATACTGATGAATATTTCATTGACCTGTAACACTGATGAATATTTCACTGACCTGTAATACTGATGAATATTTCACTGACCTGCAATACTGATATTTCATTGACCTGTATTACTGGTGAATATTTCACTGACCTCAGTAATGGTGAATATTTCACTGACCTGCAATACTGGTGAATATTTCACTGACCTGCAATACTGGTGAATATTTCACTGACCTGCTAAACTGGTGAATATTTCACTGACCTGCAATACTCTTGAATATTTCACTGACCTGCAATACTGGTGAATATTTCACTGAGTCCTATTAGACAACATTGAGGAATCTGCCACAGAACACTCATTGTAGAGGCATTATAAACTGTATCCTCTGAAGTGAAAATCGAACTTTGAATGATTAGTTCTTCTGTACAGTCAATGCAATCTTCAACATCATTACGAAAACTTGCCCATGCAATAAACAGGGATTTTTTTCACTTGTAAAATTTGAAAATTTCTTTAGAAAAAATAAGATATTTTTCTTATTTTTGCTCAAAACATAGATTGCGGGTACACGTTAGAACCGCCTCGCCGAGGCGGTTCTAACGAGTACCCACAATCTCTGTTTTGGAGCAAAAATAAGAAAAATAGGTATACCCCTGCATACCCCAGTTTTACTATATAAAAGTGGGGTTTGAGGGGGTATACATTGTAAGGACATGTTTTCCTGATGATTTTAGGCAGCATTTAAAGGCAAAATCAGATGTTTAAGTTATTATAATAATAAAATGTACTTCTGAGTTGACAAATAAACATAAGAAGTAACAGCAGTTTCAGTGAAAAAAAAATAGTGAGGCTTACAACATTTGACCGCATATGCATTCCCTGAACTTTTCTCCTAATAGTGTTGCTGTGCTCTGAGCTTGCATGCAATATTCCTTCAGAGACTAAATTTTGTCTTCAAGTCTCAAATGAAAGCCTAAAGAAACCCAATATCTAACCCACATTCCCTGATTTAAATATTTGTGTTGAAGCAAAATTTCATAAAACTTTCCAAAACTTTAAAATCAACTTACGTATATTTTGCTGTATCTGAGTATAATTACAATTCCCAGGTGACCCATAATCCTCCTCATCTACCCAATAATGGCGGAGTCTCTCGTGTTCTATTAAACCTGCTAGAAGTATAGCGAGTAACGAAAACACCAAACCGATGGTCATTCTTTTCACCATGGTGAAATTCCAGCCCTTCCGTCGTATCCAGGGGTAGATGATTCTGTCCATGATTGGTATAAGAACAATCAGGATTACTACATCAAATAGTGTAAGCCAGGCAACTGCAATACTGAACTGAAATGCAAAATAAGACAAACATTTGTGACCATGGAAATTTTGGTTTTTCAGTGTGTGTGTTTCATTCTATATTTTGGGTGGAGATTGTGCTAAAGTGCAGACAGTAAGCCACTGTATGGTACTGTGAACTTTGTAAAGACTGATTTTATTTTAATATGTAATTTAGTATCACTCTTGAACTTTTACTAAATGTGGGTTTGCAGTTCAAATTAATTTGTTTATCTTTGTTCTATTGTTGAAAGTGCATAAAATAAACCTCATGCCCTTTCCCTGGCTTTTTTTAGAAAAGCTGATCAGTCAAGATTTGTCAAAGTTGTCAAAACAATTATCATGATGTGATGAAGCCCTCACTTTGCTTCTTGGGTATTAACCAGTACTATGGGAGTTAATGTGTCTTGCTCCAGGACATGCAGATGATGACTCTGCACTTTTGGGATTCAAACCCATGACCTCTTGACTTGGAGTCTGGAGCTCTACCACTAGGCCACCCAGCTACACTCCAATGTTTCTTGTCACAAATTACCTCGTCATAAGACTTGTCCGGGTGGGTGCCATTGCTGCCATACTCAATATAACTGTTGTTGATAAATGACAACTTCATGTGTAACCCTTGCATCAGGAAGGTTGTTTCAAGCTATTTAAAGAAAAGAAAACAAATCAGAAATATCCAAGTCATTGTATAGATAGTTACTCTTGTGGCGTCTCAAACCATATATTTATTCCATTTATCAGGTATTTAGATCTGCTGACTGAAGCAAATTGTGTTGTTTCAATTTTAGCATACAACAAGTAGAAATAAACTTTATAAAGCATTTAACAGACAACTTTGAAAAACTTAAGCACATAGTGCAGTGAGGGCTCTTTAATTAACAAGAACCAATACAGTATAATGGTTTCTTTTGCATTTTTTTTATCATTCTGGTACCTGATAGTAAACCATCCAATAAGGAATTAGCGCTGTAAACACCAGGAGGATCTTGCCAACTTTCTTGATATCATCTACACTGTGATCGTGGTAGCTACCCCCAAACCTGAACTTGGCATGGTCCAGGAAAGATACAGGTCTTGGTCTGTCCACTGCATCTTGGCTAACTTCCCTTGCACTACTACAAATAAAAAAAAATGATATTCTGTCCTAAGAAAGACTGTTTATTTGTTTATGAATATTAAAACTTTTGTTTATAAATATAAAATTTGAGTTGCAGACCAGCAGTTGGTGAATAGATTGTGGGGCTCAAATCCACACCAGACACAGCGGTGAGATGATCTAATGGTTAAAGCTATATGACATTATTACAAGTATCATAGTACAGATCCAAAACTGAAGACTGTATTCAAAGATACAAAACATCAAAAGATACAAATACATTACATGTACATATTCACTGACCTGTATTACAAGAAGTACTTGTTCTTACTTTACCTGGAAAGATTTAGTCTGTGCTCATATTGAGCTTTCTTTCTCTTCCTTATTCTCCATGCCTCTCGAATTATTTTGAACATGTTGATAAAATAGCTTCCCATAGGTTTTCTATACACATATGCACATTTTCCTGAAAAACAAAACTCTTAAATGAGAATCAATTTTTATCTGTAAGCATTTAGGGTAACTAACAACTTCTTGTTTACATCAATTTCTTTGGATAGATAAGAGAAAATTCATCAATAGAAAATGTGTTTTATTTCAATTGTGAAACTGAAAGTTACACATCACAATATGATCAGGTGTTGATTGCTTAATATAAACATTACATGTGTATAAAGTATTTTGCCATATCCATGGTCAGGTTCACAGAAAATTCCAGTTGTAAAATTTTAAAGGTGCATTAGCTTCCAGAAACCAGTCTCATAGATTTTAAAATGTAGAAAAAGCTTGGAAACATTGGTGCTTAAAAATGTAGTACCAACATAGTTTAACATGTTGCTTAAACGTGTCTTATATTTTCTCAGAAAGGAGAGTTGGGTTGCTTTACCAAAAAGAAATACAATCATTCCAGCCAGTAGGCAAGAGATAGCAACAAGGTAGCCTATGAAGAATCCATGATCTGTCACTGACTGTTGTAGATAGGCGATTCCACCAAGGGCTACTAGAGTTCCAACATTTATAGACCAGTAGTACCAGTTGAAGAAAACATTTGTGCTCCGAGCATCTTGACCTTTCAACTGGAAAGAACGTCAAGATAAAAGTTTGTGTGATTCAGTTCCTTTAAATAATGCATGTTGCAACACTGTGGTTTTGGCTTTGCTTTTAACATGGAAACACATTGGCTCTAAAAATAACTAGTTTCATGTCATTCAATATATTCAATTATAGAGTGACCATTGACTCAATGTAAAATCAAGTTCTGTCGACATCAAACAAAATATTTTTAATGGACATATAAGTTTTATATATACATGTAATACTATATAAAAAAGCTGTCAGAGAATGTACATGTATTCACTTTTGTCTGATAAAAAAAAAATAATAATCAAATCCATGAAAAAGTTTCTGTATAGATACAAAGTTAATGTTGTTATTATTGTCAACTGTTGTTATTTATTATTATTATTATTATTTTTTTTTTTTTTTTTTTTTTTTTTTTAATTTAAATTAAATAGCTTATTTTAGATACCTGATCAGCTCCAAATGGTGCTATATTGGCTTTGAATATTCCAGTCCCAATACCAACAACCACCAAAGCTGTGTAGATCAATGCATTGCAAGGGGTGCCCGATTCTGTATTGCCATCTTTTGAATTGGTTTTTGGATCACAAAACCCTTCAGTTTTATTCATTATTGTATTCATAACATCTCTTTGTGAAATAACCGGAAAAAATACATATCCAATTAAGTAAATGATGAAAGCTAAGAAGATAACTTTAAAGCGTCCAAGCTTAATGTCTGCTAGAATCCCTCCTAGGAAAACAGACATGTATGAAATTCCAAGAAACACATAGGAGGCATTCACCGCTTGATATGACGTCCAACTGTATGACGTTCCATTTAAAAACAGAACAAGATTTCCCGAGAGGCTGTAGAATGCTATCCTTTCCAGTGCTAAAGTTATCAAAATCGACGTCTTTCCAACTGTCCTGTTGTTGACCCTGGGTAAACAACAAGTAAATGGAGGCTCCACTTCCTGGTCATCCAGGCGAGGTGGCAACAGCCTCTTTCTCTCGTCAACCATCTGTCAGCTTAAAAAGAATCAAATGCTATCAAATACAGTCATCAAGTTAACTATATACGCATGTTTATGTGGAAAATGCCATAATATTGCCTGTCAGAGGCAGACAGAACTTCCGTGTTTACTTTCTGTTTTGTTGACGTCCACCATGTTGGAATATCATGTGACATGTCATGTGACTGGAAAAGTTCCACTACTTACCGGAAATTTTTAGTTTTTGTGTGAAAGCCGTGCCGAAGCCGAAGATTCTTACCCTTTCATTTCTTTGAAGGCCTACTGAATTTTGCATAATAATTTTTTACTGTTATTTTGATTTCCCAATATTCGAAGTAATTAAGGGCATATGATTCAATACAGAGGCTGGTTGAAAGCCTCCTGAAATAATATTTTTTACCAACTTTGGCTTAAACAATGGGCAATTCGTAATTATGTGTAGATTTTTTTGTTACTAAGGGGCATCACAGACATAGAATTTTTGTCACGTCGATTCAAAATTTTGAGATGAACGTATAAATATTTGCATGTAGCAATAATGTTTGGGGAGATGAACAGAGATGAAGAAGGATTACAGATACCGATCAAATCCTATTTGTATTATTTGCGCATTTATATCTGTAAACATGTATGTTTATTATCAAATAAGTTTTAAACAAAAAAATATATATTATCATACGGAAACTCACTGAAAACCACACTGCTAAGCAAAAATTTGAACACAAATCAGATCTATTGTAACGTGCAGCCGAGCCAAGCCACAGCAAACCCCATCGGTGGAAAAGCATGCTCATCCACCAAGGGTGGTTTACTGCGCTATATACTCAACACAACAAAAAATATATATATTATCATACGGAAACTCACTGAAAACCACACTGCTAAGCAAAAATTTGAACACAAATCAGATCTATTGTAACGTGCAGCCGAGCCAAGCCACAGCAAACCCCATCGGTGGAAAAGCATGCTCATCCACCAAGGGTGGTTTACTGCGCTATATACTCAACACTTACTCGATTCACAAAGTCTCGAGTTAAGAATTTGCATATTTCCAAGGGAGGCTATCCCGTCATATTACTTCCCCCTCCGAGATCTTGGCCTGTGGACTACATGGGTAAGGCAACTCCGTTCTGGCAGTTGTCATCATCCCACCGCTAAATGTACATAACGTGCAGCCGAGCCAAGCCACAGCAAACCCCGTCGGTGGAAAAGCATGCTCATCCACCAAGGGTGGTTTACGGCTGCGCTATATACACAACACTTACTCGATTCACAAAGTCTCGAGTTTAGAATTTGCATATTTCCAAGGGATGCTATCCCGTCACACTATTGTTTAGATTTTTAAGTGACTTGACCATCACAAACTTAATTTTTTTGCAGCTGTCAGTACAATTTCTGTCCTTATCTTCTTTACCTCCCGCAAAAAGAACCATGGTACATTATTTAAGCATGTCACGACTAGATTTTGTACATATACGTAGACGGGCAATTCACATGGCTATTTAACATTCATGATTTCAAGCCGCTCTTGTGTGACTCTAAACATTCTTCACGTTTGTATTAGTCTGTCATCCTCATCATCTTCGTGTTTTTATTCGTACCTCAAATTGTGTAATGCGTTTACTATTCTTCCTAACTTTAAAAGTCATGCAAAAGTTTCGTCCTACAGCAGTATACTTATATTGTAATCAGACTGATTGTGCACCAGCCGAGTGAGCAGCTATTTCTCTAATGGTGGCCACCCAATTACCCGGTAGGCTAAACTTAAAGGTATACATCAATATCCGATCCCCATGCTTCATCTTCATGAAATTTCGCATGCTTCAAGATAAATGTATAATTGGGCGAAAAATGAAACAAAACTGGCGTGTCGCAGGACTCGTTTCCATGGTCCCGTAACTTTTCGAATGTTAACCCCGTGTTTCAGAAAATCCCACTTATAGTGGATATGTGTTTTACTGCATATGTATTAACTGAGAATTTCTCTTAAACACTATCATTGTCATTTCATCGTATTTTGATTATATTAATTCTTACTTTTCATATAGTAAATTGGTCATAACTCACAAAATAACTGAAATAATCTTGTCCAATAAAGACTAACATAATTTAGAAACATCATACATTCAAAGTAACTTTGTTTGTCTAATACTCAAAAATTGTCCGAATGTACATTTTATCACGTTGTGGCCCATATGTATTTTGATAGACAGAAACTGTTGCATGTCATGTTATCTATCATTGTGTAGCAAAATCAACTCCCAACATAGACACCAGCTGGGAAAGAAAATACATAAAACACGACAAAACATTTTCCGACAACACACTCGAAGAGCAGAATGACTAGCTCTTTCCCAACAAGGTAGTCATCCGGCTAAGTTTCAACAGGAACGAAAGGCAACGAGCACGACAGAGAGGCAGGCGCAATAAACAGTAGTATAATGAAGATAAACCACTTTACCTGGGACATCGATTTAATGTCCCCAGTAAAACCGATAATCATTATCGGTTTTACTGGGGACAAGTATAATGAAGATAAACCAATTTTCCTGGGACATAACTTATCGTTTCTCTGGGGACAACGCCGAAAACTATTTTTCCTGGGGACATAAAGAAAGAAAATTAAAAAAAAAACAAAAATAGTGTTCAACTGGCGAACACATGAAATAAAAACTTTTGATGTAATCAAGTTAAAATCCCAACCACATACACCAGAAATACAGCGATTATCATTATCATTAATAAAACCATTTTTACTAGGACAGCGAAATTATCATTTCTTTCGGTACAGCGAAAATGTATTAGTAATTATTAAAAACGGATTGGAATAAAAAATAAACCAAGATCTCAACTGGCTAACACATGTATTACAAAATGTTGCTACAGACGTCATTGTCCTGAAAATGATGTCAAAGTTTCTTAATGCATTTCTGCATGTAAGTAAAGCAGCATTTTTGTCAACTGACAAAGATCGATGCATTTGCTTATAAAACTGTTATTGCGCGCTGGTCAGAACCTATGATTAAGATAGAAGCACACCATCTTTACAAGCAATCTGTTGAAATTTATTTTGTTAATTTTCATTTGATGCGGTTGCTATGGTTACCGTTTAACGATAGATATAGGAAAATTATGTGTATTGTGTGCTAAACCAAGGTCAGATAACTCCAAATGTTGAGAAAAAAAGTTGTTATAATACTCATTCATTTGGCAGCCCGGTGTTCAAAGATTACAAATACAGTGTTACTTCCAAAACGTATTTTACATCATTTTTCAACTGTTTGCTGCTTTCTACTAGTAATGTCAGAATGTCCGAAGGTACATTTTGTAGAGTTAAGGTTCACAGATCTGTCAGAATATACAAACCCCATGGATCTGCAGAAAGAAAGAAAGAAAGAAAGAAAGAAAGAAAGAAAGAAAGAAAGAAAGAAAACAAAACAAAACAAAACAAAACAAAAGAAAAGAAATTTGTATATCTTTTCCATTGATGTCAGTTTTTAAATGGTCTCGGATTCATTTTTTATTTATTTATTTTTATTTTCTTTAATTATTTTTATTTTATTTATTTTTTTTTTATCTTTTATTTGATTTATTTTTATTTATTTTATTTTATTTTATTTTATTTTATTTTATTTTATTTTATTTTATTTTATTTTATTTTTTGTGGGGTAGATCCGATTTTGTAGTGAATATATATCTACTGCGCACTGGTAAACTGATCACAGACAAAGTGTAGGTAAGGTAATGAACTCAGCAGTTGACAATTGTGTCAAAAGTGTGCCACCGTACTTACTTGTTATGCCGGCACCTTTTGATGTCCTTACCGTGACCGATACGGTGGTGTGAGAGAAAATAGTTCGCTACAAATTTTGATTTGACACTTCAACCAGGCCATGACAGCTCAATTAAATTATTATTTATTAAAGAAGACAATTAGCACATTAAAGTTTTGCTTCAATAAGGATATAAATCTCCCCTTTCTCCTTCGGGCACCTGCCAATTTACTAATTGGACGCGGAAGTATACAGATTCAGTGACTGTAGCAATGATGGTGGAATCTGAACTTGGATAGCTGTTGATTTTCGCATCGATTTGTATCGGAATTTAGATTATTTTGATAATTCTGGTTTGAATTCTTGGAAATAAATGTGACCAAACGAAAGTTTGGCCATTTTATGGCCTTATGAAAATGGGGAAAAAGCGTAAATTTTACGTATTTTTGTGTTGGATCTTTTTCATCTTTGGTAAGTTGTGTGACCTACAAAATGAAAGTAGACCACGGAAAGAAACTACTTATCTGTCAGATTTTGTTTTCAACAAAATTATGAAAGCATTCGCCTGTTCGCTGTCTTAATCATACGAAATAAATGCAGACACTAAGTAGGTATCAGGGTGGAGCTAAAGGCAAATTATAAGCTTTTCATAATAATTACTCATCCCCTCCAAATTCCAATCTTCACCTACATCATGTATGCAGGCTTGATGCAAAAACAAACATTACAGAAATGATAGACTTCACAGGGGTAAAATAAAATGATGCTATACCTGCGCTGTCAACCGAGTCGTTCGTATATCATCAAATGCAAAACTCTGCTTTCATCCAAGTACATGTATATGGTCGACAGTCGCAAAATATGATGCTAGTGGTTTTGCATGCTTATTTGAAGGATAGAATAAAGATGCTTGTCTTTGTTGATTTTGACATGAGTATATTCTTTCAAATATTTCAATATTTACATGACTAACTATCTTCATATACTATACTGAGTTGATTAATCAGATCATCGTCTATGATCATGTATTTCAGATCAGCATGAATAGTTTTGCCCAACACATTGATTATGGGTACATGTTAGAACCACCTCACTGAGGCAGCTCTAACAAGTACCCACAAAGTTAGAACCCCTCGCTGAGGCAGTTCTAACAAGTACCCACAATCTATGTTGTGAAAAATATTAATCCAAAGCTAAGTTGAGACTGAAAAAAATCCAAAGCTAAGTTGAGACTGAAAAAAATGTATAATAAACTTCAGAGCTTTTTTTTCATAAATATTAATTGGCATCCATCATGAAAACCTGTCCAATGTAATGTACACACCCTTAAACCCCACCTTCTGATACCCCACAGGGATGTATATACCTATTTTTTATCCAAAACATAGATTGTGGTTACTTATTAGAACTGCCTCAGCGAGGGGTTCTAACTTTGTGGGTACTTGTTAGAGCCTCCCCAGTGAGGTGGTTCTAACATGTACCCATAATCAGTATGTTGGGCAAAAGTATTAAAAACATCATTTTTTCCCCCCATTGAAATTTTCAGTTTTTACAGCTGAAAAATTTCTTTATATTGCATGCGCAAGTTTTCATAATGAAATTACTTAACATCCATTTTTTGCAGGGTTGGGACAAGGTCAGGACATATCACTGGAAAACCCATATGATGGATTCTTCATAAAGAAGTTGTACAACAAAAAGGCTGCGGAGGAACCCAATACCATTACCAGAACCTTTGTCCTGAATGAACCGTCGGATGTATACAAGCTTCAAATACGAAATGGACCTTTTGAATCTCACCAGACAATACCACAGGGTCTAATTGATGCCGTAAAATCCAGTGTTCGACGAAATAACACATTGATGCACAGAAATGTTATTTTTGATATGGACGTCAGTGCTCACATCGTTTCAACCGATCTTTCTCCAAAACTTCCGAGGTTGCAGGTTTTAATTCATGCGGTTCCGCTATCTAAAGGTAAATCAAGTGGTAGTCAGAATAGACAGTGGTGCGCGCAAACGTTTATCAAAGGAAATGATGTTGAGTTAAGTTCTGTTTGTATCTTACGCGAGAAGGATCAGGTTTGCGTTACAGGGGTGGACTTACCGAAAGACTGGTGGTCTCAGAATGGAACGGAAGTTAGCGTTGGTTATTCATTTCTAAAAATAGATCAGAATAATCAGTGCGCAAGTGCCTCTAATAACATAATACCGGGTAAAACGCTGTCGAGTAACAATGATAGCGGAATATTTAAACAGAAAATTACGGCATTACGTTTGACATTAAATGAAGAATCGTATGAAGAATGGAAAGATCAGGATATTTTAATTGATGTTCCGAGAGAGGTGTTTCACCATGGTGATACGTTTGAAATTCCGATACGTCTTGAGGCCAGCTCGGATCTTCAAGTTTTTGTCATGCGGTAAGTTTACAACTATACATAATGTCAAATTATGGGCTTATAATGAGCATGAAAGGAAGCAGTCATTAAGAATTGATTCTTTAATTCTATATTCTGTGATGAAATCGTTAGTCAGTCTGAGCCTATTGATTGTACGGAAATTTGTTATACTTGTTTGCTGGTGTTATTGATGTTTTCTCAGAGGAGATTTGTGCCATGATGCCAGAAAAAAAGGTCTTCAGATTTTCCGACCAGGACAGACACAAACCAGTCTGTACACCAACAGGTTAATGCTTGGAGATTAAAATTTTGAATTTAAGAAAAAGAGGGATTTTACTATCCATGTAGCGAAAAAAAATGGCGCTGATCAACTGTGCAGTTACTTACTGCACAGCTGATTTGCGTCTTTGTTTTCACATATGCAAAAACACCAATTTTCACTGAGGAGATAATTTAATTTTTGCCAAGTGGTCTTCTACCATTTTTCTTTCAGCAGTTTTATTTGGGTCATGGTAGGAATAAAACCTGGTTTATAGCTTCTTGTAAACCTGATAATCATTGAAATGCATCTTTTAAAGACATCCATAGCAAAACATACTGTAGAAAGTTTTTAGAAACTGTATCTAGATCATGAGACATACTTTAAGCCCTATTAAAGTTAAGCCCTATTAAAGTAATTTGCTGTTTACATGACAAATTTGTTCCGAACCAGGACCTTGTCCATTGACTGTTCAGGCCGGCTTGTTTCAGACCTGGTCTGAAAAAGACTGAAAAAGAAATTGTTGGTTTTCTCATGAGAGGACTCAGTTGTCAGTTACTGGTTAAAGGATGTGCACTGAGTAAAGGTTGACTGACAATTCAGGTTTAACCTGTCAATGTGAAGTTTAGTTGTTTATCTGGGTAGATTGTTGTTTTCAATAATTATGCTCTTAAGTTGATTAACACATGAAAAAAAGGTCTTTTAATGTTTGCAATGCTGCTCTGATAAATTGCCACAGTAACACACTTGGAGCATTTTGTGGTGGAATAATTTGATCATAAAAGCTACAAGTGTTTTGAACTGAGATTCAGAATCAGATAAGAGTACACAGAAGGTTGAATCATTTATATAAATGTTCCTTTGAATTTCCATTTTTGACCCTGTAAACTTATGTCAGCTACTGTTCAGTTTTTGGGACCGTATCATGAGAAAACATATCTATTCTTCACATAAATGTGTATTACCTACCATGGCACAGAGAGCCTGCATGATTGTAGCTACTTATCAGCCTTTTCAAGTACTTCATTTTTGCCTCTTTTCTTACTGGGTTCAAACTTTTCAATGTTCAACTGTTCAAAGACTAGGAATTTAACATACAATGCCATCTCTACATTTCAGGGCTCGTGTACGCCAGGGTTTGAGAATCACCGGTGCCCGGATGACTGACCCCACCAGTCAGTGGAGTATTCATGTTGATATCAAAGAAAATCAGAAAACGGGAACCATCACAGCTTTTGTGAGGGACTCCAAGGTCTACATGAAGTCAAAACGGTAAGATATAATTTAACCCATATTTGAGGATTGGGTTTTTCTATCACTATCATTTGGGTGAGTCCACTTTCATTTTTAGGGACATGAGGAGTGATTTTTAAATTTTATTCAATTTTTCGATGAAAATCCTTCAAGCAAACAGAATAGCCCCAGATGGGACGCCGCGTTCTGCGGCGTCCCATCTGGGGCTATGCTGTTTGCCTATGTCCCATAAAAGGGACGCCAGGCTTAAAGGAAATAATTTCAAGTTTTGTCTGTGACCTGCATGTTATGCTTATTGTATGGACTTATCGAGTCAGTAGATATCAATGACCTGAGATAAAGCTCGAAAATGGGAGCATGGTGGCCTAATGCACCAGTCATTTGTATCCCCGGATCCCCCGGGGCCGGGGAATGGCGGGGCTTTTAACTTTTCATTTTTTAAAGCCCGGGTAAAAGCCCGGCACCGCCGGGCAAGATTTGTGGTAAAATCCCTGCTAAAAGCCCCGGCTCCCCAGAGGCTGACAATAATGTGGAACAACAGCTGAGAGTTGTTCTGATGAAACTGAAACATGAGAGAAGGGCTTTAATCTGTGCATGGGAATGTTAAGGTGCATTTTCAAATTAAATAAATAGCATAAAAATAATTAAATGTTAAAAATACCATTAATATCTAATTTGAATTAATGTGACCGTGTATTGGCGGGAAATCATAACCCCGGCAAATCCCCGGCACTGCCGGGACGCATCATAGGTTAAAGCCTGGCACTTAAACCCCGCTATGTCCCCGCTATCCCCGGCCCCGGGGGAGCCGGGGATACAAATGACTGGTGCATAATGGTTAGTGTCAGAAGTCAAGGTCCAGAGGTTATAAAACTTTTTTCATGCTCAACTCAGCTGAGCTTAAAGTTTAAACTGATCAGAAATGACAAAATAGCCCAAATAAATTAGAATTTCAGGCTTAGATCGCCAAAGCCTGTAATTTATCCTGCTCATAAATGTTAAAATGCCAACAGTTGTTGGCATTTTAACATTTATGAGCAGGATAAATTTTAGTCTCAGCTGAGCTGAGCATGAAAAAAGATTATAACCTCGGGGCCAGGGGTTTGTTCTTTCTTGGTGCAGCCCCATGCTGGGTTGTCTCCTTGAGCAAGACGCTTAAATAAAACTATACTTACGTCTCTGTAAAGTGATGGTACTTATGTAAGGCTGCTGATTCATGTTTCCATGTTATTCTATAATTGTCTAAATACATTCTTGATGCAGTAGCATGCTTAGGAAATACTATTATTATCATTGTTAAAGGATTATAAAGATCAATTACCACTGAATCAGAATGGACAGCTTTGGTTAGGTATCAAGGTGGATTAAAAAGGATTTGTCCCAATCTTTTGTACTGATGTGGCTATCATGTTATATGAGCCACCTCGTGAGAAAACCAACAATCTGCATAGGCGAAAACATAGACGCAGATCAGCTTCGCGGTAACCGCGAAGCTGATCATCGCCTTTGTTTTCGCTACACGGATAGTACACTTCCTCTTCTACTCATAGCCAAATTTTCAAGTATCTAGCCTGTGACTGTACAGACCGATTTGTGTCGCACCTGGTCGGAACCCCCGAGGACCGGTTTTCTCGCGTCGCGGCTCTGGCTAGAGGATAATGGCTTTATCTCACTGGGTGACCATTAAAACTTTGACTGGTTTAATTCTGTAAGTGGCGGCATGCTGTTAGTATGTGACCAAGAATGTTTGTGGTTTTCCTTGTATACATAATGAAGTAAAAATTTTTGTATACTCTTACATTTATGCAAACTAAATATGCAGCAATGTTTAGCATTGGACTCAGTAGTGCCATCTTTCGCATCTTCAATCATGTTTTCACATGGTTATATTGATCAAGCTTATGTCATTCTGAGAAAATTGATTGTTTCTGTTCAGTGTTCTATCATTGTCCCTTGGACATAGATGTTGGATAAAAATGTTCCTATATCTCCCAATAATTTGTGACCTTATTGTCCAAGCGACCCATAATCCTCCTCTGATTCTACTAATGGCCGCCCTATTGAATCGAACACCATCCATCATTTTAGACTGGACCACCACTTTATTCTCAGAAAATAATCAGGATTTGGCATATAAAATACCATTGAGAGTAGACTGGTTGTCAGTAATTTGCATTCTAGACATGCTCAAGAGATGGATGACAATGCTTGGAGGGGGAATCGAATCTATTCAGTTTGCGACTTGTTGAATAGGACAACAAGTTGAAAATATTGAAACGATTTCAAAGAGGTTCAGGCATGACCTAGATCTGGTCCTTTAATTTCTTTTCAAAATAAAAACATGACACAGGTTTCAAAAATTTTTCTCAGCATAAAAACTTTAAACCCTTTTTAAATAAACATAAAAATACCATCACATTGAAATGCCAAAATATTTATTGTCACCAAAATATCCTTTTTAAGACCACCATAATTTTCTTGATTATAAACTTGTCATCCAAGCTTACAGGGCAGACACAAACCAGACTGTTTTGGGGAGCTGTCTAATTTATTTTACTAGGTTGTGCATTTCGTTTTCGTGTCTTCCAGTGTTGTTACTCTGAAGAAATTATCATGACTTTGAAGTTTTAGGTTATCTAAAAACAGTGAATAAGCTACAAAGCCACTAAGGAGAAATAGTTTCCCTAAATAATTAAACTTCTCCCTATTATCAGACATGGGAGAAGTGAAACTGTATAGAATAAACATAATTATATACAAATTTAAGTCCAAGATTCTTCCAAATTTTCTTACATAGAGCAAAAAACTTCTTCCTAAATATCATGTCTAGCTTGAACCCTCATACAAAAATGCAGGGATGGTATGGTATGGATATTCTTCATGATCAGTGGTGAAGAATTTATACATTTTGTGGTGAAAAAAATAGCTTGGTGACAAAAAATTAATGTTGCTATTATAATGTGGTGCAAAAACCACATTGACCATGATTTGAACTCCACGGTGGTAATATAGTGGCCACCTCTGCACTATGATAGTGACCCTTCACGCTTTATGTGTGCGAAGAATTATCATATCTTTCACATTTTGTTGAAAACTTTTAGGCAAACTTTAAAACTTTAAAACACTCAAATGTTATGTCCTAACTCCTACATTTTTGGGTGTCATGACATCCATAGTATAAATGTTGGGTAGAAGACCCATAGAATGGAGGCAACGTCCTGGCATTACTATAGCTGTTGAATAGGACACTAAGTCACAATTCAAAACTAACTTCTACATGTACCTATACCACTGACAAGTTTCAGCTGAGGTGTCATCAATCTTTAGTTGGACCAAAGGCTGCAAAAATTGAGGAAACCACCATGGCATAAAAATAGTTTCCTACACTAGAAACAACAACAAAACAAACCTCAGACATCTGAGCCGCGTCATGAGAAAACCAACAATGTGGTCTCCGAACAGGTCCAACAAACTGGTCTGTACAGTCACAGAAGATGGCTAGAAGCTTGAAATTTTGGATTTGGAAAGAAGAGGAAATGTGCATGACTGTACTATCCATGTAGCGAAGAAAAAGGTGCTGATCAGCTTCGTGGTTACCGCAAAGCTGATCTGCGCCTTTGTTTTCGCATATGCAGATTGTTTGTTTTCTCATAATGCTGCTCATCATGTTTGTACTTTTATGTCTTCTATAAGCCTTTTGGAAGCTTCCTCCTCAGATTTGTTAGAAAAGAAGTTCTTGATTATGAATTAACAGTCTCAATGGTTTGTTCATTATACTACAAGGCTGTGGTTTTGTGTTGGTGCCAAATTTATTTTCTCTTTTCTCTCAGTTTCTTATAATGCCTACTGCTGAGTTTTGATGCTGTTTTCTCTTGGAAAAGATTCATTTTTATATGAAATTCATCATAATAAATTATAACTTGGCAAATTAAAGTATGGAAACATAGATGGTAGGAGTGACTGGGTGAGAAAGGGGAAAAGGAAAAGTTGGTGCAAGACACCACATCAGCTAATCACATCCAGAAATTAGGTCCATGAAAATGATACCCCTTTTATATAGAAAAACTTGGATTTTCAGGGGTATACCTATTTTTGATCCTAAACACATAGATTGTGGGTACTCGTTAGAACCACCTCACCGAGGCAGTTCTAACATGTATCCACATTTAATGTTTTGAGCAAAAATATTAAAACTTTCAAAGTTTTTCAAATTAAAGTTTCAGTTTTTACAACTGAAAAAATACTCTGTATATTGCATGGGCATGTTTTCATATACATGAAGAACAAGATGACTCTCCCAGCAAGGTTGACACATGCCCAGCATCAACCAAAACAAACAGTCAACCATCCTGGAACAGTCAGAAACAAAATCATCAGAGGAATATAGGGATCTATTCGTAGCTCCTAAAAATGTTTTAAAAGCCTGTGTGGTAAAATTTAAGCTACTTGCCTTGTAAACCAGGGATCACATTTTCGATCCCAGTGCTTTGGATGTGGCTTTAAACCGAAGTCCAGTCTTCTTGATTATTTAGGGTTTCTTGGAATTTTCAATCTGTTTGATCAATTTAAGTGAAATATTCTTGCGATCTTCCTTAAAATAAAGTATGAAGTTTAAAGCCTCTAGAACAGGAGTTCTTGCTTCCCTGGAAAAGTTCTCTTGAAGAATCATTTCCTTATCATTATCACCTGTAGGCAGTGACAGTATAATCTGATTAACACACGGTTCCTCTGGTTCTGGTCTTGTGAATCAATTGTTAATGGCTGGAATCTGTTTTAAGTCTATAGGCTTGGTGTAAAACATTGACTTGATCTCTGGTCTGGATACTAGATCATGAACCAAGCAGCAAAGAAATTCTGGCTTTTGCCAGGGTGATTTGCAAATAGATAAGTCCAATTAGCAAATTCAAAGGCAATCTGAATTAGTGCCTCTGTCTTTAATAGTTCTTCTTCATAATTTTCCCATTTAACTAATAAATCAAGTTATGTTACATAGCTATTGGCTACAGTAACTGTTTACAGTACCCTGGTTGAGGTTAGGATATTGACAGTTTTGATGTTCCCAGATAGTCAAGTCTTGTCAGGTCCAGTCTGAGTCAGGGTTTTACACCCAGCCAGTGAGTGTCCACAGTAATAAGGTGGCAAAATTCTCTGGAAAAAGCTGTTAAGATATTGACAGTTTTGGTTATTCTTAAATAGTCAAGTCATGTTAGGCCCAGTCAGGGTTTTACACCTAGCCATTGTCTACAGTTATCAGGTGGTAAAGTTCCCTGGAAATGGTTGTTAAGATATTGACAGTTTTGATTAGATTAGGAAATGTAGGACTAGCTTCTGTTCGTCTTCAGCTAGAGCTTATTGATTGTCTCAGACTGTAATGGTCACAAGTTTTGGAGAGATATTGGACAGCCAGTTGACAATTTATGCATGCTGCTGTTCAAAGGAGCAGGCTTATCAGAAGCAGAAATACTTATGGAAATTACGACACTGGCTATCTACACAGTGGACATGCAGATTTAATCGCAGGACCGTTCTGGGTATAGCCACTGGCTACAAGAAGTTAACAGGTGGTATAAGTTTCTTAACAACTATGGCACTGGCTATCCACACGAATGTCATGCCGATATGCAGCAATATCAGCAAGACTGTAGTGCAGATAGATTTAGCCAGAAAACAAGTTGTAAGTTCTTGGTAGTTCAGAGATTTAGGGAAATAGATCCACTTGGATGATGTTCAGACATGATCAATACATTATCATCTAAAATAGCTCAATTTCCTAAAATAAACTATGAAACTAAGCAACACATCATAATTTGCATATGCGAAAGCAAAGATGCAGATCAGCTGTGCAGTATCTGCACAGCTGATCAGCGCCTTTGTTTTCGCTACACAGATAGTACTATTCCTCTTCTACGTATATCCAAAACTTCAAGCTTCTGTCACTGTTCTGGCCAGTTTGTGTCTGATCTGGTCTGGTCGGGAACATAATTTGTTGGTTTTCGACTTCGAAGGCTCAACTATGAAACCAAGCAAGACATCATAATTTGGAAATTCTTCAGCTTCTGTCAATATAGCTTGAAAACTTTGCTGACCTACCAGTTTAAGCAGGTGCCGAGGTTATGAAACTGTTTCCATGCTCAATTCAGCTGAGACTAAAATTTATTCTGCTCATAAATGTTAAAATGCCAACAATACATGTAATATACAGCAATTTGGCATTTTAACATTTATCAGCAGAATGAATTGCCAGTTTTGGTGATTTAGACTGAAAATTCAATTTATTTGGGCTATTTCAATGTCTGTGGGCAATTTAAATTTCAGTCTCAGCTGAGTTGAGCATGAAAATGTTTTATAACCACAGTACCAAGATTTAATCAATTTCTTCCAGACTCTTAACCCATATTAGAGGAATGGATTTTCCCATCCTTATCATTTGGATCAGTCCACTTTCATTTTTAGAGGCGTCAGGAGTGATTTTTCAATTTTATTAAATTTTTCGATAAAAATTCTCTAAGCAAACAGATTAGCCCCAGATGGGACGCCGCATTCTGCGACGTCACATCTGGGGCTATTCTGTTTGCCTATGTCCGGTAAAAGGGATGCCAGGCTTAAATGAGTTACTTAAAGTACAATGACATGGTCCAAGAGATTATTATTGTTTCATGCTCAAGAAATAATAATAAAAACTGAATTTGTGCTCAACTAAACTGAGCATGAAATGTGTCATGCTCATGAGCATTTAGGATCCCAAAATCTAGTAGTGAAATTTGAAGAATCAATCAAGCTTTTCTTGCTTATGAATGTTGAAATATACCAACAACTTCACTTGAAAATTAGGGTACTGTCAAAGATCATATTTAGGTTTGATCTAGTGTTGTTTCATGACAGACTAAGAATTAGGTTTATGGATTGCTATCCAAGCACCTTATTGCATGCTGAATGAAATTGTTCTTGGTTTCAAATCAGGCTTGGGGTCAATTATTTTGAAAAGTAATGAATTGAATTACAATTACATTGGCATTTGTTCAATTAAATTACAATTACAATTACTAGGCATTTTAGGAAAGTAATTCATTACATACAATTACTTAGCCTAATGTAATTCATTACATACAATTACTTTGCATCGTGTGTTGAGATGCATGAAACTTTTAAGTCCAAAAATATTCATAAATGGAAATAAAACACTTGTAGTGATTGTCTGACAGGAACCTTTTGTACTGTATGTCTCCGTTTTCTTTTTGCCCCCACTGAACAGGGATGTTTAAATCCACTGGTGTATACAGAATTAACCATCAAATGGTATGGTTATTAGTTTAACATATGTATCCCATCATCAAATGTCAACAGATTATTTGCAAATATAATAACTCCTCATATCATTATCACCAGTTAATAACTAGGAAGCAGTATATCTGTTCTCACATGACTGGAAAGTTGTAGACTCTCATGCTAAAGCACATTATAAATGTTTTTTTATAAATTCTACAAAAATAAGTTTGCTGACTGTGACACTGGCTTATAGATAAAAGATGGGTGTAATGATCAGAGCTGGTTTCTTATGAATGGCAAATCAAGAAAAAAAAAACACAAAAACATATGTCTAAAGGGTCAAATGTCTAGATGTGCTGTCCTACAACTACAGTTGAGCCATAAATTAAGCAAGTGATAACTGTCTGACTGTCCATCTATCTTACAATCATAGAAACCCCATAATTATAAAGAATTTTAACCAAAGATTTCCATGATTATGTTCACTCCATCTTTCATAAATCAGAAATACAAGATGACATTGAAAAGAAGCAGTTTAATTTTGTAACCAGTTAAATTATGAATCTATCAGTGAGGTGTGAAAAACTTAAAACAAGGAATCCTGTAGGCAATACATCAATCAAGGACAAAAAAGAAAAGATAATGGTTTTTTGAGTTTTCACACGTGACTTCCTTTGATCTTTGCTTAATGTCACATTGTGTGTATAGGATGATAAATAGCTCTAAAATAATTCGTTTTAGGGAAGGATTAAACATCTTAAAAGTGCCAAATACTTAATTTTATCAGTAGATGAAGAAACATGTTTTATAGATGAAGAAACAAAATTTGATAACAATTGTCTTGTAACATAACTTATCTCAATTGGTAAAAGGTGTTACTTGAGTAAGTTGTATATGACCATACAGTACTGATGATATACTTCAATGAAACTTGCAAAGAAACAAGATTCAACAGGATAATCTGCTATACACTCTTACAATAATAATCTCTAAATACACAATGTATATATAAGGGAAGTTTTCTTTAAAGTAATTCAAAGTAATTGAAAGTAATTGTTAATTACACCCCTTTTTGACACTGTAATTCATTACATTTCAATTATTGTAATTAAAGTAAAGGCTGAATTACAATTATTTTCAATTATTTTGAAAAATGTAATTAAATTGCAATTAATTACAATTACAATTTTAATTACCCCAACCCTGTTTCAAATGAATAAATGACACTTCTGGGCATAAGGTTAGAAAAGGGGTCATGCAAGGAAATATATGGAACAAGCAAATTCAGAGAATTTATGTCCCCCGCCTTGATTGTTTAGTTACACAAATATAATCTGACAATAACGTATATCTGAACCAATACACTTTCTCAGTGTAAATGCCAGAAAAACGACTAAGTTCAAATTGTGAAAAAGTAATAAAAATTAACCAGAGGATCATATCCAAACCACATGCATATCTTCAAAGCATGGTCAAGACATCTGTAAAGTTTCAAAAGAATCTGAGTAAAACTGTAGGAGGAGTTGCGCCCACGAGATACCCACTGTCCATTCACTTTCATTGTCAAAAAAACCCCAAAAAAATCTAAGTTCAAATTGCTAAAAAGTGTGAAAAATTAATCTGAGGATAATATCAAAATCACATGCATATCTTCAAAGCATGGTCAAGACATCTGTAAAGTTTCAAAAGAATCTGAGTAAAACTGTAGGAGGAGTTGCGCCCACGAGTTACCCACTGTCCATTCACTTTCATTGTCAAAAAACCTGAAAAATGACTAAGTTCAAATTGCTAAAAAAAGTGTGAAAAATTAATCTTAGGATAATATCGAAATCACATGCATATCTTCAAAGCATGGTCAAGACATCTGTAAAGTTTCAAAAGAATCTGAGTAAAACTGTAAGAGGAGTTGCGCCCACGAGGTACCCACTGTCCATTCACTTTAATTGTCAAAAAAAAACGAAAAACGACTAAGTTCAAATTGCGAAAAAAATGTGAAAAATTAACCTGAGGATTATATCCAAACCACATGCATATCTTCAAAGCATAGTCATGACATCTGTAAAGTTTCAAAAGAATCAGAATAAAACTGTAGGAGGAGTTGCACACACAAGGTACAAACTCCTATAGGGGAATGGAAGGACAGACGGACGGACGGACGGAATGACGGAAAGCCAAAAACCATGTCCCTCCGCTTTTCTTCGAAAAGGCGGGGGACAATAAAAACTTCTGTGGTGACAACTGGCATGTTAAAAATGGATCATCATAATGATGATTTTGAGAATTCTGGTTTCCTTGCATGTCCTTATTGAATATTTTATGTTCAGTGACCTTGTCTGCAAGTTTTAGCCAAAGCAGCTTAGAAGTCATCATATTACAATTGGCAATTTGGAAGTCATGGATTTTAAATGTCCAAAATGTCCAAATTTGAAGCAGTGTACCATATACATGTAGCTGTTTGTCCTTATTGTTTGGACACTTGCAAAAACTAGTGATAATGGATGCTTTCCCCATGCAATAAGTTGATAATTTGACTTTGACGCAGAATTAAATTAATCCTAAAAAAGACTGTTTTTACCGGTTTGCTTTCCATAATCAGAAAGGTACATGTACATGATTTGTTTATTTTGTTGGCTATTTGGACAAGGTTAAGACCTGGGGAAAGTTGAAACTTGTTTAGGTGTAAGAAACTAGGTGAATGATCTAGCTAGAGAGAAATTCATTCATACCTGGACACATGATTAATGGTGCAAAATACATTCTGGCATACCTTGTAATGATTTAGTGATTATGGACTGCAGACACAAGTCACTAAAACTTGCTAAAGGGGAAGGAGCTAGATGGCTCAGTGTTGGTAGAGCATTGGACTAGTTGAGAGTGAATGTTGGGGTTTTGGACTTTACTGCTACGGAGTTGTCTTTGACCAAGACATTTTGCTTCCCAAATTCTGGTCAGGTATTGAAGTATTGAAGACATGTTGGCTCTGTCCTGACATAACTGAAATGGAAGTGCCATGGCCTCGCAGTAGTGTATTGGACTTCCAGTCGAGAGGTCCTGGGTTTGATCCTACACTGGGTTGGTTGTGTCTTTGAACAAGAGACAATAACTGTGGTTGATACTCAGGATGATTCCAGATCAGGCTTATTTCCATTACCATTTGAGCCGCATCGTGAGAAAACTGGATTTTTGCCTATGCGAAAACAAAGACGCAGATCAGCTTCGCAGTAACTGCGAAGCTGATCAGCGCCTTTGTTTTCGCTACACGGATAGTACAATTTCTCTTCTTAAAACCGAAATTTCAATCTTCTAGACTTTTTCTGAAACTGTACAGGCCGGTTTGTGTCAGACCTGGTAGGAAACCCCGAAGACCGGTTTTCTCGCGTCCAGGCTCATATGAGCTGCTGTGTGAGAAAATCCGTCTAAGGGGTTTCCAATCGGGTCTGACACAAATCGCCTAGTACAATCACAGGAGAAGGCTAGCTTGAAATTTGGGATTTTAAAAGAAGAGGAAATGTATTATCCCTGAAGCAAAAACAAAGGCGCTGATCATCTGTACATTTACTACACAGATGATGCAAAAATCTGGTTATCTCGTAACGTGGCTTACATGGTACCATTGTTTTTGTAAATTTTACTTTCTAGCATTAGAAAATTTGGCAAATAGTAGAGACATATTAATGTTTCAAATTGTCAAGAGCCTAATGGTTTATGATTACAAACTTTCAAAATTTTAATTTCAAATGTGGTTGAAACTAAAAATCATTAATCATTTTATGTCACAGGAATTATCAATCATAATTCATAATTTGAATGCTAAAAATTCTCAATAGGATTTCTTCACTAGCTAAGCTGCAGATGGAGACACCTGAGTTATCAACTGTGAATATTGACAAGTCATATTGTCATAATGTTGTAATCTTATCAAATTATGATTTTTGCTATTTTCTTTTTGCAAATCAGCACCATCATCATCATCATCGTCATATCATTATTCATCATCATCATCATCATCATCATCATCATCATCATCTCATGATTCAACATCATCATCATCATCATCATCATCATCATCTTCATCATCTCATGATTCATCATGATCATCATCATCATCATCATCATCATCATCATCATCATCTCATGATTCATCATCATCAACATCATCACCTTATGATTTATCATCATCATCATCATCAACATCACCATCATCACCATCATCAACATCATCATCATCTCATGATTCATCAACATCACCATCATCATCATCATGATTCATCATCATCATCATCATCATCATCATCATCAACAACAACAACATCAACAACATCATCATCATCATCATCACCATCATCATCTCATGATTCATCATCATCATCATCATCATCTCATGATTCATCATCATCATCATCATCATCATCATCATCATCATCATCATCTCATGATTCATCATCATCAACATCATCATCTCATGATTTATCATCATCATAATCATCAACATCACCATCATCAACATCATCATCATCTCATGATTCATCATCATCAACATCACCATCATCAACATCATGATTCATCATCATCATCATCATCATCATCATCATCATCATCATCATCATCATCAACAACAACAACATCAACAACATCATCATCATTGTCATCATCATCATCATTATCATCATCATCATTATCATCATCATCATCATTATCATCAGCATCTCATGATTTATCATCATCATCATCATCATCATCATCATCATCATCATCATCATCATCATCATCATCAACAACATCATCATCATCATCATCATCATCATCGTCATCATCATCATTATCATCATCATCATTATCATCATCATCATCATTATCATCAGCATCTCATGATTTATCATCATCATCATCATCATCATCATCATCATCATCATCATCATCATCATCATCATCATCTCATGAATCATCTTGTTGATGGAGATTGTCTGAATTCACATCCACCAACTTTTTTCTCCATATTTAGTTACTTAGGTGAGCTATTTCTTCTTTTTTTTATGCCCCCAACTTCGAAGAAGTTGAGGGGGCATATTGGTTTGGGTCTGTCCATGCAGTGAGTCAGTCAGTCAGTCAATCAGTCAGTCAGTCAGTCAGTCAGTCAGTCAGTCAGTCAGTCAGTCTGTCTGTCTGTGATGCGTGAGTAACGCTTAGCACTCGGTCAGGAACCGTTAGAGCTAGGATTTTGAAATTTGGTATGTAGTTTGTATATGAAAATTAAGAGGATCCGTATTTTTTCTTTCAGGTAAATTCAAGGGGCTAGGGGCACATTCTGTGAGAGTTATTTCCCTTTTTTAGCTCACCTGAGCCGTTGGGCTCACAAGATGAGCTTCTAGGATGGCCATGATCCGGCGTCCGTCCGTCCGTCCATCGTCCGTCCGTCCACCATTTTCAAAGATCTTCTTCTCTAAAACCGCTTGGCCAATCAAAGTCAAATTTTATATGAAGCATCTACGGGAAGGGGGAACCAATGTGTTTATAAATAATCCAGGTCACATGACCAAGATGGCCGCCATGCCCATATATGGTAAAACCCTTCAAAATTATTCTTCTTCGGAACCACTGGACCGATTTCAACGAAACTTGGCATGAAGCATCGGGGACTAGAGTACTACAATGGAGCCCAGGGACTCATTTGCCCCAGCCCCGAGGCATTATACATGTATATTACCATAATATTCAAACATCTTCTCCTCTGAAACCGCTTGGCCAATCAAAGCCAAATTTCATGTGAAGCATCTATAGAATGGGGGAATCAGTGTGTATATAAATAATTAAGGTTACATGACCAAGATGGCCGCCATGCCCATATATGGTATAAACCCTTCAAAAATCTTCTTCTCCGGAACCGGTGGACCAATTTCGAAGAAACTTGGCATGAAGCATCGATGACTCAAGTACTACAATGTATGTATAAATCATGACCCTGTGATGACCTTGGCCTATTTTTAGGCAAGGTCAACATGGGTTGCCTATGTTTTTGAATGGATAAACTGTTAAAATGTCATTTGAAGGGAAAAACTTGTATGGACAGTATATTATTCTGAAAAAAAAGATGGCTCAAGGGCTTCATCTGCCCCTATACTGGGAATATTTTCTATAACATTCGTATATACAGCAGATCTCAGGTGAGCGTTTACAGGACCATTGGCCCTCTGGTAATTCTTCATAAAGTGAATAGATAGTGGCTACCTTGTGTGCGCAACTCCTCCTACAGTTTTATTCTGATTCTCTTGAAACTTTACAGATGTTGTGACCATGCTTTGAAGGTAATCCTCAGATTAATTTTTGTCACTTTTTTCGCAATTTGGACTTAGCCATTTTTCGGGCATTTTCACAATGAAAGTGAATGGGCAGTGGGTACCTTGTGTGCGCAACTCCTCCTACAGTTTCATGCCAATTCATTTAAAACTTTACATGTGTTATGGGCATGGTCTGAAGATATGCATGTGGTTTGGATATAATCCTTGGATTATTTTTTGTCATTTTTTCACAATTTGAACTTAGTCATTTTTTCGAGCATTTCAGTGAATGGATAGGGGGTACCTTGTGTGCGCAACTCCTCCTACAATTTAATACCGATACTTTTGAAACTTTGCAGACATTGTGACCATGCTTTGAAAATATGCATGTTTTTGGGATATACTCCTCAGATTAATGTTTGTCACTTTTTTTTTTTGGACATTTTACATCTTGAAAGTGACTTACCAGTTGGGGGCATAGTGTTTAAACACATTTTCTAGTTTCTTTTGCAGTCTTTTGAAACTTTCAACTTTTTGATTTAATACAAATTTATGATTTTTTTTTCTTCGGCAATTTTATGAAATGCAATAAATTTGATTTAAACAAATTTGGATGATTCTGCAGAACTTATTTTCCTAAAGGTATATGAGCCTGTGCATGAGAAAACCAACAATTTGGGTTCTGACCAGGTCCGACACAAACCATCCTGTACAGTCACAGAATCAGGCTAGAAGCTTGAAATTTCTGATTTAAGAAGAAGATTAATTGCACTATCTGTGTAGTGAAAACAAAGGCGCTGATCAGCTTCGCGGTTACCTCGAAGCTGATCTGCGCCTTTGTTTTTGCCCAAGCATTTTGTTGGTTTTCCCATGCGGCGGCTCGTATTTAACAAGAATGAAAATTACATCAATTTATCATTCTGCAACACTATGGGGGTTCATTTATGTTTTATGGACTGGAAAAAGTGTGAAGATAATTTACATAAATCAGAATTTATTAAACTTTTGAAGATGTCATTATGTAGATGGTGAAATAATTGAGTGTTGTGGTTGTATAGATTTCATTTGAAGCCACTGCACATGGCTTTGGGTTCGAAAAATATATTAGTACATGAGCCTGTGTGTGAGAAAACCAAAAATTTGGGTATATGACCAGGTCTGATACAAACCAGGCTGTACAGTCACACAATTAAGCTAGAAGCTTGAAACATTGTATATAAGTAGAAGAGGAATCGTACTATCCAAGTGGCAAAAACAAGGGCGCTGATCAGCTGTGCACAGCTGATCTGCATCTTTGTTTTCTCATATGCAAATTGTTGGTTTTCTCATGCGAAGGCTCACAACATTTACTCTCATGAGAAAACTGCAAAGTAGCTGTGCAGTAACCATGTAGCTGATAGTTTGTCTGTTTGGTATATGAGCCGCCTCATGGGAAAACAAACAATCTACATATGCGAAAACAAAGACGCAGATCAGCTTCGCGGTAATTGCGAAGCTGATCAGCGCCTTTGTTTTCGCTTCTCGGATAGTACAATTCCTCTTCTACTTAAAGCCGAAATTTCAAGCTTCTAGCTCTTTTCTGTGCTTGTACAGGCTGGTTTGTGTCGGACCTCTTCGTAAACCACATTGTTGGTTTTCCCACGAGGTGGCTCATATATATGAGATCCCCATGTCTGGCTCACACTTCTTCGGTGAAAAAAATATCACCTATCATTCAATTAGAGAAGCATATTTGCAGATGCTGGTGTAAGAATGGGCACTTAATACCAGAAACATGCCTCAAGGATACTTACTTAGAACAGTATGGCAATTCAGACTTGAGGCCCTACTGAAGTGTGTGTGTGTGGGGGGGGGGGGGGGAGGAGGTGCCATAGCTCATCACCTTTCTATTCAGCTCCCTAAAATGTTTTTACTCAGCTCATAGCTCCCCACTCTCTGACACCTCAAGTGTTTGCTTGTCTCCCCAGCTTCCTGAAAATATTTTCTAGTGCTTCCCAGCTCCCTGAAAATAAAAGGCCATTCTCCCTAGCTCCCCAAAACCCCTTGTAAGGCCCCAAACTTGATCTGTTGGTCACTCATTAAATTCAAATAAGCAAAATTCAAATCATATTTTAGCAAACTTGTTTGAAAAACAAATTATCCTATTTTTCAGTGTTCAAGATGTGTTCCGATGGCAGATGGAAGTTGCTGAGGATGTCTACGACACAAACACCGGCAGGATCGTGTGGAGTATCGAGTACACGAGGGACGGCATAAAGCGGGAAGCGTACCTGTCGCAGGACTCAAAGATAGTGTCACAGATCAATATACACAACAAAGATCTGCAGAGGCTGGTCCCTGTCCTCAAGGTTTGTATTGTTCATGTTGCATACTGAGCCGCGACGTGAGAAAACCGGTCTTGGGGGTTTCCGACACTAATCAACCTGTACAGTCATAGAAGAAGGCTAGAAGCTTGAAATTTTGTATTGAAGTAGGGGAATTATACTCAGGGCTTTTTCTCTGTACAAAACTGGGTCCGGTTTCCGGTACCAATTTTTTCCCAATTGGCTGAAAAAATTCCCAATTGACCTGGAACATTCCCAATTAGCAGAAAAATCCCAATTTAAAAGGTTAATTTTCCCAATAGTGCTTAAAATTGCAGTATTTTTTTCCCAAAATGGTCATATTTTCCCCCAAATCACACAATTTTTTCCCAATTTCATTGGTACCAAAAATTTCCCAAAAAGGTCAGAAAAAGCCCTGATACTATCTGCGTAGCGAAAACAAAGGCGCTGATCAGCAGTGCAGTTACTGATGATATTTTTACAGGTGTATGAAAGCATGAGCATACTTGTTGATCATTCGGTGATGACATTTTATTATTGCATTTAGAATATTAAGACCATAACTAAATCAAGACAGTGTCCTCGGCATAAAGTGAATATAATTATATGAGGACAATTTAACCGGGCTGCTGTAGGAAATGCATCATTACTATGAGACCAGATCAGACTTATTTCCATTACCATATGAGCCGCGTCGGGAGAAAACCGGATTATTGCCGATGCGAAAACAAAGGCGCAGATCAGCTTCGCAGTTACTGCGAAGCTGACCAGCGCCTTTGTTTTCGCTACACGGATAGTACAATTTCTCTTCTTCTTATCCGAAATTTCAAGCTTCTAGCCTGCTTATGTGACTGTACAGGTCGGTTTGTGTAGGACCTGGTCAGGAACCCCGAAGACGGGTTTTCTTGCGTCATGGCTCATATATGAAATTAAACCATAACCAGAAATTGCAATAAACATACTATAGCACTTATTATAGAAACTTAAGTGAAACTCTCAAATGACTGTTTAGAGACATGGCCGTTTAGAGAACTTTATAATCTGTTATTGGCATTTTATACTACGGAGTTTGTCCGGAAATCATTGTGGTGCCAAGTCAATTTCCTACAGTTTTGAACTCTCCAAATCTCTAAATGAAGATAAACACTTCCTTGGAATATCCCTTATGTGCTGATATGGGAACAAAAGAAATGCTCATTTTAGGTACTTCACACTATGCAGCTGAGGGGTTTGAAACGTGTAACAAAAGCTGGAATCAGCTTATCTGTAGAAAGCTCTTCTGATGCATAGTGGTTTAGCCGCTTGCCTTGTAAGCAAGGGGTTGTGGGTTTGATTCTGGGCTTCTGTGTTTTGGAATGAGACTTTAACCCATATCTGATGAATGAATTTTCCCACCATTATCATTTGGACGTGTCCACTTTCATTTTTAGGGGCATCAGGTGTGATTTTTAAATTTTATTCAATTTTTTTTATAAAAATTCTCTAAGCAAACAGAATAGCCCCAGATGGGACGCCGCGTTCTGCGGCGTCACATCTGGGGCTATTCTGTTTACCTATGTCCCATAAAAGGGACGCCAGGCTTAAATGAGTTAAACCACTCTGTATGACCTGTTGAGAGTGGGAATCGGGACATAAATCACAAATATACCAAATCAGCTGTTCTGTGCTTACATTATTCAATGCCCTTAGATCTGCAGCTTCTGCAACTCACTGAACTGTGCTGATATCTAGTTTCCATTTCAAATGGGCTATAAACTTGAAGCTGGCAAAATATCTGACTTGTGCGCTTCAATCATAATAAAAAACATTTTTTCCATGAAATATTAAACAGTTGTCTGCATTTTCACTAGAACTTGTATGAATTCAAATTGTTTGCTGGCTACAGAAGCTCTTTTTCACTTCATTCGTAAACAAATGTTTGCAGTGGATCTGAAGAAGATGTAGCTGCATAAAGTTTGAAAAGATAATGGTAGGAGAATGTACACTAGGTACTGGTTAACCACCTTTGAAATACATTCCCATGCCTATTTTGACCTTAGCTGCTTGTGTTTCAAACAGGATTCAAAAATACATGTCAAATCATAAAGATTACAAACTGGAGAGTATTATGGTTATGTGTCAGACTCTGTGTCGAGAAGTTGGGGCGCTGAATCCCCACTGGCACCATGTTGAATCTAGGACTTACGGCTTATCAGTTACTAGCATCTAGAAAATACAACATGAAGTATAGGGAAAATCCCGCCCACTTTTGCAAACTCTTGGCATGAGTCTTTATGGTATGTTGTCCCTTTATATAAACTGAAAGTTTTTTTGACTGAGAAGTAAAACCACAAAACAAACAGACAGAAATGTAACAATTCTCAAGCAAACTACTTCTTGAAGTGAGAAATACCTTGAGAATAAACATCAATAATGAAAGCAGAATCTCAACAGCAATGAGTCTGGTGAAAAATCATTGATCTTACTAGAAGATATCTACCTCTCAGGGGAAAGATAGAAGTGTCTGTCATAGACAAACCTGTCTGAATTGGTTTTTGTTGATGCACGACATTTCATCGAAAATGTGTTTTGTTGAAAACTTTGTAACTTCAAAAATATTCATCGCAAAATTTTGAGATTTATTCCCTAGAAGACAAGCCTATAGGTCCACATTTTGAGCCACCAACCACAAGGGTTAGGGTAAGTGTCAAGGCATGGGGACATTTTCGACAAATGTAATTTTCGACGAAATGTCGCGGATTCGCTTTTTGTATGCCTGCAGGTGTCGTCTGATGAACATTTTTGCAAAAACTTTGGACCCAGGGCAGTAGGGCCAGATCTTTGCCTGGAAGATTGACATTTTGATGCTATTAAAGTTTTTTGTGTGTGTGTGTGTCGATGCATATGACAATAAATTGCCTTTACCTTTGTGCTAAAAACGAGTCAGAAACATCCAAGTTAGTGGGAAATATAGAAGACAGGTTCTTTTAAGACCTTATGATATACTCAAGTCATGATTTGTTACAAATCCGGAAACCTATCTGCTATTTTCATGGACATTACTGTTTCCTTTGGTTTCATTGATTTTTGTGGGGGAAAATCATGTCTGAAATACCAAAGTACCAGACAAAAATCATGGCACAATTCATATATGAGGGGTGATGGGAAAAAAGGTCTTTGGGGTTTCAGACCAATCTACCCTTTAACCAAACCAGCCTGTACAGTCACAAAAGAAATCTAGAATCTTGAAACTTTGGGTATAAGTAGAGGAGGAATTGTACTATCCGTGTACACATAGCAAAAACAAAGGCGCTGATCAGCTGTGCAGTTACTGCACAGCTGATCTGCGCCTTTGTTTTTGCATAGGCAAATATCCAGTACTATCACATGGTGGCACATAATGGCACTGAGGTGGGCATTAGAACCACCTGATCCCAGAATTTGATCTGTCTAAAAAGTGGTTAAGAGGTAACATCTGCATCAACTGTCATAGTAAAGGTAGAGTGAATCCAACGGTATGAGTGGGCAGAGGGGCGCAGCTGGGCAATTTTATGAAATATAGGTATGTACTTTGTAGGGATAAGTCCAATAGCACTCCATGAGTGTATACAGGGCATTACGATCTCTCAGAGACTATTATTTTCACATGTCACAGAGGCAGCTGTGAGGCTTATACTGAGGTTGTGTGGGGACTTTCTGAATTCCTAACCACACAACCTCAGGAAAACATGTCCATGCAATATTTACCCCCTTAAACTCCACTTTTATAAAGAAAAACTGGGGTATGCAGGGGTATACCTATTTTTCTTATTTTTGCTCCAAAACATAGATTGTGGGTACTTGTTAGAACCGCCTCGCCGAGGCGGTTCTAACGTGTACCCACAATCTATGTTTTGAGCAAAAATAAGAAAAAATATCAATTTATTTTTCCATTGAAAAATTTCATTGTTAGTACAAAAAAATTTCTGTTTATTGCATTGCATGGACGTGTTTTCTTAATGATTCCATCTCAAGCCTCCCACTTGGTGCACATTCTTTCACTGTGAACTGCCAGCTGCTCTTCTTGAAATGTGCCGCCGCAATTTGCATATGCAAAAACCATCAATTTGCATAGGCGAAAACAAAGACGCAGATTAGCTTTCACGGTGACACTCTCCTTAAATCCAAAATTTCAAGCTTTTAGTCATGTTCTTTGCTTGTACAGCTTGGTTTGTGTGGGACCTATTCAAAAACCACATTGTTGGTTTTCTCATGAGGCAGCTCAAATCTTGCTTTTAGCTCAAAAGAACATAATGAAACATTTTTTTTCCTCAGGATTATATTGGATGACATTAATATAGTCATTGCAAAGGATTCTTGCATTTTTTTTTCAACAAAAAAAATAACAGTGTGTTTGCTTTTGAAGTCGTTATAGTTAACAAATTGAGGGCTTCACAACAGCCTTACAGCCTTAAGCTAACAAAGTTTTGAACAAATGGGCCATGGAGTTCATTTAATGGAAATATCTTAGAATAAATATCTTAGAATACACCAGAAAACCATCTTTCCTTTTTTCTGGTCCATGAAAGAATTAAGTCAGCTCAAAATGAGTGCGATAACAGGTTGTAAAACCAAATCCATGCCATAAAATGTTAATAAAATCACAGAATGTTGGGATTACAGTGAGCCGCATCGTGAGAAAACCGGATTTTTGCCTATGCGAAAACAAAGGCACAGATCAGCTTCGCAGTAACTGCGAAGCTGATCAGCGCCTTTGTTTTCGCTACTCGGATAGTACAATTCCTCTTCTACTTATAGCCAAAATTTCAAGCCTCTAGCCTGTTTCTGTGACTGAATAGGCCGGTTTGTGTCGGACCTGGTCGGAAACCGCGAAGCCCGGTTTTCTCGCGCCGAGGCTCACAGTAGTATCTCAAAGCTTTCTGGGATGCATGATGGCTGACGGTCTGGAAAGTACAGTGCAGGATCAGTGCAAAGTTAGGGTACAGTACAGGATCAGTGCAAAGTTAGGGTACAGTACAGGATCAGTGCATACCGGCCTCCGCTGACTATAGTGTACTTTAAGCTCCCTAGAGTCTGGTTAACTCCAGTGTAGCGATAGCTCTGTCCAGACATGACTGAAAAATTGTTGACTGGCTTGTTAAACCATAACCAATCCAAAAAAATAGTTTTCAGACATTTAAATGTCCGGGGCAGCTGAAGACTCACGTACTGTCTTATCTGTGTCATCTCAGTACTGTTCTGTGCAGCACCTCATGCTTCTAGTGCTGCATGTTTTAAACTGAACTTCATGAATTTTAGTGTTGTGTCAAAAGTTTAGGATAGTAGAAACTATGGTGAATTGAGTTCCAATTGATTGTGAAAAATTTAATTTCTAAGAGCAGTTCTTTTTAATATCAGGATATTCTGTGTAATATTCAGCTTCAAGGTTATTGACTTCTGTAATAAATGAAGCATTGAAAATTGCTGTAATAAATGAGCAGCCTCATGAGAAAACCAACAATTCGCATATGCGAAAACAAAGGCGCAGATCAGCTTCGCAGTGACTGCGAAGCTGATCAGCGCCTTTGTTTTCGCTATACAGATAGTACTGTTCCTCTACTTTCTAAATCTGAAATTTCCAGGCTCTGGCCATCTTCTGTGCTTGTACAGCTCAGTTTGTGTCGGACCTAGACACCTTTGTTTGTTTCTCTCAAGGAGTCTCAAATCCTGCTTTTAGCTCAAAAGAGCATAATGAAACATTTTTTTTCCTCAGAATTATATTGGTTGACATTAATATAGTCATATTGATGATTCTATGGGTAAGGGATGCTTAGTAATTGCGATCTCCCGTTGGGAGATCGCATATATAGTTGATCAAGATCAGAACGTGGGGCTTAATCGACCACCGACTTCCGTCGTACTTGATTGAACGAGTCAGCTTCGATTGAGTCACACCAAATAGCGCATGTCGGCTCAGGTATGAAAGCTCACATTGAACCGGGCTGTCATCTAGTCTTTTCGGTCTGTGGTTATCGCCGTGGGTTTATAATTATGTGGTCATACAGTGAAATTAGTGCTGAGAGATCGCAAGCGTTTTAGAAACGCTTAAACTTGTTGGATTAATTGATTAGTATTAATGGCTGCTACATAAAAATACATGCTTCATATCTATGCAAACATGCAAAACCTAAACATTCCTATGGCCTGATGAGTATCCTAATGCATTTGGTGGGTTTAGTATCAGTATCTGAGGCACCAAGACACTTTGATCCTCTGCGGCATAGCAGAAAGGTCGTACAGCAATCCAGAAGTCGGGTTTTCTCACAAAATGGGATTCATTTATTAATTGGATTAATTGATTGTTTATAGTACCTTATCTAATGGTATCTATCACTTGTCATTAGTATGTTCTTAACTTCTTTCATGCCTTCCATTAACTTGTAACTTGTAGGCAGTTCATATATTCTATTGTCAATTTACTTTGGCAGTTATTAGTTCTGAAGATTGTAGGGACCCAACCTGACCACAAATATGATGTGAATTCAATACCTTGAAACAAGATGACCAGCTGTATGTAATCATCATCAACAACAGCAGGAGCATCACCACCACTACATTTACCACCACAATCATCATCGTCATCATCATCATCATTATCATCATCGTCATCATCATGGTCATCATCATCATCACCATCATCATCATCATCATCATCATCATCACCATCATCATTATCATCATTATCATCATCATCATCATCATCATCATCATCATCATCATCATCCTCGTCATCATCATCATCATTATCATTATCATTATTATCATCATCCTCTTCATCCTCATCATCATCATCATCATCATCCTTCTCTTCACCCTAATCATCATCATCATCGTAATCATAATCATCATCATTATTATTTGATCAAGGTAATCCCAGTCTCTTGTGCTAGGGGCTGTCTGACATGTCTTTATAGAAACCCATGCCGAGGCAGTTCGTGCCCACCACTTCCTTTGTCACTGTGTTGATTTGGTTCAGTCTGATGTCTAAGGATTTCTTGTAAAGATCTGAGTGCCCCTCCCACTGGCAATATAAAATTCTGTCAGAAAATGCAAATAATTGTCTGTACATGTACAAATATGGAATAGAAAAGCAATAAAGTGGTGCAAAAACACACAGCATTGATTTGAGCCTCGTCATGAGAAAACCGGATTTTTGCCTATGCGAAAACAAAGACGCAGATCAGCTTCGCAGTAACTGCGAAGCTGATCAGCGCCTTTGTTTTCGCTACCCGGATAGTACTATCCCTCTTCTTCTTAAATCCGAAATTTCAAGCTTCTAGCCTGCTTCTGTGACTGTACAGGCCGGTTTGTGTAGGACCTGGTCGGAAACCCCGAAGACCGGTTTTCTGGCGTCGCGGCTCATTTTAGAAGCACTGTGATGGAATTGTCTAGTTTTACCCAGTAATTTCTAAGCAAATAGCCGTGACGCAAGAAAACTGGTCTTCGGGGTTTCCGACCAGGTTCGACTTAAACCGGTCTGTACAGTCTCAGAAAAAGACCAGAAGCCTGAAATTTTGGATTTAGGAAGAAGAGAAATTGTGCTATCCCTGTAGCGAAAACAAAGGCGCTGATCAGCTTCGCAGTTACTGCGAAGCTGATCTGCACCTTTGTTTTCGCACAGACAAAAATCCGGTTTTCTCACGATGCGGCTCATATTATTCTATACTGGTAATCATATACATCAAAGCAGACTTGAATGTCTTGTATTCTGACACCATAAAGCTACTTTGTCTGACTTCTGTCAGTATTTTCTTAATAAGTCAATTTGCTGTACAGACAAGTTAACGATTTTGGTTGGTTGATTTTGTGTTTCATATCCCACTCAACTACTAAGGTAGCAGTTGGGCCTTGGTTTAAAGTCTCGCCCAAAAGACTGGAAACCCCTGCTTTATTAGGCGAGTTAAGTTGTTGGTTTGAGTTCATGAGCCGCAATCTGAATTAAGGAAGCTTTTGTGTCTTGTGCCAAGAGCTCAGTTTATATGAACAATATAGGAAACTGGAATCTATTAGTCTGTTTAGACGGGTTCGAACCAGGTCCGATCTATATTGGACTGGTCCAAGTTAGTCCGGAATAAATCTATCTTGCTGTTTACATTGAATTATTTAGATCGGAACAAATTACTCACAATATTCATCCACTAGATATAAATCAAAGTATGTCGCTGGAAAACGCTCAGCTTTTCGCTACTACTTCGGCATTATTTAAGCTGTGCATTCTAAACTATAGACAAATAATCACAGGTGCATAAATAAACATGACTGTCTGTAAACAGTTAAATATAATTTGATTTAATTCCATTGCAAGTATTTTGCAAGATCTTTCCCTTATTATATTTTATGGTACCGGCGTATGTCAGTCGGAAAATGTGTGAAACTGGACTTTCGCGGGAAAATCTGAGTAAATACACAGCCCATACTTGACGCATTTTCATTACTCAGAAACAATGCATTCAGCTTATTATTATTATTTTCTGCAAATTGTCTTAAATAAATATTGATTCTACGTTGGACCGAACCAAAGTGTTTAGATGGAATATTTGTACCGAACCAGGATCGGAACAAGATTTGGACCGGACCAGGTCCTAGTTTATGTTCCGGGCCAAGTTGGACCGTTCCAAAATTTTGGAGCGAACCAAATGTGTTCGTCTAAACACTTGGACCGAACCAGGTCCGGTCCTGGTTTGGAACAAATTCGTCGTGTAAACAGCATATATGTTTCAAGGTTTGTAGCTGAACAATCAGCTGACATCAGGCTCATTTGGCTATGTGAATTTGAAAAGTAAAACCACTGAGATGCAAACAAAGAAATAGACACCGTCTTGTCACTTAATTATTGTCTAACTCATTCTTGTATCAGTTAAAAACAACAATTTTCCATATTCAGCTTCAACGCCCAGCACTGAATTCATTTTATATATGTAGAATTGATTTATAATGGAATACATTTTAGGAAAATTCATTTTCTGAGAAATAATATCAGGATTCAATGCCAGTTACATATTCATATTTGGTATCATATTTCTTCATCTATTTCTATTCCATTAATTTGAAAATCATATTATGTCTGGTCCCAAGCAAACCTGTCATGTTGGTTTATAGTAGATAAGATATAAAGTCACAAATACATTTGGGTGGGTTGGGGGGGGGGGGGGCAGCACAGTATTGAGAGGTTTGGCTGGTGCCAAGTTGTATCTGCCTATAGTTTTGATTAAACCCGGGAAGTGGTCGCTCTGTCCTGACATGACTAAAAATTGTTGACTGGGATGTTAAACCACAAAAAAGAAAAACATTCAGCTTCAGGAATCCGCTAGAGGTTTGAGTTTGCAATAAGCAGCTAATCACCAGTTAATCATTCAGATTGTAGCTACACAAACCGGCCACAGAACCACTGTCTAAGTTTTCAATGCACTCATTCAGTTTGTAATGGTGTGGGGTGTCATGTTTTTCCTGTGTGTTAGACATCCCCCCCCCCTCCCCCCTCAAATGATGGTACGCGAGGGCATGTTGTGGCATGCATATTCAATTATTAACAGATTCTCTGATTACGAAGATAATCTAAAATCTGTAAAAAGTCATTTTGAGATAGACAAATGCAGGTCACACCAATAAAAAGATAGATGAATCAATACTCATTAATAGATTTCTTCCCATGAATTCCCTGGAAAAACTAGCAGAGTAGCAGAGAAATCAATACTGACAGTTTGCTGAGAAAATCTGAGGTTTTCTCATGCAAAAACTGAGACACAGATCAGCACTGAATTACTGCTAAGCTTATCAGTGCCTTTAATTTAGATTCAAAGAGGGTGCAATCTTTTGGTGTTGATGCTAGCTTCTATAACATTACAACATTTCTATAACATTGCACCTCATTGGAAACTCTAAAAGCAGGACTTCTCATGCCTTGGATCCAATATTGGCTGATTAACAGTAATGAATCAAATTTTTCACAGAAACAAATTGTTGCTTGACAAATTCCTGATTGTTCAGTTCTAATAAACATGGAACAAAAACATGCAGTTGATAGACCTTTGCCATTTAATGGTGCCATATCATGGGAAATTGAAATGACCATCTACATTCTAACAAAAAAACACAAAGCTCTCTAACCTCTCATGTGCCTTCTTACCCACCCCAACCCCCACAGGGACAATTGTTTTCATTTCGTCCAACAGCCAGTTGATAAACCTATCTCCATTATGAAAACATGCCCACGCAATATACAGAGATTTTTAAATTTGTAAAAAATGAAAAATTTCGGTTGAAATTTTTTTTTATATTATTATTATTTTTGCTCAAAACAAACATAGATTGTGGGTACACGTTAGAACCGCCTCCCTGAGGTGGTTCTAATGAGTACCCACAATCTATGTTTTGGAGCAAAAATAAGAAAAATAGGTTTACCCCTGCAAACCCCAGTTTTACTATATAAAAGTAGGGTTCAAGGGGGTATACATTACACGGACATGTTTTCCTGATGTCCCTCTCCCTGTACCCCCTAGAAAAATAAATAAATAGAAATAAGTCAATGTTATGCAGAACCTCAAATTCCATTTTGTTGCAATTGTTAAATTTCTTCAGTTTCTATTCTGAACCAAGCTTTAGCTTAATCCTATTTTATTCGCCTGGAAATTGCCTTCAAATGCAGGTTATTTATTTTTGATCAACACACGCACATGCAATAATAGAAACTTTGAGTCACGGAATGAGGGAAGTCAGTTATAGAGCTTACGCTATGTCACAAGGGAATTGACGTGGAAAAGTGGTTGATCGCTTTGTTTGTAAATAATCAACTTAGCAGATAAGAAGTTTGGAAATATAATAGATTTTGGCATTTTATGAATTGTCTTTTTATAAAAAGCTGACACTTGTATAAGGTGATTTTTAAAGAAACTGATCCAGAGACTTGAAAAGTAATGGAAAAAGTCTTGGGCAAATCATTGTACTTTTAATATTAATGCTGTATCTCCCTAAATGAATATTGTAAACCAATTTATTTTGGGGAGCAATTCTTTTTCAAAATTTTTGAGAGAAAGAAAAATTCATTCTAAGTCAATGATTGCAAAAATTATGATTTTGACAAACTGCACTTTATTCTTGTATAGGCCAGTTCTTCAGTCCGAAGAGGAAATATGCATGGAGACTAAGCCACAAACTTTAACCCATTTGAGACAATTGGAATCACCTAATTTTGTTATCATTTTGGACGAGTCCACTTTCGCTTAAAAGTGAATTAAGTGTGATTTTGAATTTTACTTCCCTTTTTTTGCTGACATTCCTCTAAGTAAACAGAATAGACCCAGATGAGATCATTGGGATGCCATTTTCTGCGGCGTCACATCTCCGGATATACTGTTTGCCTATGTCCCACCATAGGCTTATATGAGTTAATAACTGGGGAAAAAACGTTAGGTTAATAGTATTTTGCTTATTGCACTGAGCTAAATTCTCTTTTTATAACAAATTCTTCAGTTTCCTTTCCCACTTACTTGTCGCAGACTCTATAGATAGATTTATATGTAATGTTTTAAAGGAACAAGGAAGCAGTAATCTAAATGCTTGCTATTTCCTTTTAAAGACATATTTAGCCAAGAATAGCGTGACTCACATTTCCTGTTATTTTATTGGTGAGACCTGTTGATCGGCAGAATATTAACGCTCAGAGACGCTGATTAGTAGTCATGTCAGTCACTGTATAAGTCAGTCACCAGTAGAATTCAGCAAGAACTCGTAAAATTCCTGTTGGTGGCATAATGAACGCCATTAACTGAAATAATGTCAGAGTTTTTTTGCAGTTAAGATGGTCTTTTATAGACCATGGCTTGATATATGTTCTGCCAGCTAGGAGTATGTTTGGCACTGTTCTATTAAAAGAAATTGGGTCTTTTTTGGAAGGGGGGTGAGGCTAGGATGGGCACTTGTTGCGATTGGTGTCCATTGTCCAGTAGGAGTAATGATGGTCAATTTGATGGGATTAACCCTTATCCTGCTGAATTTACAATAAATAGGGCTAAAATTGGGGGTGACATTGCTTGGAACCCCATAATTCCACTATGAAAAATCTGATTAGGCTGTAATTTTGACAGTAGACACGCCAATGGAGGCTGCCACTTCACCCATAATTCTCTAGCTGTCATATGATTTCCAAATATGGCAGCCACGTGACAATCCGGCGACCATTTCACATACTTGTAAAAAATAAAAACTCAGGAGACTTGCGCTTTACTGTGTATCTTCCAGAAAGAAAAAGGTGACATGACTAAAATCCTCATTCAATTCTGCATCTTTACCACTACTAATGATTTCCGAGTGACTGGCCAGGTTTCCATAAAATCCGGTCAATTTCTCAAAAACGAACCTATTGGATTCGGGTCGTCTCGGTCCCAATTTCTTGGACGTCGCACCTCGTAGGAACACCCAGAAAGAGAGTCGTATTTCTGTGGTCAAACTAGGGTTTCTCTTAAATTGAAAAACACACAGTTTGTGGTTTTAAATGTTTTTTGTGAGCTGGGCAAGCTGTACAGGTTGACCAGCCCTCCAAAACGACAATTGGCGCAAACAGCAAGATACGGGTAAAAAGATCGCTGAAGCTTTTTGATTCTGGTGAATATTATGCTCACTGCTCTTTTCTGTTAGAGACCAGATTTTTATCGCACCTGCTTATAGCAGAGTGCGATATAGGAGTCCAAATTTCCGTCCGTCCGTCCGTCCGTTCGTTCGTTCGTTCGTTCGTTCGTTCGTTCGTTCGTCCGTCCGTCCGTCAACATTTACGTCGAAGTTTGGTTTTCTCTACATAAGTGATAGCTAGGATTGTGAAACCTTGCATAGTAATTGTCCTTGACATACCCTTCAAGCACGCACCTTGACCCAGTGCCCTTGACCTATATTTCACGGTCCGTTGACTTTGTTAATTTTTACGTCGAAGTTCCGTTTTCTCTGTATCATTGATAGCTGTGAGTGTGAAACCTTGCATAGTAATTGTCCTTGACATACCCTTCAAGCACACACCTTGACCCGCTGACCTTGACCTATATTTTACGGTCCATTGACTTTGTTAATTTTTACGTCGAAGTTTGGTTTTGACTTTGTTAATTTTTACGTCGAAGTTTGGTTTTCTCTGCATCAGTGATAGCTAGGATTGTGAAACCTTGCATAGTAGTTGTCCTTGACATACTCTTCAAGCACGCACCTTGACCCGGTGCCCTTGACCTATATTTCATGGTCCATTGACTTTGTTAATTTTTATGTCGAAGTTCCGTTTTCTCTGCATCAGTGATAGCTAGGATTGTGAAACCTTGCATAGTAATTGTCCTTGACATACCTTTCAAGCACGCACCTTGACCCGCTGACCTTGACCTATATTTCAAGGTCCATTGACTTTGTTAATTTTTACGTCGAAGTTCCGTTTTCTCTGTATCAGTGATAGCTGTAAGTGTGAAACCTTGCATAGTAATTGTCCTTGACATACCCTTCAAGCACGCACCTTGACCCACTGACCTTGACCTATATTTCTCGGTCCATTGACTTTGTTAATTTTTAAGTCAAAGTTTGGTTTTCTCTGCATCAGTGATAGCTGTGAGTGTGAAACCTTGCATAGTAATGTGTATTTTGCCAGATGCAGGTGCGATATCGACCTCCGCGGAGTTCTTGTTGTCTAATCATTCATTATCTGCACAATTGTCCCTATATTTAAATTTTTTACTAAACCTTGGTAGTACTTAAAGACAAGGAATTCCAATAGCCTTTTTACAGAAAATGTTCAAAAAATGAACTTTGTCTGCATTTTTATCGCACCTGCTTATAGCAGGGTGCGATATAGGAGTTCAAATTTCCGTCCGTCCGTACGTTCGTTCGTTCGTCCGTTCGTTCGTCCGTTCGTCCGTCAACATTTACGTCGAAGTTTAGTTTTCTCGACATCAGAGATAGCTGCGAGTCTGAAACCTTGCATAGTAATTGTCCCTGACATACCCTTCAAGCACGCACCTTAACCCGGTGCCCTTGACCTATATTTCACGGTCCACTGACTTTGAAAATTTTTACGTCGAAGTTTTGTCAACATTTACGTCGAAGTTTGGTTTTCTCGCCATCAGAGATAGCTGCGAGTCTGAAACCTTGCATAGTAATTGTCCTTGACATACCCTTCAAGCACGCACCTTAACCCAGTGCCCTTGACCTATATTTCACGGTCCACTGACTTTGAAAATTTTTACGTCGAAGTTTGGTTTTCTCGCCATCAGAGATAGCTGCGAGTCTGAAACCTTGCATAGTAATTGTCCTTGACATACCCTTCAAGCACGCACCTTGACCCGGTGCCCTTGACCTATATTTCACGGTCCACTGACTTTGAAAATTTTTACGTCGAAGTTTGGTTTTCTCGCCATCAGAGATAGCTGCAAGTCTGAAGCCTTGCATAGTAATTGTCCTTGACATACCCTTCAAGCACGCACCTTAACCCGGTGCCCTTGACCTATATTTCATGGTCCACTGACTTTGAAAATTTTTACGTCGAAGTTTGGTTTTCTCGACATCAGAGATAGCTGCGAGTCTGAAACCTTGCATAGTAATTGTCCTTGACATGCCCTTCAAGCACGCACCTTGACCCGGTGCCCTTGAACTATATTTCACGGTCTATTGACTTTGCCCGATGCAGGTGCGATATCGACCTCCGCGGAGTTCTTGTGTAACACTTAAATGTATAGGCATCATTGATTTTTTGAGCTCTGAAAATTATTCAGATTTGATTTCATGGAATTGGAATTATATTTGTACAATTTGCAATAAAAACATATAAAATGCAAATAATGAGACAACTCTAATTCCCTTCAAATGCATGTAATCGTATAAATAATGTTTATGCAGGTTTTCTGTCTTGCACATTGCATGCATTAAGTCTAAGTGTTTCTTCTAATGCATCAATAATTTGTATCCCTAGCCCCACTTGTGCATACTGTTCCTTCAATTGGTGTAAGTAATTCTATTGTTGATTTAGCTGAGTGGATAATCTTATCTGCTAAAAAAATTGCTATGATTGGTCCAGAAAATGATCTTGAGCCTGGCAATGCTTTCCCCATTTCTCTGTTTCAAGTATAGCAAGTTTTCAGATATTCATGTAAGGATGTGCACTTAAACTGGGTAAACTGCCTCCAAACTGCCCCATCTTTTAACTCTTGAATTTGATCCAGAGCTTAAGCCAGTGTGAGAAGTTTCAGTAGCTGATCTTTTAAGGATGTTGACTTGCCTCCAGGACTTACAAACCGAGCACTCTAGAAATAAGAAATATTGAAGATGCTGATCATTCTCCAAGATTAATGCAGCTGAATTCTACCTCTCTGATGTTTTTTGGCATATCAAAAAGCGGGTTTTCTTCTACTTGGATTCACATTAATAATGCATTAGATCAGACATAATTGAGCCGCATCGTGAGAAAACCGGATTTTTGCCTGTGCGAAAACAAAGGCGCAGATCAGCTTCGCGGTAACCGCGAAGCTGATCAGCGCCTTTGTTTTCGCTACACGGATAGTACATTTCCTCTTCTTCTTATATCCGAAATTTCAAGCTTCTAGCCTGCTTCTGAGACTGTACAGCCCGGTTTGTGTCGGACCTGGTCGGAAATCCCGAAGACCGGTTATCTCGCGTCGCGGCTCAATTAAAGTTCATTCAGGTACATGCAATAACTTTCACTTTTATCAGCCATAACAAGGTCTCAAAAGGGGTTGAAAACACAGTTTAGCTATGAAAAAATAGCTGTGTTAAAGGTGTAACAATCTTGTTGAAACTTTGATGTTCATTATTTTGAGCTGCAACACAAGAAAACTGGTCTCCGGGATTTCCGGCCAGGTCCGACACAAACCGGGCTGTTCAGCCACTGAAGACAGCTAGAGGCTGGAAATTTCGAATTTAGAAAGCAGAAGAATTGTACTATCCCTTTAGCTACAACAAAGGCGCTGATCAGCTTCGCAGTCTGCGCTTTTGTTTCGCATTGCAAAATGTTGGTTTTCATAGGAGGCGGCTCATTTGAAGTATTGCCCTAACACAGACAAATCTTAAGTAGTGATGTCTGAAGGAAAAAAAAAAGAGAATAAACCAACGGATCAAAAACATGAACCAGAAAACCAATCTATTTGACTAATATAGAATATCAAGAGTGTGTCAGGACTCCTTGGCAAGAGATTGTGGGTTTGAAACCTATCTCTGCCGTGTTGTGATCAACCAAAATGGTAGTTACATCCTGACATCCTTAGAAAATATTGACTGGGACCTGGCGTCCCTTTTATGGGACGTAGGCAAACAGAATAGCCCCAGATGTGATTCCGCAGAACGCGGCGTCCCATCTGGGGCTATTCTGTTTGCTTAGAGAATTTTCATCGAAAAATTGAATAAAATTTAAAAATCACTCCTGACGCCCCTAACATTGAAAATAGACTCATCCAAATGATAATGATGGGAGAATCTAATATGGGTTAAACACCAGTAGAAGCAGGAGAAAATCAAGTAATGGTTTAAGAGAAAATTTGCAAACCGAGCTTACTAGGAAACTTATTACTCAATAGGCGGGAAGTCTTAATTTAATTGAATTTTAAAGTATCAGGTTGTGTATTTCAACTTATTAAATTAAAACAAAGTAGGAAAAGTTTGATATCGTTACAGATAGTCTTTCAATACCCTTAAAAATAAAGTTAAAATGAACACCTAAGAATAAAAGAAAGATGTTTTTTGTGATACCCATGTCAATTTTTTTTTCTTTTTTATTTGTATTAGTAGGTGCTTGATGGGGGTACAGGCCGGTTTGTGTCAGACCTCGTCAGAAACACTGAAGACTAGTTTTCTCACATCGCGGCTCATATGTGACTAAATAGAGAGTGGCTATTGGAAGCTGAACTAAGAGGGCAACAACTGACAGCAAAGCAATGAACTTTGATGTAGGTTGTTGCCCAATTGATTCAGCTTCCAATCACTGCACACTATTTTGTCATGTGTTGTTGCATCAATCTGTGCTGAAAAAATGGTTGCATCAATGGTATATAGGGTGACGATTTGAGCCACCTTGTGAGGAAACCAACAATCTGCATATGCGAAAACAAAGACGCAGATCAGCTTCGTGGTAACCGCGAAGCTGATCAGCGCTTTTGTTTTTCGTACACGGATAGTACACTTCCTCTTCTTCTTAAATCGGAAATTTCAAGCTTCTAGCCTGCTTCTGTGACTGTGCAGCCTGATTTGTGTCAGACCTGTTTGGAAACCACATTGTTGGTTTTCCCACGAGATGGCTCATTTAGTGCTTGTTCTTGACTAATCCTTATTAACACTTTTGCTGAGGCCACTTTTGTCAACAGCTCAGTCCAAAATTCTAGGTACATGTACTTCATTAAAGGACTAGATATAGGTGATGTTGAAAATCAGAAACAATCTCTCTATGAATTTGAAGAATATTGTAGACCAAAGACCAAAAAGACAAATTATGGTATGATAATATAATTACAAATTGTCTCCAATACCATGTAATGTCTGCCATTTGAACTAGCTATTTTTGTACCATTTGGGGCAGAAGTAATTGAGCGGCGTTGTGAGAAATCTGGTCTTTGGGTCTCCGACCAGGTCTGACACAAACCGACCTATAACAGGCGCAGAAGCAGGCTAGCAGCTTGAAGTTGCGGATTTGAGAAGAAGAAGGATTGTACTATCTGTGTAGCGAAAACAAAGTCGCTGATCAGCCATGCAGTTACTGCACGGCTGATCTGCGTCTTTGTTTTCGCAGAGGCAAAATGTGGTTCTCATGACGTGGCTCAATTGGTATGTGGTTTAATCCTGTCCTTTCCTAACTTTTGGAATGTGAAAAATTACTTTTTTGGAGTATAAGGTATACAAATGACTGCAATAAATTTTGTGGATACTAGGATATTGAATAAATTTAAATAAATTTGAAGTGGGATATAGTAGGTGACATGAAATAGTCTTGTCAAATAACATCTAGCATTTTGTAGTTCAATGTTTGGCTGGTGCAACCAAACCACCCTACCAATAATTTGCCAGTTGACGAAATGTAAATAAAAGTTTAAGATTAATAAAGCCTTCATAGACTCTGGACCATACCAATCCAAACTACGCTGTTTTTATTTCCACTGCTTTCTTTCACCATAGCCTGGTGCAGAGAGGGGGAAGGGTGGTTACAAATGACTTGTGCATGTTAACTCAATTAAGCCTGGCATCCTTTTTAGCTCGCATGTACGAAAGTACAGAAAGAGCTATTGCAGTCACCCCAGCGTTGGTGTTGCTCAAATGTTAAAGTTTTTATAACCCATCAAGACCCACCTGTGTGACCTTGAGATCAAGGTCACGGGCTTAGAAATTTTGTATTAAAGTTTGTAAGTCTGTATCTCTTGAATGTGTAGATGGACCAAGTTGATACAATATTGGTCTTAAGTTTTATTCTGTACCATCACGACCTGCCTGAATGACCTTGAAGCCAAGGTCACGGACTTAAAAATATTCTGTTCAAGTTTTTGGTTAAAGTTTTTGTAAGTCTATATCTCTTGAATGTGTTGATGGATCAAGTTGATACTTTGCATATTGATAGATATTGGTCTGAAGTTTTATGCTGTACCATCACGACGCACTTGAGTGACCTTGAGGCCAAGGTCACTGACTTACAAATATTGTGTTAAAGTATTTGGTTAAAGTTTTTGTTAAGTCTATATGATGGATCAAGTTGATACTTTGCATGTTGATAGATATTGGTGAAATGCTTTATGCTGTTCCATCATGACACACCTGAGTGACATTGAGTTCAAGGTCACAAACTTTGAAATTTTATGTTAAAGCTTTGGCTTAAAGCTTTTAGAACTGTATATTTCTTAGAACAGATGGATGAATCTAATTGATACTTTGCTTGCTGTTGGATATTGCTGCACCATCTTGACTCACCTGAGTAACCTTGAGGTCAAGGTCACACACTTAGAAATTTTATGTTAAAAAGATTTTGGGTTAAAGGTTTTATATGTCTATATACCTTGAATACGTAGATGGATCAAGTTGATAGTTTGCATGTTGGTAGATACATGTATTGGTCTTAAGTTTTATGCCGTACCGTCACGGCCCACCTGAGAGACCTTGAGTTCATGGTCATGGGTCATAGATTTTAATAGATTCAGTGGCAAAGTACAAGTCAGGCGAGCTACGCTGGCCTGTGACAGCTCTTATTATGGGACATAGGCAAACAGTATAGTTCCAGATGTGATGCCCCAGAATGTTGCATCCCTCCTGGGGCTATTCTGTTTGCTTGGAGCATTTCTATGAAAAATTTAAATGAAATTGAAAATCACTCCTGCTGCCCCTAAAAATGAAAGTGGACTGAAATGGGAAAATCCATTTGTTGAGGCTGATTTCAAAGAAAAGTAGTTCCTGCGGTTTATTGGTTTGATATGGTGGACTTATAGTGTCATTGATTTTGTATTTATTTCCAAGTGCATTTATATATGGGATTGCAGTGGGATTCTTTCACTCTCATGCAGTATTCTGATCTTGGTGTCGAACAATGCCAAAGAACTTCCAAATACTGGACCTATATTTTTATTTACGCTAGGACCCCATTTATTTTTGCAGCTATTTATCTGTTTGTCTTTGATCTTTATTTTCAGTGCATAGTTGACCTAATTTTTAACTTATCGTTAACCTATATTTTCAGGTGACGGAAATTCTAAACTTGGCCATTCTTAGTGGACGAGAGCAAGTGTACCCACTCAGGATCATGGCTGTGGATGACGCTGAAAACTTCAAGGATGTCACACAGCAAACAAAATGTCATTCTGTTGAAGTTGATGTTTTGAAGGTAAAGGCCGCAAATCAACAAGTTCCTAGGTTCTAAAACTATTTTCATGCTCAACTCAGCTGACATGGGTGGATCCAGAGGTTGGGGGGGGGGGGGGGGGGGGGGGGCGGGACAGGGGGTCCGGACCCACCCTGGAATTGCCAGATTATTAATTTTTGCCAAGTTGAAATTTTCCGTCAGACCCCTTCTGGGAATTTGGACCCCCCACTGAGAAAATTTTCTGGATCCACGCATGAGCTGAGCTTGAAATTTATTCAGCTCACAAATGTTATATTACCAACATTTTGTTGGCATTTTGACGTTAAGGAGTCAGGCATAATAACCAACTTTGTTAACTTAAGCAAAACATTGCCAAAAGTTCGTTCTCTTGTTCTCTTAGCTATTTTATATTTATTATATATTCAGTATTTATTGGTATAAGCAGGTTAAATTACATGCTTAGTTGAGTTGAGCATGAAAAAGGTTATATGACAATGAAGCTAGGCTTTCTGTCTCCATCTTTATATCTGAGCCGCCTCGTGAGAAAACCAACAATCTGCATATGCGAAAACAAAGACACAGATCAGCTTCGCGGTAACCGCGAAGCTGATCAGCGCCTTTGTTTTCGCTTCTCGGATAGTACAATTGCTCTTCTACTTTAATCCAAAATTTCAAGCTTCTAGCTCTTTTCTGTGCTTGTACAGCCCGGTTTGTGTCGAACCTGTTCGGAAACTACATTGTTGGTTTTCCCACGAGGCGGCTCATTTATTAACTTTGATGGAATTTGAAAAAGGTGGCTTTAATCTGGCTTATACTGCCTTATGAGCCCTAATGCAAGAAAACCAGCTTTCAGGATTTCCGACCAGGTCCAACAAAAACTGGCCAGAAAAAGAGAAAAGGCTTGAAATTTCAGATTAAAGAAGAAGAGGTATTGTACTATCAGCAAAACAAACGCACTGATCAGCTGTGCAGTAACTATGTCTTTGTTTTTTGCATAATTATGCAAAAATCGTATTCTTATGAAGCGGCTCACATAAAAACTGCACCTTGATGTAACAATTTGTTTCAACTTGTTAAATGAAGAATATATACAGACCTCCCATTAAAAGAAGATTGTGTAAACAGTTTAAACCCAACATCAACAAATATCATCAGGTGAAAACTTTAAGACTGGCTATACTAGCAAGAGCCACAGAGATACATATTAGCCTGTGTAAAATGAGGTAGTCTAGTGGTAGTGTTGCAGACTCTGGTTACACTGGTTGGGGGTCCGTCCAGAGTTGCGTCCATGAGCAAGACACAATATCTCCACAGTCATAGGATTAAACATAGTACTGATTGTACCCAGGAAGCAGTAGTCCTGACTTGAAGGAAAATTGTTGTCTGGGTTTTTTAACAAAATAATCAAGCATATCATCCTGTACTCTCATCAGTCTGGTCATTCAACAATTTCCCTACCCCGTACTGCTTATTGTGATAGACATACAAGCTGCCTAGCTGGCTGGTTGCTGAGTTTTTAAGTTGGTCACAAGCTCAGACAGGTATTCTTGAACAAAACTTCAGGCTTTATAAAGGTGTATGCTGCTGCTTTAATGCTGTAAAGTTTATGTGCTGAATCTTTTATTAATCTGTTGTTGGCATTTCAGTTGATCGTTTTCTAATTGTCATGAGATTAGCATTAGAATATAATCGTTGGTGTATCATTTGAATGTCTGAGTGTATTGATAATGCAGACGTTTGCAGAAATTGCACTGTTTTGATGATATTTACATTTGAGCATCTCTGAATTTAATTTTGTATCCAGGAAAGACTGGGATTGCCTGAGAGATCCACCCCTTCCAGTAATTGCTGTCAGGTCATGAGATACAGTGAAATCATAATAATGTTCCAGTAATTTCAGCTTCTAGTTGGCTGCTGACTGTTGCCATTCTATGTCCACAGTGTGGAGAGCAGAAGGTTGCACAATGTGATGATCTATGTCCACGGTGCGGAGAGCAGAAGGTCGCACAATGTGATGATCTATGTCCACAGTGCGGAGAGCAGAAGATTGCACAATGTGATGATCTATGTCCACGGGTGCGGAGAGCAGAAGGTCGCACAATGTGATGATCTATGTCCACGGTGCGGAGAGCAGAAGGTCGCACAATGTGATCTATGTCCACATTGCAGAGAGCAGAAGGTGGCACAATGTGATGATCTATGTCCACGGTGCGGAGAGCAGAAGGTTGCACAATGTGATGATCTATGTCCACGGTGCGGAGAGCAGAATGTCGCACAACGTGATGATCATGGCCAAATCATGTCACATGAAGTGAAATCAGAAATTGATAAACTTATCCTATGATTCAACTTTCAGGTTGCCGCTGATTGTTCGTCAGTCTATGTTGATGGTGCTGAGAGTCGAGGGTCACACAATGTGACGATTATCGCCAAGTCAGGTCATGTGACAGCCTTTATGGATATAACGGTGTGGATACCGGAGGATAGACTAGATATACAGCTCTCAGATGATAGGCTGAGTCGAATCAAGAATTGGAGGGTGCCAGGCTCAAAAAATAGGTTTGTTTTCTTTCTGTGTATCACTTTTCAAAAATGAGCAGTAAATACTAGTAAGAGTTAAGCTATCATGAGCTCTGCATCTGATTGTTTTTCTGTGATAAATTTTGTCTCCGGTAAGTGAATGAAACAGTATTGTATGAATCATATGACTAGGAAATTGCTTTTTGTCCTCTAGTTTTACAGAGAATAATGCATTTTTGTTTATGATACAAGCAAATCTACTAAGAAAATAATTTTGAAAACTTAAATGCCCTAAATTAAATTACAGGAAAAAGCGGTCCATAGACTCTTACAAGGCCCTCACTGATATGAAATACAAAGACCAGATATTGTCCAAAGAAAGACACTGTGAGCTACAGCGACAACAGGCAACTGTGGAAGTATACACACGGTTCTACATCCAGACTCCAAAACTCACGGACTACTTTATGGGGAGTAGTGCCTTCCTGAAGGTGACAGACTTGGTGGCGAGTCGCCTCAGGATGTCAGATACACGTATTGCTACGCTGACTGGTAATATCATCAAAGGGAAGGAAGATGGTAGGACTGAAATACAGGTACAGTATATTGTTGAAATCTCATATCTTATCAGTTTTTGTCTTTCTTTAAAAAAAGTCTGTGCTTCTGTTATGGACCGTTTCCAACACATAGCAGATTCAGTTTCGAAATTTCATTCCGGTAATTTTTAAAGGCATACATGTGATTCCTCCCGGATCGTCCGGGAGGATCCAGGAAATGAGGACCATATCCCGGCCTCCAGGAAAGCCTCTAGAATCTCCCGGATGCTGAATTTTCCTATCATATTTTTTTCCAAACTGTCCATTTAGGGCAGAAAAATACGGTAATCACTTTACAGACGAAAGTCACAAAGGGATTAAGTAGTGTCTGTTACGTAATTACAAAGGAGGGAAACAACAATTAGTGGTGTCACTTTAGGGGTATTGGGTGCAGCGAGGCCTTAAATTGGCCCAAGCATCCACAAAGGTACCTGTTCAAAGTGTAAACGCAGGGTAAAATTTCCCGCCAATATGTCAAATTGATAGTGGAAAAATTTTACCTGTACACCATTGACCTTGGCCTTGGCCAGTGTAAACATTTCAAAAATGAAAGTAGAAATTTGTGTCTGGGATCGATTTTTCATTTTCTTGGTTAGTACAGGCAATACAGTTTAATTTCTTTTAACTTATTAAAGTGAGATAGATATATACTTGTATAAAATTGCACTTGCAAACTTTTATTTGGAATCAGACAGAAAAATCAGCTGAAAATGGACTTTCAGTTGACAGATTTCTGCATTATCAAGCATTGCTGCTTCAACAGTTTAACACTTGGAATATCCCCTGCCTCTTCTTATTGTTCAGGTTACCCCTTTAGCTTTCATGATTACATGAGACACAAGGATAAGCTGATTACTGTACCATTATGCATTTTGAAACTAGGGCGGGGGGGGGGGGGGGGGGGGGGGGAGATATGGGAAAGCAAATTGCTTCAAATTTGACAGAAAAAAATGATGGTGTTGCATGAAAACATGCAAAATCGTGCATTTTAGATGCCGACACATAATCTCCCTGAAGTAGACCCCAATCTCCCTGAAATGAAATCCAAATCTCCCACTTCCACACCAGGAGCTCATCACATGTATGTAAAGGTGGTATGTCAAGCAATGGCCCATAGCTCTGAAATTTCAGCTCACTTTCAAAAAAACTGGTTTTATCATGCAGACAGGGCTATCTGCTTCTTTCTTCTTTGTTTACCATACAATATTTATCATTATGTGACTCATTGGAAAAAAGTGGGTGTCTATTTACATAGAAATAACAGGAAAATACACAATGGGATAACAGTATAAATGGACATATGACAGTATGTAATTGCTTCAGTCCCTTTGGGAGTATGGCAAAGTGTCCAGTTTTCATTACTCGTTTTCCTAGAATCTCGAAAGGTTGCTGTAGTTAGTATGTAATTCTAGAAAACTTGAACAAGTCTTAGAAGTAATGCCAACTGAGCAAACACTGAAGAACCTGATCAGACTACACCCTGGTGAATATCAGGAAACAAGTTTCAGAACTGGAAGCTGTCATACAACATACGAGCCGCCTCGTGGGAAAACCAACAATGTGGTTTCCGACCAGGTCTGACACAAACCAACCTGTACAGCTACAGAAGCAGGCTAGAAGCTTGAACTTTTGGAGTTAAGTAGAGGAGGAATTGTACTATCCGAGTAGCGAAAACAAAGGCGCTGATCAGCTTCGCGGTTACGGTTACCGTGAAGCTGATCTGCGCCTTTGTTTTCGCCTATGCAGATTGTTGGTTTTCCCATGTGGCGGCTCATACAGTATAACCTCACTAAAAACCTATCTTTTCAGGGAGTATGGTGGTGTAGTGGTAGAGCGTCAGACTCACTGTGTTGTGTCCTTGAGCAAGACACATTAACTCCCTACAGTACTGGTTAGACCCAGGAAACGTTGGCTCCATCCCCACGACTGAAAAATTGTTGACTGGGACGTTAAGCCTACAAATAAACCTATCTTTCGTGTCCACAGATTGTGTTGTGTTATAATTAGGTTATTTACTTTAGGAACATATTAACCATTTTGGAGTCATGACATGGTCATGTTAGTAACGTTTTATAATGAGGTTGAACTGTTTATTCTTAAATTATGCATCATATCTCAAATACCGTATTTGTTCTAATTAGCGCACAGTGCGCTTAACTTTTCAGAATAACTTAAAGTTAAGGTAACAAAATTTCGTTCAAATAAGCGCACACTATGAAGAAAAAAACACACAAATTGTTGGAACTACAGTGTCAACAATACCAATCATGATGTCATTTAAACGTTCCAAAATAGTTTTGATCATCTAATGTTAAATTTTTATGCGGTAAATACGATATTTATGCCTAAAATTTGAATTAAATTCCAAATCAAGCAGTGTGCGCTTATGCACATAATTTTCGGAAACGACCAGGGTGTGCGCTTATTGGAGCATGTGCGCTAATTAGAACGAATACGGTACTTCCATTTTCAGATTTTATCCCCAAGAAATGGCTACGTCCTAGCAGCCAAGGAGATCAGAGTTGGTCACGATAAAGTCTCTGTGAAACGGCTGACCTTGAAACTTATCACCGACCTTCAGCTTTATGTCATGGCTAGCGATCAGATAGAGGGCGCTCTTGTTGCCTTGGCAGTGGAGGAAGATCAGTTGCTTAGCGAGTTTCAGGAGGGAATTATTGACATAGAAGTTGAGTTCTCGGACATGACGACAATTCCGCTTCGTCTTATGTCTCCGGAGGATTATTTCTTAGAAATTATGACAACGGATCCAAAGGTCATACGATTGGTTGAGAGTAAGATACCGTATCAGGGCCATATTGTTGCTCTCGGTGAGGGAAGTGGAAATTTGATCCAGATCAGACTGAAGCTTGCAGACACTTGCCGAAAGCGCAAGTCGAAGCCGATTTCTGCTGCTGGATTATTCATAGACGTTGATTTTTCGCAGGAAAGACGGGTATATTCAGATGCGCGTTTCCAAAGTGACGCTCATTATGACACAAATAGAGCATCCGGGAGATGGGACTCTTCAGAAAATAAACCAGTTTATACTTTAAAAGTTTCTGAATATGAAAATAAAGATTTTCCTAAAAGTGGTAAATTTAACAAAGAAAATGTACATCATATGATTGCTATAAAAGACGATATTGCAGAAATTGCTCCGACGCAAGAGGGTACGATGCAAGAGCCGTTAAAGTCTACGCCCGACCAGGGTTTGTCCGACCTTGAAATCGGAATGTATGTTTTAGTCGCTGTTTTCTGTGTTGCCATTACTGTATTTATGATAAATTGTGTTGTATTCTTTGTACGCTATAAACGAAAACAAAAACCAGCGAAAGCCAACCCAGACGCTATTAGCAGTGCTAATGACTGGGTGTGGATTGGGCGTGCAACGTTGGAACGGAATTCTGTTTACACACGCTCGTCAAGAACTTTAATGCCGGAAGAGGATTTCAATGGAAATCGTACGCGGCCAGTAAGCAGTAGTAGTGAAACTAGTCAAGGGGCCAGCACTCCGACGTCTTCGTCTGCACCGTCGTCTGCCCCAAATAGTAACAGAAACAGTACTGTATCAACATACAAGGGGTCGGAATGTAGTATAAGGATCACTACGAACCCCATGACTGAGGATGGGGCTGTCGGTGACCCCGTCCCAGAAGAGGCCCAGTCTGGCGAGGTTTCAGAGGGCCCGCAGTGGGACTACGAAGCTATGGGTATGAACTATAATCAGCTGCTGGACTATTTTGACAATTTAAAGGAATCTTCGGCATGATGCGCGGCGTAAAGGTGTAAGATGAATTGAATCCTAGAGTTCAGTAATGTGTTGAAATGATGCTAAGAGAATTGCAACTTCAGAAAACATTAGGGGGAGCATAGTGGCCTATTGGTATGTGTGACAGACTTATGATTAAGAGGTCTGGGGTTCAAACCCCTCAGGCACTGGGTTGTGTCCTTGAGCCACATTGACTTCTTATAGTAGTGGTAAATAAACAGGAAGCAGTGGCTCTGTCCTGACAAGTTGATTGGTACATTTCACCATAACCAAACCTAGCCAAACCAGAAAACATTTGATCATTGTGTTCTCAAATGACTATATTATGGCATTGTTATTTTTTTATTATTTTAGATTTTTTTTTAAAGAATGTTATTACATGTAGTTCTAACAACATTTTATAGATCAAGAATGAATTAAGAAATGTCATAAATAATTGATAGGTATTTTGTTGAAGCAAACTTTTTATTATGGATTTTTTTGTTTACAAAATAGTGCTATCGATGGCTGACTATGTGCAAAGGTTTTTGGTCATGAACTATATATCCTTAAGGACTAAAAATGAGCAGTATTTTCGGATATAAATTTTTAAAACTCATCAATGTGTATGAAAAATCCAAATAATGGTAGCGTATGGCAAAATTTAGAAGAAAAGTGCCAAAATTTTTGCTTGGGGCATTATTCCAGTAGCTTGTTTTCTCTTGATTCCATTTTTGGCTACTTTCAAGATAATAAATGAGCCACCTCGTGGGAAAACCAACAATGTGGTTTCCGAAGAACAGGTCCGACAAAAACCGGCCTGTGCAGCTACGGAAGATGGCTAGAGGCTGGAAATTTTGGATTTAGAAAGTAGAGGAATTGTTCTATCCGTGTTGCGAAAACAAAGGCGCTGATCAGCTTCGCAGTTACTGCGAAGCTGATCTGCGCCTTTGTTTTCGCATATGCAGATTGTTGGTTTTCCCATGTGCCGGCTCAAATTTTTACATTGAAACCAATAGTCAATGTAAAGTAACATTTTCAAAATAGTATCACCATTCTAATGATAAGTACCCATAATTTTCATTGAGAAATATCAAAATTATAAAAAGATTACTGTACATGTTTTTCAAGCTGTTGTATACATGCATTTTACAAGAGCTTTAATTGTGGACTTCTTTTTTGAACCACAGAAAGTAAATGATCTGATAGAGAGACTTTGGTATGATGTGGGTATTTTGTGTAATTTTAGTTATTGTTCAACACCATTTTGTCACATAAAAATCATGTGACCATAACTATAAAGACAATGAAAAAATAAATGGGATCTCATTGTCTGAGTGATAGAGTGTCAAACTCATATATTCATTAGCTCACCTGAGCCGTCAGGCTCACAAGGTGAGCTTATAGTATACCCATGCTCCGTCGTCCGTCCGTCCGTCCGTCCGTCCGTCGTCCGTCGTCCGTCCGTCCGTCCGTCGTCCACAATTTTCAAAGATCTTCTTCTCTGAAACCGCTTGGCCAATCAAAGCCAAATTTTACATGAAGCATCTATGGGAAGGGGGAACCAATGTGTATATAAATAATCCAGGTCACATGACCAAGATGGCCGCCATGCCCATATATGGTAAAAACCCTTCAAAAATCTTCTTCTCCGGAACCACTTGACCGATTTCAACCAAACTTGGCATGAAGCATCGAAGACTCAAGCACTACAATGTGTATATAAATCATGACCTTGCGGTGACCTTGACCTATTTTACGGCAAGGTCAACATAGGTCGCCTTTGCATTTGAATGGGAAAAATTGTTAAATTGTCATTTAAAGGAAAAATCTTGCAGAAAATGAGCAGTAGGACTGAATATTAATGATTCTGAAAAAAAATTGGGCACCAGGGGCTCATCCGCCCCCACCCCGGGGCAATATACATGTATATTATCATAATATTCAAACATCTTCTTCTCTGAAACCGCTTGGCCAATCAAAGCCAAATTTTACATGAAGCATCTATGGGAAGGGGGAACCAATGTGTATATAAATAATCCAGATCACATGACCAAGATGGCCGCCATGCCCATATATGGTAAAAACCCTTCAAAAATCTTCTTCTCCGGAACCACTTGACCGATTTCAACCAAACTTGGCATGAAGCATTGATGACTCAAGCACTACAATGTATATATAAATCATGACCTTGCGGTGACCTTGACCTATTTTACGGCAAGGTCAACATAGGTCGCCTTTGCATTTGAATGGGAAAAATTGTTAAATTGTCATTTAAAGGAAAAATCTTGCAGAAAATGAGCAGTAGGACTGAATATTAATGATTCTGAAAAAAATTGGGCACCAGGGGCTCATCCGCCCCCACCCCGGGGCAATATACATGTATATTATCATAATATTCAAACATCTTCTTCTCTGAAACCGCTTGGCCAATCAAAGCCAAATTTTACATGAAGCATCTATGGGAAGGGGGAACCAATGTGTATATAAATAATCCAGGTCACATGACCAAGATGGCCGCCATGCCCATATATGGTAAAAACCCTTCAAAAATCTTCTTCTATAGAACCGGTGGACCGATTTCAACAAAACTTGGCATGAAGCATTGATGGCTCAAGCACTACAATGTATATATAAATCATGACCCTGTGATGACCTTGACCTATTTTACGGCAAGGTCAACATAGGTCACCAATGCATTGGAATGGGGAAAACTTTTAAAATGTAATTTAAAGTGAAAGTCTTGCAGGAAATGGGAAGTAGGACTGAATATTAATGATTCTGAAAAAAATTGGACCCCAGGGGCTCATGTGCCCCCACCCCGCGGCAATATACATGTATATTTCCATAATATTCAAACGTCTTCTCCTCTGAAACCGCTTGGCCAATCAAAGCCAAATTTTTTGTGAAGCATCTATAGAATGGGTGAATCAATGTGTATATAAATAATCTAGGTCACATGACAAAGATGGCCGCCATGCCCATATATGGTAAAAACCCATCAAAAACCTTCTTCTCTGAAACCAATAGACTGATTTCAAGGAAACTTGGCATGAAGCATCGATGGCTAAAGTACTTTAATGTATATATAAATCAGGACCCTGTGATGACCTTGACCAAGTTTATGGCAAGGTCAACATGGGTTGCCTATGCATTTGAATTGGGAAAACTGTTAAAATGTCATTTGAAGGGAAAAGCCAGCAGGAAATTGGCAAATGGACAGAATATTGAAGATTCAGAAAAAAGAAAATGGCCCAAGGGCTTCATCTGCCCCTGCACTGGAATAAAATACCATAATATTCATACATGTTTATTGGTATATGCAGCAGATCTCAGGTGAGCGTTTACAGGACCATTGGTCCTCTGGTATATTCTTTATTACACTATAGCTAAAGCCCCAGACTGAGAAAAGCCATCAAAAAATCACTTTTGGTGGCCACCTGTTTAGCACAAATTTCCTTGGTATGGTTGTTTAGTACTGTCTTTAGGAAGTATGGAAACCAATGTTTTATTTTTTTTCGGTCTTGCAAAAGTACTTTTATTCCGGGTGAAAATGAAGTACCCTAGCTTGTTCGATCCGCGCCATTAAGGACATTTATTTCTGGGTACCCCGGGGGCTAATTTGGTCTACCTTGCACATCCCCTCCCAGGAGAATCTTTCAAGGGTGCAAATCATTCATTGTGACCCAAAAAATGCAAATCATCTTTGTTGTCAAAGATAAACTCTTTTGTTCTATGAAAATGATTTACATGATGTAAAATTACATAGTTTCCACTCCTCCCCTAGTGTGATTCTAATGAATAGGGTACTTAAAACTATACATATTCCAACAATAGCAAGCTCTAGAATACTATAATTTGTCTGATATTGATGCATGGACCAAGCAATTTTACCTTAATACCTATTATTCAAATGGTTGCGTTTGCTTATTCATGAAGATTAATAAAATACATAAGAAATATGTAAAAAAAAATAGTGATAGACATACAAAATCACTTGTACCAGAGCTTGCAACAAACTCAGGATGCTTAAAAAAGTATCAACTGAATGCTATGGCAATGTTCTATGTCCTTTAAGTATGATATAACAATGATCTGATTTCCAATTTCATGAATTATAATGAAAACTCTAGAAACAGGAATGAAAAAAAAGAAAAATGAAACTGTTAAACATACAAAATGACTTGTATATCGGCAACCAAAATCCCTAACATGCTGAAAATGGCATCAAATGGTTGCTAGGGCAAAGCTATGCCGTCCTGTACTACAATATACGAGTCATTTGATTTTTTGCTTTATGAATATTAACAAAACCTTTCGAATTTAGAGGAAAATTACGGAAAAGTTAGGGCGGTATACAAAGAAAATCACATGTATCTTGGCTACTGATAGACCTAGAGAGCTATAATTGGTGTCAAATGATTGCTAGGACAATGTTCTATAACCATGTAATCTGATAAATAAATAATCAGCTATTTTTGTTGTAAGGATATTAATAGGTTCTTTATGAATAAGAGAAAAATCAATGAAAAACGAGGGGGTACACCAACAAAATTGCTTGTATCTCAGCTGCCAATATCCTTAGATAATTGAAAATGGTACCAATAGAATGCTGGAACTATGCACTATTGCCATGTGGTCTGATAACTTCAGCATATGTTATTGCATTTTCTACAAGTTACACAAAATTTTGAAAAATTGTGGAAATGGCAGAAAATTGAAGATTGTGCTCCAACAAAATTTATTAAATCTTGATTGCCAGCAAGCATGGTTTATTTATCTAAATACATGGCAATAAAACAGTGTCCTCCCAATCAATTGCTGCCATTTTAAGTTCTCTACAGCTCTTGGCAGTCAAGATATACACGATTTTGTTTGTGTACCACTTCACTTTTCGTTGCTTTTTGTCTTATTTATAAAGATCTCATTGACAGCTATACAACAAAAATAGCTTATTATTTATATATGAGAAAACATGGTTATATAACACAGTCCTAGCAACCAACTATAGATATCTAAGTCTATCAGTAGCCAAGATATATGCGTCTTTCTATGTATACCTCCATATTTTCCGTATATTTTTCTCTAAATTCTGAAGGTTTTGTTAATATTCTTAAAACTAAAAATCCATTGACTTATATATTGTAGTACACGATGGTATAATATTGCTCTAGCATCAATTTGATGCCATTTTCAGCACTTTAGGGCTTTTGATTGCCTTGATACAAGTTATTTTGTAGGTTTACCCGTTTAATCTTTTCTCTTTTTCTCTCCAATTTTTAAAGTTTTCATTAAAATTCATGAAATTGAAAATCAGATTATTCCTATATCATACTTTAGGATCATAGTACATAGCAGTTATTTGATACCTTTTCCAATATCCTGGGTTTATTAACAGCTCTGGAACAAGTAATTTTGTACATACACCCCCTATTATCCATGATTTGTTTCCGATTTCTTATGGGGTATTTCTTTTTTAATTTTCATGAATGAGCATATCCAATGATTTGAATATTAGGTATCAAGATGCATCACTATCAGACCAATTTAATATGGTCCCAGGGATGCAAGATAGATCTTATAACCTATCCAAAACATTGCAATGCCTATAGTTTTTCCCTTGTTTTTCCTTGGTTTTTGACATTTTCATTAAAATTCATGAATATCCAAAGGTAATAATTTTTATTTAGGCCCTTGACATCAATACACTTGTCATATGATATTACTGGCTCAATAACAAAGTGTCACAGAGACAGTTTGGGCCTCAAATTAGTTTATTTATGGATTTTTAATGTTTTTCTGTCATTTTAATGTTTTCATTAAAATTCACGAATATACAGATTAGATGACTTGCATTACTTATCATAGGATAAAAGGGCTATGTCTAAGCTTTAAAATGAGACCAGGTTCAGTGATGTAGAATAAGTAACAGCAGAGATATGACTAACTTTGTATGTACACCCTCATTTTCAAGAATCACATTATAGAATGTCATGTGTAGCAGTATACATCCCATGATTTCAACACTTTTGCAAGACTTAAAATTGACCAAACATTGGTTTTCAAGCTTCCAAAGGGTTCCTCTACAAGAGGGTATGAATGAAATTTGTGCTACTTTCCGACCACCTATCACCATTTTTCTGATGGCTGGGGCTCTAACTACTAGGTCAACACAGGGTTAACAACAAGTGAATCAATTAATTTCAAAGCAATTTTCATCAACTCCAGATCGTGAGATCAGGCTCCAAAGTTATAAAAAAAAATTATCATGCTCAGCTCAGCTGAGCATGAAATGAAATTTCAACTGCTCATAAATGTTTAAATAGTCAAAATTGGTGGAAAATTCAGGTTCAAAACTCAAAAGCTAGTAATTTATCCTGCTCATAAATGTTAAAATGCCAACAATTGATGGCATTTTAACATTAATGAGCAGGATAAATTTTAGTCTCAGCTGAGTTTGATCATGAAAAATGTTTTATAACCTCGGGACCAGGTTAGGGGTTGGAACCTCACAGGTGCTGTAATGTGTCCTTGAGCAGGACATTTACTTGACATTGTACAGGTTAACTACAGGTTAATACCCAGACAGCTGTGCCTCTGTCCCAGTATGCCTAAAATATTAACTGGGATGTTGAACCACACTAGAAACAAACAAATACCCACATCATACCAGTCTTTGAATTGCTTAAGAATACTCAGTGCTTATATTTTGCTTTGTAGTGTTTATTGTTCCAGTTTATTCAGTAGAATATAGCCAGTAAAGTGTCTGCTTGCCATATTCAAGATACAGTGTCTGAAATGGTAGCTTTATGGTAGCTTTACATCATGAAAACATGTCTGTGTAATGCATACCCCCTTAAACCCATGTTTATATAGTAAATCTGGGGTTTACAGGGGTATACCTACAGTATTTTTGATCCAAAACATAGATTGTGGGCACTCGTTAGAAACGCCTCTTAGAGGCGGTTCTAAGGTTTACCAACAATCTATGTTTTGAGCAAAAATATATCAACATTTTTCTAAAATTTTCAATTTTTACAATGGAAAAAATCTCTTGTATATTGCATGGGCGTGTTTTCATAATGGTTGGAAATACAGCAACAAAAGTGGAAAGGAAATCATTGTAGTGGCATTAGTTTTAGCTCATGACAGCTGAATTACCTAAGATTTACCAATATTGTGATGCACAATTTTTAGAGGGTATAATGTAGGCAGTTTTGTGGTCACTATTATTACTGGACTGGTCGAGATATATTTGGGAAAACCAACAATCTGCATAGGCGAAAACAAAGGCGCAGATCAGCTTCGCAGTAACTGCGAAGCTGATCAGCGCCTTTGTTTTTGCTACTCGGATAGTACAATTCCTCTCCTACTTAAATCCGAAATTACAAGTTTTTAGCTCTTTTCTGTGCTTGTACAGGTCGTTTTTTGTCAGACCTGTTCGGCAACCACATTGTTGGCTATCCCACGAGGCGGCTCATTTGTTAGTAAAGTGAGAGAATTGTAACGAGGCGGTCCAGCAATCGTTTCTTGGCTCTGGCATGCCTTTTGTGAAGATTTGGTCATGAAAATATTTCTATGGCCATTCTTCATCCTCAGGTGATTCAAGAAAGAGTGTTGGTCAGTCATCAGAGAAAGACGTGCACTTAGTATTGGTAACATGCCTCTGGGAGGTTTGCATAAAAACAGTATAGCTAGAATAACAAAGCAAAAACAAAAGGGAAATTCTTTTTCTGAATAACCATGATGGCAGGGAACTGCAGTTTGCATTTCAGTGGGCATCATTCATATTTCAGATATAAAGGCCAGATATTCTTTGCAGCAAACCATTACGAAAACTTGCCTTTGCAATATACAGAGAATTTTTGAGCTTTAAAAATTGAAAATTTTTAGCTGAAAATTTTTTATATTTTTCTTATTTTTGCTCAAAACATAGATTGTGGGTACACGTTAGAACCGCCTCGGCGAGGCGGTTCTAACGAGTACCCACGATCTATGTTTTGGAGCAAAAATAAGAAAAATAGGTATACCCCTGCATACCCCAGTTTTGCTATATAAAAGTGGGGTTCAAGGGGGTATACATTACACGGACATGTTTTCGTGATGCTAAGGCCATTTATGGCATTTTCACCACATAGGTAACATATATCAAAAAAAAAAAAAAAAAAATGCCTGAAATAATAGACCCATAAAAAACTGCCTTCATAGTACCCTTTGAAAACAAAATGTTTGCTTTATTTGTCTCTACAGATTACTGTTTACAAAATTGTTGAAGATATTTGTTAATGTCTGTATAATTTGTGATCTTTATTTTATATTGTAAATATATGAATATTTATTTTTTATTTGGCTTCCACAATATGTATATATTCTGATGAAGTATTTGTTACCCACCGTGTATTCATAGTTCAGTATGAAACATCATGTTAACACTGTTACTGCGATGACATGCCTTAAGCTCTGTTTTATCAAATAAATCTAGACTTTATAAGAATTAATTGATATTTACATTCTCATTGCATCGCCTTAGATGAAAGTTTTATTCTTGGGGTTCTTCATTTCTCGATGAACATCAGGAAAACATGTCCGTGTAATGTATACCCCCTTGAACCCCACTTTTATACAGCAAAACTGGGGTACGCAGGGGTCTACCTATTTTTCTTATTTTTGCTCCAAAACATAGATTGTGGGTACTCGTTAGAACCGCCTCGCCGAGGCGGTTCTAACGTGTGCCCACAATCTATGTTTTGAGCAAAAATAAGAAAAATATCAAAATTTTTCTTCTGAAAATTTTCATTTTTTACAACTTTAAAAATCTCTGTATATTGCATGGGCATGTTTTCGTAATGCTCTCTTGGGGCGACATCAGTCGCGTATCGCTGTCATGAAAATTTGGAGTCTGGGCTGTTCCGAAACTGTTGTGTCTGATTTAATGCCAAATACATGTATCTGGAAAATTAGCAACAGTTTTGGGAAATCAAAGACTGATACTTGATTCCAATATCTCAGAGAGGCCCTTCGGGCTTTACAGACATTAAAACAGCCTAATGTTTTTCATCATAGAGTGAAAGCTAAAATCTGAATTTCAATCCTTAATCATTCTTGCTTATAACAGAATAGGGGGAACATGGTAGCTCAGTGGTGGAGCAAGAGGTTATCGTGGGGATTGAAACTTGTCAGCTTATGGTGCATTTGAGCAAGAAACAACTCCTCATAGTACTGGGCAAGTACGTGTTGTCTGTGATCCATCATGGGTGAAAATATTACCATATAAAGTACATGTACACATGTACCCTCATTTTATACATGGACAAAAAATAGACACTATTACAATATTGAAATTGAAAATTACATAGTCCTAAAGACTGCTGTAAATTGATTAAGCACGTTTACATGATGTTTCATAGAACCTTTTGTATGTAATTGTGGTACCATGAATGAATGAATTTTGTGCTTATTGAAGACTGTGATTTTTAGTTGCCTGTTATTATAAAATTGTTTACAGCCTTATTACAAATTGTTTCAAACCTACAGAAATATTAAGTTTGAAAATTTGTTTCTGTTTGTCTATCATGTTTAAAATATGAGCCTGTGCGTGAGAAAACCAACAATTTGGGTTCCGACCAGGTCCGATACAAACCGGGCTGTACAGTCACAGAAGATGGTTAGAGGCTGGAAATTTTGGATTTAGAAAGTAGAGGAATTGTACTATCCATGTAGTGAAAACAAAGGCACTGATCAGCTTCCCAGTTACTGCGAAGCTGATCTGCGCCTTTGTTTTCGCCTATGCAGATTGTTAGTTTTCCCATGCGGCTTATATAGAAATTGTTTTCACTTGGCATAAGAATTTTTAAGTTTGAAAATCTGTTTTGTTTTTGTTTGTCCTGGTCACAAAAAGCAAATAATGTTACAGTTTGTGTTTAATTATACTGAATTATTTTGTAAACCCTTTTTCCCTTTCAACTTTACTTCGTAATTTTAGAACTCAACTGTGTCACTCTTGAAGAATAAAATAAGTTATTTGCTCTAATAATGGGCATTGACTTTTAAACATTTAGTCTAATAATCTTATGAGTGTTTTTAACATCAATTAAAAAAAAAAGTTGACAGATTATTTATTTCCTTGTTAGGCGTACAAGTCTTTGAATGATTGACCCATATTACAGATAAATGCAAATCATGTGTGTGGGCAGGACATGATTCTGGCATAAAACACACCGATTTTCCCGAGACAACCAACATGATTGAGAACAACCAATGCAGATGAAATCATTGTAAAGGTGTAGAATGCAAATACCTATGTTGGTATGTTGTTACATGAACATGTACTCCCCATTGACTTAATAATTTCGTCTGTTTTGTTTGTTCTCAGGTGTGTTGGTTGTCCCTGGAAAACCAACAATCTGCATAGGCGAAAACAAAGACGCAGATCAGCTTCGCGGTAACAGCGAAGCTGATCAGCGCCTTTGTTTTCGCCACTCGGATAGTATAATTCCTTTTCTACTTAAATCCGAAATTTCAAGCTTCTAGCTCTTTTCTGTGCTTGTACAGGCCGGTTTGTGGGACCTGTTCGGAAACCACATTGTTGGTTTTCCCACGAGGCGGCTCATTTGTCAGTTAAAAGGCTTGTTAAATGACGAATGTTTATTGTATTTCCTTGCTGACAGATAAACTAAGATTTTGGGACGATTTCAAACTTCAAACTATCACGAAACATGCAACCAACAATACAGTGCATGCATTTTGAAACCATACTGTATTGTTTTGGTATGGAATACATAGCCCCAAAATTTGTGATTATCTGTAAGCTCACGCTGTTATAAGCAGATATAAAACCAAATATACATTTGTATATATTTACCATATTTTAACATTTATTCACCATTTTTACCACAACCCCACCTAATGTTGTTACTATGTTTAGCTGTTTTAATAAGTTACGAAATGTGTTAAGATAAAGAAGAAAATGAGCCGCCACATAGGAAAACCAACAATATGCCTAGGCGAAAACAAAGACGCAGATCAGCTTCTAGCCTGCTTCTGTAGCTGTTCAAAAACCACATTGTTGGTTTTCCCACGAGGTGGCTCAAATGTCTAATGCACAAAAGTAATTTTTAAAGGACTTTTTTGTAAGAGAAATTACAAAGAAATCAGCTGACAGCAAAACATCATCTGAAATTGCAACACAGGTATAAATTAATAATTTTTCTAAGTATCTAGACTGCACAAGTTTGTTTTAATTTATCATTACGAAAACGTCCATGACTGTGATACAAAATATACCCCCTTATACTCCACTTTTATAAAGCAAAACTGGGGTATGCAGTACACCTATTTTTCTTTTTATTGCTCCAAAACATAGATTATGGGTACTTGTTAGAACTGCCTCGACTAGAGCTGCCTCGGTGAGGCAGTTCTAATGTGTACCCAAAATCTATGTGCAAATATAAGAAAAATATAAAAAAAAAAATTCTACTGAAAATTTTCAATTTTTACAACTTAAGAAAAATCTCTATTTCACATGGGCTTTTTTACGTATAGTTGAAAAACATCTTAAGCATCTTATACCGTGACTCAATTTTTTTTATCTTTGTAATATGCTTACATTTACCCGTTATTGTATTGTCTCTAATGTTGTGAATACTTAGAACACAACACAACTTATTGGTGCATTTTGGAGAGAATGCTGATATTGACATTATGTTACATGTAATTTATGTAAATGTTTGTAGCAAAAAAAGTTGTTACAAAATGTCTTTGTGTTATTATTTATCCCCCTTGAGCATTACATACTTGCGTCCTTTGATTGGATTGTTTGATTTGTTGTTTAACATCCCAGTTGGCAATCATGTCTGGTTCCTGGGTATTAACCAGTACTATGGGTATATATAGTTAATGTGTCTTGCTCAAGGACTAAGCCTAGAGCCAGTAGGGTTTCAAACCCAGAACCTCTCAGTTTAGTCTAATGCTCTACACTAAAGACAGGGGGCTCCCGTCATTCTCTGTCTAGTAAATGAATGTATTGACTGTGAGTTTAAGCAAGGGAAGTAGAGATGTGAAAAGATGGTGTTGGTTAATGCTCTACACTAAAGACAGAGGGCTCCCCCGTCATTCTCTGTCTACTAAATGCATTGACCTCTGTGAGTTTGCATTATGAAAACTCGCCCATGCAATATTTAGAGATGTTTAAAATTGTAAAAAATGAAAATTTTCAGTAGAAAAATTTTGTTATTTTTTCTTATTTTTGCTCAAAACGTAGATTGTGGTTACACGTTAGAACCGCCTCGCCCTCCGCTGAGGGCGAGGAGGTATAGAACCGCCTCGCCGAGGCAGTTCTAACGAGTACCCACAATCTATGTTTTAGAGCAAAAATAAGAAAAATAGGTATACCCCTGCGTACCCCAGTTTTGCTATATAAAAGTGGGGTATAAGGGGGTATACATTACGCGGACATGTTATCCTGATCAAGGGAAGTAGAGATGCGAAAAGATGGGGTTGGTTGTAGCTCACCAGCAAGTTAAAAAAGAATAAAACCAACATATACTAACCCAAACTCCTAACGCAACAAGAAATTTGTCTGAATTTTATAGATTTAAATTTTCCAGGCAAACCAAACTGATATCATTTAGTCAAAAATGACCAACAAACATTTTAAAACCATTGTTTGTTTCTACAGATTAGGGATCACTGAGCTGTGTTCTTATCGGTCAAAATGCTATTTTCCCATTTTCGGGATTTTCTTTACACTAGAGTGACCATGGCCTTGCATTTTACCAATCTGTGACGCCTGCCCATTCTGGTAAAAGTTGCTGCATCAGGAAATATCGCTCCAATTTCGCACAGGATAAATCTGAACTCAAACACATTGGCACTTTTGTGTTTTGCTCATGAAAGTCTTTTCATTCAATGCAAATTTAAAATTCGAGGAAATCCCTAAGACAATGGTTTCCATTCATTTTACACTTAATGTCTGAAAGTGAAAATTTATGCTGCTTAAGCCCCTATCTCACTGGAATGCGACAACTGGAGACTAGTTCGCGAATAGTTCGCGACTATTTCGCGACAAAGATAAACAACATAAACACAACTTTCACGTTGCAGTCTCATTGAATAGACATTTATGCGACAAATTCGTGAATTTCGGTCTAATTTTGAAAATATATCGCGCGACTGTTGCGACATTCGTGTCTCACGACTTTCCCGTGAATGTAACTTAATGACAGTCGCGCGACACTCGTGCGAATGTCTCTCGCGACATTCGTAAGAATGTCGCTTAGTTTTATTTTCTCACCAGATTGTCCCGAGGTTTTCGCAAGACTGTTGTGCGACACTCATATGAGTGTCGCAAAAATTTTGCATTGTAAATTCGCCAAAATTTCGCGGCGACATGTTCCCGACACTCACACGAACGTCGCGCGACCATCGCACAACAGTCTTGCGAAATATTTTGGAGAAAAAATTCGCATACAATTTTTCAACATGTTTAAAAACTTCGCGACCAGTTCACGACACAAGAAAATTCTCACAACACTCGCACGAATGTCGTGCGAAAGTCCGCGACAAAATTCGCAAAACAGTCGCGAGAAATTCGCATGCCAGTGAGATACTAGCTTTAGAAATGTTAACAAGCATGTTTCCTAAATTTGAAATGATTTAGGTGTTAAACTTATTCCTCGAATTTTGTTGGTGATCAGATTTCAGCCTACATTAGTCAACTGCACATCATGTCATATTTACTGATCAATGATCCTCAAAATTTAAATCAAACATTCATCACGAAGAACACACTTATGCTCAAATGGGCTTGGAAGTTTTTTAAGTGTCTTTTTTTTTTCAAGCGTACAAATTAGTCACATGGCGAATACCAGCTAATTCCCATGCATTTCGTCTCTTACAGACATACCGCCTCTGTTAAATCGACGGATTCTTGGCGCCTTAGCGACTGGTGATTAAAATTTAAGTTTCATGTGATGCTTGGATAATCTAGCATTTTATGTTTGAAAATATTCTGACGAAATTTTGGACGGGATGAGAAAAAATGACAAAACAATACACTGTTGCATTGGCTCTTTGGGCTAGTATATTTTGGGCTTTTTTTCAGTATGAATGAGCTGTGTGAAAAAAGGTCTGATTTTGTATACATGTACAGGTTTGACGATTTCTGCTGGCACAAAACGATCCATTGTTTATTTACATTTTCATCGATATCTCTGTTAAATATATACTGCAGGTATAGGTAAACTGTAAATAAACGAAGAATTGTTTGCAACAGAATATCGTGACTGGCCTGTACCATGATAAATTGCTTCTTTTCAGTATGTAGGCCTGAATTATTATTGTGCAAGAAGCTTCTTTTCTGCATGCATTTTCATTGTTACTAGGTGGCCTAGTGGTAGTGTTTAAGTCCATTACGACAACATGCCCATGCAATATACACTGGATCTCTTTATAACATGGTTCATTACAACACGGTTTTGGATATAACACTTATCATTGTTGGACCCCAGTTGGACTATTTTTGCTATATTCCTATACATTTTACTCTCATTATAACACGAATTGGATAGCTAACACAGAGTTTTGGATCAAAAGTAAGAAAAGTAGGTATACCCCTGCATACACGAGTTTTGCTATATAAAAGTGGGGTATAAGGGGGTATATATTGCATGGACATGTTATCCTGATGTCCACGAAACGCGGTCTTGGTTTAAAAGAAGTGAGATGGCTACCTTGTTGGGAAAGAGATAGTCATCTTGCTGGTCATTCATGGTGTTAAGAATTTATTTTAATGTTTTGTACTGTCCTCTCTTTCCTGCCTGGTGTCTGGGTTGGGATTTTTAATTTAATTCTTACTTTTCATACAATCATACTCTACGCCTTGTCAAAAAAAAATGTCACCCAATTGTTTTTTTTTTTTTTTTTTTTTTTTTTTTTTTGTATTGAGGCTTAACGTCCCAGTCAACAATTTTTCAGTCATGTCAGGTTGGAGCCAACTCTTCCTGGGTTTAACCAGTACCGTAGGGAGTTAATGTGTCTTGCTCAAGTACACAACACTATTTTCAAATTTGTAAAGAAACATAACAAAATCAAGTGTATGTCAGTTGCATACACTCAAAATTAAATGAAATGCTTAGTACGGTACAAAATAGGTGGGTCAGCCTTCCATGCTTCATATATATGATCACAACTGTATTAGAAGCCTCAGTGTAGTAGTAAAGCTTCTTATCTCCATTTGTAAGGGACGGTAGTTTCTTCAGCTTTTTCTTAATGAGACTTTGTCACTTTCAGCATGTTGATCCTATCGATAGGAATAGTTTGTCAAATCTGAACATAACAGTATGCTTTATAATTTAACGACTTGTTTACAAAATGAGCCGCGCCATGAGAAAACTGGATTTTCGCCTATGCAAAAACAAAGGCGCAGATCAACTGTGCAGTAACTTTATTTTCGCTACATGGATAGTACAATTTCTCTTCACCTTAAATCCGAAATTTCAAGCTTCTAGCCTGCTTCTGAGACAACAGGCCGATTTGTGTCGGACCTGTTCGGAAACCACATTGCTGGTTTTCCCACGAGGCGGCTCAATTATCTCTTATTTACATCTTGATTGTGGGAGGTGTGGAAGAGTTTCTGGCACAAAAGTAAACACAAAAACAATAGTACTGCGAAAATACTTTTTTCTCAATCTCACATTATAGGCAAACCAATCCTTGGTTTTAATAAACATACAATAAACTTTTTAACATATAATTATTATATTAAATATAAACAAATAAATACTCTACATTAGAATCTACAGCCTAGAAATATGTTGACAAAATTCGGTAATACAATGTATACAATTGGTCCCATAAAGATAATCAAATGTATATGTATGTGGAATGTACTAATCAAAGTTAAACGAGCTTGTCTCTTGAAAACTGAGGAAAAATAAAAAAAAATATTGATTTCATAACTAAAAATATAACTAAGAGCAGTGAAAATATTAATGAGAAAGGGGATGGGCCATACTAAAGCCTCTCCAGTGACCTTAGTACTGTAATCCTGCATCTTTCAAATAACTTTTTCAGTGCTTTTTATATTTTCAAACTTGGCTTCAAAACATAGATTGTGGGTACTCATTCCATGGTGGTTCTAATGTGTACCCACAATCAATGTTTTGGGCACAAATAAGAAAAATGTCAAAATTTTTCTACTAAAAATTTTCATTTTTTTACAACTTACAAAATCTCTGTTCATTGCATGGGCAAGTTTTCATAATAATAAATCACAACCTACAGTTAAATAAGTGAGAAAGAATGTTCACATTCCCTGATTTTGTCAACATAATTCTAGAAGTTAAACACTTAAATACTAATGCTGAAGTACAAAATCTATAATAGCTATTTTCTACAAAATGCAAAATTCAACAAAAATGTCATCATACCATCCTTACTCTCTATATAAATAATTTTATATATCTGACCTTGTTTTAACAGCTATCACATGATTGTTTCAAATTTATAACGCCAACAAATTTCTATGGTTTTCCATTTTTAGAATTAAATATGAACCACTGTATAAGTAAACCAACAAGATGCTTGGGCGAAAACAAAGGTGCAGATCAGTTTCGCGGTAACCACCTGTTTTCGCTACACGGATAGTACAATCCCTCTTCTACTTAAATACAAAATTTCAAGCCTCTAGCCATCTTCTGTGACTGTACAGGCTGGTTTGTGTCGGACCAAATTGTTGGTTATCTCGCGCACAAGATCATATCTTATTTTCCATGTAGGTAAACAAACTACCCTTTACATTCATACATCATAAAATTGTTTGCCATGTTTCTCCATAATAAATGATCTCCCAAAATTTTCAAACCATTTCTTAGATAACGTCTAAAAGCTGTATGCTGGAAAAAGCAATAACTTAAATAAATGTATACTTAAGCGTCATGGTTCACAAAGTCATTTGATTTGTAATCTGGTTCTTAAGACACAAACAATGTAACACTTCATATTGAACCCAACTGAGCATTTTGACCATTTTTGCATTATCAGCTGGTTTTGGATACCTGTATTTCCGATAATGATTTTTTTCAGGCTGGAAACCAGCCGGTGCCGATAATGCAAAAATGGTCAATACATATTCAACATCAGCTTCAATGACACAAGCTTGTACATGTATCTCTCTGGAATGTGACAACTAGAGACTAGTTGGTGACTACCAGCAGTTAGCGACAACTTGGCGACCAGTGTTTGCAATATAAACACAATTTTCACGCTGTGCTTTCATTGAATGGACATTTACGACATGCAACAGTTGTGCCATGTAAGTTACATGACTATCCTGCAATAGTCGCATGACACTTGTATGTAAACATTATGAGACAGTCTCAGGAACTTTTCTTGACACGAATGTTGCAATGTTTAACCCATATTTGACAAATGGATTCTCCAATATTTATCAATTGGATGAGTCCACTTTCATTTTTAGGGGTGTTTGGAGTGATTTTTATCTCATTTTTCCATGAAATTTCTCTGTGCAAACAGAATAGCCCCAGATGGGATGCCGCGTTCTGCGGCATCACATCTGGGGCTATACTGTTTGCCAATGTCCCACACCAGGCTTATATTGGTTACTGTAAATTCGGAAATTTTCGCGTGACTTTTATTTCGCGAATTTTCTATTTGCGAATTATTAGCGAGTTCTTGAATTCGCGAGTGAGTGTCCATGTATCATATAGAGTTTATAGTGACTCTTTATTAGCGAGAACTTTGAATTCGCGAGGCAACCAATTCGCGAATATTAGCGAAAATTAAGTTCTCGCGAATATTTCCGGATCTACAGTAATTTCACTCATACGATAGTCATGAGACATTCGTTAAAGAGCCTCACAATGCGGGCATCAATGTTCCTTATTTGCTCCCAAGACAGATTTGAGTTGTTCATAATAATTGTTCTCAAAACTATGGTGCGATGGTTGAGCAAAGTATGTGACAGTGTAGATTTACAAAAATTAGTGTCGTGCTTCGTGCAACTCTCACAACGTTCGCACGAATGTTGCAGTTTAATTTCACTCATACGATAGTCATGAGACATTCGTTAAAGAGCCTCACAATGCGGGCACTTATGTTCCTTATCTGCTCCCAAGACAGATTTGAGTTGTACATAATTGTTCTCAAAACTATGGTGCGATGGTTGAGCAAAATATGTGACAGTGTAGATTTACAAAAATTAGTGTCGTGCAACTCTCACAACGTTCACACGAATGTTGCAGTTTAATTTCACTCATATGATAGTCATGAGACATTCGTTAAAAAGCCTCACAATGCGGGCACCAATGTTCCTTATTTGCTCCCAAGACAGATTTGAGTTGTACATAATTGTTCTCAAAACTATGGTGCGATGGTTGAGCAAAATATGTGACAGTGTAGATTTACAAAAATTTTCAGCAACTGAAATGATTTGAATAGGGATTTGCGACAGGTTTGTAAAACATGTGATTAATTTGCAATGACTTTTCTACTGGTTGCCAATATTTTTGCCACATAAAAATTCTAAATATGCATGAAACTAAAAATTTCTTTCCCAAACTGTTGTTCACAACACATGCCAATCCTTGGTCACTTGAATGAATAGGGCATGACTGATTTGCAACTCTACATGTATTTGCAGTTGAAGGCTGTCGCATGCAAGTGAGATACGGGCTACAAGCAGGAAATTTCCACAAAATTATGATTATGTGATTATGTTTTTATACATTTATGCAAGAACATGTTTTAATGGACATGAAAAATAATCAATTCTGAAATGCTGATAATGCTTGTGAAGCTAAATACGAGTACATGGATTTTGAAGTTGAAAATATAGTCTCTGTAAAATTTCAGTTTAAATTTATAATATTGCAATGCTTTCTTGAAAGTCAACAGTTTTACCATTATTTTGATTATGAAGTCAACAGTATTTATTGTACAACATGTTAGCTTTTTAATAAAATCTTGCAACAACACATTCATTTATTTGAGCCTCGTCATTAGAAAACCAGATTTTTGCCTAAGCAAAAACAAAGGCGCAGATCAGCTTCGCAGTAACTGCGAAGCTGATCAGCGCCTTTGTTTTCGCTACATACCCTCTTCTTTCTAGATCTGAAAGTTCCAGCTTCTAGCTTTCTTCTGTGACTGCACAAGCCAGTTTGTGTCAGCCTGGTCGGAAAACCTGAAGTCTGGTTTTCTTGCGCTGCTGCTCATTTACTGTTACTGTCACAACAAAATAAATGAGCCTGTGCATGAGAAAACCAACAATTTGGGTTTCTGACCAGGTCCGACACAAACCGGGCTGTACAAGCACAGAAGATGGCTAGAGGCGTGAAATTTTGGATTTAAGAAGAAGAGGGACTGTACTATCCGTGTAGTGAAAACAAAGGCGCTGATCAGCTTCGCGGTTACCACGAAGCTGATCTGCGTCTTTGTTTTCGCATAGGCAGATTGTTGGTTTTCTCACGCACAGGCTCAAATAGAAGAAATTCATGTTTCACTAAATTTCACTTTACATAATCATATTCAACGTACTTTTTCAAAAAATACAAAGCCAAAATCATGACAAATTACAAACAGTCTGATGAAATAAATTACAAACAACTTTATTCAGTCCGGTCTATCACTTTAACTAGAAAAAAAAAATGTTTTTCTTCAAGACTAAATGAAATTTGGAGATTCAAAGCTCTAATAAAAAAAAAAAATCATACACGTTCAGCTAAAAACTTGAAAGAGAAAACCCTACAAAAATAAAGTTACAAAATTATATTGTCTAAGCACAAATATCACATATAGAAGAATCAAAACAGGACTACTCGTAAACCAACTTATTTTCCTAGACATTTTAATGTTTTGGTCATTATTAACACATTTGCAGCATTTTTTAATTGCAAAACTGGATGAAGCAGACTTGAACCATGTGAATATTTGAGCCGCCTCGTGGGAAAACCAACAATGTGGTTTCCGAACAGGTCTGGCACAAACCCAGCTGTACAGTCACAGAAGCAAGCTGGAAGCTTGAAATTTCGGATTTAAAAAGAAGAGGAAGTGTACTATCTGTGTAGCGAAAACAAAGGTGCTGATCAGCTTTGCGGTTACTGCGAAGCTGATCTGACCTGCTGTGCCTTTGTTTTTGCATATGCAGATTGTTGGTTTCCTCATGAGGTGGCTCATTTAGTTTTGCAATCTCATCTTTCATAAATCATTTACAAAAATAAAGTGGTTTACCGTATTTGATGAAAAAGCTTTTAAGAAAATGCTGAATGAATCCTGGTAGAGACAATGCATGAAATCTACCCAGTGGGCACATGACGTCATAATGACGTCATATCAACGTCGATGCGACGTCACGACGTCGCATCGACGTCGATCTGACGTCATTATGACGTCATGTGCCTGCTGGGTATACATAAAATGGCAAAAATCTATGCATAAAATGCAACATGCATTAAATTCAAAACAATATCAGTTTTGATTATGATTCACACAACTCTTTCTGACAGATCTACCTTGAGTGGTCTTTTCCAATTTTAATAAATGTGAAATGAAATTACTAATTTTATGTGCTAAAATGGCTTGCTATTAGCAAGCCATTTTAGCACATAAAATTAGCAATTTCATATCACATTTTGAAAAAGTCTAAACAGTTTCATAAATTTCATGTGAAATGACCAAAATTATTGTAACAGCTACTGCTGCTACATGTACTGTAAATTCAGAAATTTTCAAGTGACTTTTATTTTGCGAATTTATTAGCGAGTTCTTGAATTCGATAGTGTCCATGTATTCTATAAAGTTTATAGTGACTCTTTCTTAGCGAGAACTTTGAATTTGCAAGGTAAATAATTCGCGAATTTTAGCGAAAATTAAGTTATCGCAAATATTTCCAGATCTACAGTATTTTATTTTTGTAAGACCACTTCAATGGGATTTTAACAATTTGAAACCACAATCCATACTGGTAAGGCTTTGTTGCTTTATAAACCACCTGCAAAAGTCACCACCTGCTAAGGGTCAGTCTCAACACGGAAGTTTGTCCTGATCATCAAGACCTTTAAGCGATTGCCACCACTATTGACATTAGGAGAATTGGAATTGTTCGTCGAGACAACATGGAAATCATGGATGAAATATACAGTTGAATTACGATGTATACACCCATTTGTCAAGTTGTGTATTAAGCAAAATATGAGTTAAATATTTGTCATGGTGAATTTCTTAGTAGCATAATCAAATTCCCTGCAAAAGGTTAATATATTCATTATAGTAACAACTAAGATGTAGATGCAGCTCAGCTAATAGGCTTCAAATTTTTGCATCAGATTCTAACTGTTCTCTTGGATGAGCAGTTTCAGCAAGTGGGTTTGTGTCTTGCCTGGCATGGCTTACTTTATAAAAATTTCAACAGTAGTCAGACACTATGCTATATGCTGGCCTAAAGCTTAATACATAATTCCCATTGGAGAAAATCCCTCCAATTCTATCTAGTCAGCTTCTTATTTTTTTCCCTTTTGAGAAGATCCCTCAACTGCTTACTGGCTAGTTTCTTAAATTGTTTTTTTGTTTCTGCTTTGTAGAGGAAAAAACAACAACACAAAACCTCAACAGCTATCTAGTCAGTTTCTAAAAGCAAGTTTCTCTTTCTCTTTTGAGTTGAACCCTATACTTGTCAGTTTCTTAATTTAAAGTATTTTCCTTTTTGAGACAATCCCTCTATTGCTAAGTTGTCAGTTTCTTACACTCATTTTTGCTTTGAAAAAACCCATCTACTTATCTAGTCAGTTTCTAAAAACATGTTTCTCCTTTGAGTAGACCCCTCTAATTATATTTCTCCCATTTGAGAAAATCCCTCAACTGCTAGCTGGCCAGTTTCTTAAATATATTTCTGCTTTGACAAAACCCCTCTACTGCTATCTGGTAAGTTTCTTAAAAATGTTTTTTCCTTTTGAGAAGATCCCTCCCTTTTTCTTCTGTTTGAGCTCCTCTGGTGTCAGTGACCTTGGCCTTTGCATACTGATGTCTTCAGTTCTCGGCTCTACTCTATCCAGTTGGGCGTTGGCCAGCTTTGATGGGGATCCATTCTTGTTTGGACTTTGCTGCTGAAACAGAAAATGATTTTTTTTGTTGACATTTAAAATGGGGATACATCTTTGTTCAGCGTCGCTGCTGCAAATACAATCTAATTTAAAGGATTTTTGAATATAAACGAAAACTAAAATGTTAATTTAAACATGCATTAATTGAAAGACATGAAACTTTATGTTATAAAATAATAAATATCATGTTAAATGCATGGAAATTTGGGCTGGTCCAAAAGGCTTTCTTTATAAACGTAGACAATTCCTTAAAAATATATTCTTATGTTTGGAAATTAGAAATACGTGTACTGCAAATATTTTAGAAGATCAACAAAACTTAAAAGCAGACAAGAAAAAAAAAAAAAAAAAAAAAAAAAAAAAAACTGTCTTGCCTGCATGATTTTTAAACTGAATGTACATGCATATAATGCATACAAGTGTTAAATACACATCACACAAAGTAGAAATGCATACAACATGCCATATTTAGGCCAGATCTATAGCACAATATTGACACTACTAGCAAAATATTAGGATTTGGCTGCTGTGCAAGACAGCGTAAGTAGACAGTTCCTCATGTTGAAGCTCAAAATAATCACATTAAAGAATATTTTCTTAAAATATTTTAGGTTTAACTGAATATAACAAATGTATCTTGTTTTTCTGCCTCAAAACTGTTAATAAGCAAACAAAGAGTCAGACCGATGTTAATTAAAACATGCAAAACTTTTATATCACAGTCTTTAAAACCACTATACAGGTTTGCAGCACTAATGCCAACATTTAGCAGACAATAGCCTTGGCTACCCCTCCCCCACCTCAACCCCTCAACCCTATGTACAAACCCTTAGTCTACTTCACTATTAATTTTATTTTTATTACTGAACTTAAGTTTTTATTTAACTGCCCTACGACACAAAACATGCAATACTGAACCATCAGATATCTTTGTATACTGTTTCTTTTCAACACTTCTAGAGTCAGTTCAGGAGTATTTCAAAGCACATTTTTCAGTTTTATGGTTTGACTGTGAATAACTGAACATATTGTGCGTACTATGGAAATGAAAAATGGACTTTCGAGAAAGATATGCTCTAATGTACACATAAGTGTTCCTTTTTGTCAAACATTCTTAACAATTCATCGTGTGCCTGTCTAGTTGTTCTCATTAAAAAAATGTGTATCTGACATTACAAAATTTGTTACTTTCCTACTCTAAAACAAACTATATCTAAGCATATTTGTGTTTTCAATCATAGTTATGTGATTAATCAAATATAATATTTCATGCAATATTTTCTAGCAAACCACAGCAATGTGTCTACCATTTCAAGGCAAACTTTCCTCGCTTTCGCTTAAATCTTTTCCTTCCCTTGAAATAGAAACAAAATTTTCTTGTTAATGTTACTGTTAGAGCCAAATTATTCCTTTGCATCTTTGATACAGTAAGATTATCATTTTGCATCTTCTTGAGTATGTTTTTATGCTTCATAAGTCAACGGTTAGTTTTTGTTTGTTTTTCGTTTTCATCTTTATCCTTAAATTGCCCTATAAAAACAAGGGAATCTGATATAAAACCATGCACATTCTCCAAACAGGCCAGACAATGTCTTGTAGGGAGCACGGTGGCGTAGTGGTAGAGCTTCGGACTCCGAATTGAGAGGTCCTGGGTTGATCCCCACAAGCATCACTGTGTTGTGTCCTTGAGCAAGGCACATTAACTCCCTACAGTACCGGTTAAACCCAGCAAGCTTGGCTCCGTCCTGACATGACTGAAAAATTGTTGACTAGGATGTTCAGCCTCAACACAAACAACAAACAAACAAACAGACAATGTCTTTCCTCGAAGAAAAGTTCATTCTAATAATCTTAATTTTCGTTATTCATTTGTTTCAACCCCTAATATACAGACAACAAATTAAGCTTTCTACCTTTGATAAAGCACACCTGACCTGCCCAGGTCATTAAGCAGCTCTTTCAACCTTGGCAGAAATTTTTACCCAATTATCATATTTGAAATTTTACCAATGGTTCATATTCCCAGCTAGAAAGGAAAAAAAAGCTAGTTAAAACTGTGTAAAGTTTGAATTCTATTTAATGTCTTTGACAAGAAAAGAATGAATGACATACTAACATACATCAAGCAACAATTAATTTCACAAGTAATAAAGGGACTTCATGCTAGAAATGCAAACCAAATGAATAAAACATACTGAAGAAAAACAAAATCTGACTCAAACAAAACAATATGATGCAAATAATAAAAAAAATAAGAAAAATCGACCAGACAAGGAGGATATATGATGAGAAATAGAAAAAAATATTCATGAAAAAGTATATTCAATATAAATTATTCATGAAAAAGCAGAATATTCAATGTAAATCATTCATGGACTAAAAAGAATATTCAGTTTAAAGCATTCAAGAAAAAGAATATTGAATGTTACTTATGAAAGCTTATACAAAGTAAAATATTCATGAAAAATTCATGAAAAAGGCTGCTGAATGTAAATTATTCACGAAAAAGCATATTCAATGTAAATTATTTATGAAAAGCATATTCAATGTAAATTATTTATGAAAAGCATATTCAATTTAAATTAACCATGAAAAGAATATTTCATTTAAATTATTCATGAAAAAAGGATATTTAGTGTAAATTAATCATCAAAAAGAATATTCAATTAAAAATATTCATGAAAAAGAATCATGAAAAAGAGTATCAAATGTAAATCATTCATGAAAAAACAAAAAAAAACAACAAAACAAAACAAAAAAAAAAAAAAAAAAAAAAAAAAAAACATTGCTAACACATCATAACTAATACCAGAGGACCAATGGTCCTGTAAACGCTCACCTGAGATCTGCTGTATATACAAATGTTATAGAAAATAGTCCCAGTATAGGGGCAGATGAAGCCCTTGAGCCATTTTTTTTTTCAGAATAATCAATATACTGTCCATACAAGTTTTTCCCTTCAAATGACATTTTAACAGTTTACCCATTCAAATACATAGACAACCCATGTTGACCTTGCCTTAAAATAGGTCAAGGTCATCACAGGGTCATGATTTATACATATATTGTAGTACTTGAGTCATCGATGCTTCATGCCAAGTTTCTTCGAAATCGGTCCACCGGTTTCGGAGAAAAAGATTTTTGAAGGGTTTATACCATATATGGGCATGGTGGCCATCTTGGTCATGTGACCTTGATTATTTATATACACATTGATTCCCCCATTCTATAGATGCTTCACATGAAATTTGGTTTTGATTGGCCCAAGTGGTTTCAGAGGAGAAGATGTTTGAATATTATGGTAATATACATGTATAATGCCCCGGGGCTGGGGCAAATGAGCCCCTGGGGTCCAATTCTTTTCAGAATCATTAATATTCAGTCCTACTGCCCATTTCTTGCAAGACTTTCACTTTAAATGACATTTTGAAAGTTTTCCCCATTCAAATGCATTAGCGACCTATGTTGACCTTGCTGTAAAATAGGTCAAGGTCATCCAAAGGTCATAATTTATAAACACATTGTAATACTTCAGTCCCCAATGCTTCATGCCAAGTTTTGTTGAAATCGGTCCATTGGTTCAGGAGAAGAAGAATTTTAAAGGGTTTTTACCATATATGGGCATGGCGGCCATCTTGGTCATGTGACCTGGATTATTTATAAACACACTGATTCCCCCTTCCCATAGATGCTTCCTATAAAATTGGGCTTTGATTGGCCAAGTGGTTTCAGAGAAGAAGATCTTTGAATATTTTTTGTAATATACATGTATATTGCCCCGGGGTGGGGGCAGACCAACCCCTGGGGTCCAATTTTTTTTCAGAATTACCTACCTTCAGTCCATTTGCCCATTTCCTGCAAGACTTTCACTTTAAATGACATTTTAACAATTTTCCCCATTCAAATGCATGGGCGACCTATGTTGACCTTGCTGTAAAATAGGTCAAGGTCATCCAAAGGTCATAATTTATAAACACATTGTAGTACTCTAGTCCCCGATGCTTCATGCCAAGTTTCGTTGAAATCGGTCCAGTGGTTCCGGAGAAGAAGAATTTTGAAGGGTTTTTACCATATATGGGCATGGCGGCCATCTTGGTCATGTGACCTGGATTATTTATAAACACATTGGTTCCCCCTTCCTATAGATGCTTCATATAAAATTTGGCTTTGATTGGCCAAGCGGTTTCAGAGAGGATCTTTGAAAATGGTGGACGACGACGAACGACGGACGGACAACGGACGATGGACGGACGCCGGATCATGGCCATCCTATAAACTCACCTTGTGAGCCTAACGGCTCAGGTGAGCTAAAAATTGAATGTTATGCCAGAAACATCATCATATATCCTCCTTATTTAGTATGTTGGAAGAACTATACCCAATGGAAAAAGTTATAGCTGAGCTTCTCGAAGATTCTAAATCTAGTGACATATAAAGAACAAACCAAGATGTCACAATAAACATAAAGACAAGGCAACTTAAGAGATTCTAACAACAAAACTTCCTACAGACCCTTACTGAAATCAAACAATACTTTAGGTCCTTGCCACAGTACTAAAGTGGGATTATAGGGAAAGTGAGGCCACTGCGAGGGGTTGTTTCACTTCTAAAATATACTTCACATGATATCAGTCTATATTTTCAGTGCAAATGTAAAATTCAGTGATTTTTTTTCAGCTGTAAAAATTTAAAATTTGATCAGAAAAATTTTGATATTTTTAATAATTTTGCTCAAAACATACATTGTGGTACACGTTCTAACGAGTTCCAACAATGTATGTTTTGGATCAAAAATAAGAAAATTAGGTATTGTAACCCCTGCAAACCCCAGTTTTTCTATATAAAAGTGGGGTTTACAGGGGTATGCATTGCAAGGACATGTTTTCCTGATGGTTATGGCAATTTTCACTTGCTCTGCTGAATCATGAAAATTCTAAGTTTTCAACACAAAAGATGAAATACATTTGGTATTCGCATAAAAAAGTAAATATCCTCTATAATTAAGCTTTCATATTGTCTTTTCAAATTTCTTCTAAAAATCCTCACATTGTTTACAATGACATAAAGTGAAACAGCGCCCTCTCGAGGCTACCACAGTTACCATGGTGATTCAGACACAAGGTGAAGGTCACGGGGTGCCATGCAGGTCATGTGATCAAGTCACACTTAACCTACTTTATCGGCTTTGTCAGAGGACAAAGATTTTCTCGAATCGGGAGTGTGGATACTTTCCCCTGACCTTGCCGGTGTGATCATGCTGGCGCTCTCTAGAGCCTCGTCGTCCGACAGTCCGCCGGTACTCGCAGCCTGGAGGAAGTTAGAGGGCACCAGTCCACGCTGTCCGTTCAGCTCTCCCATGAAGAAACCATCGTCATCCATTTCACCAAAAATCATGATGATGTCCCCAACTTTGAAAGACAGTTCAACCTGTGTAAATAAATGACACTTGTTCAACAAATTGCTGAATAAGACAAAGGACTTTTCAAGTGAACTTGTTAAAGTTATCAACAGATTGTTATATACTCTGGATATGGTGTTTAGGTCTGTAATACAAAAGCCTTTGTTGTTTGGCTGAAAGGTACGTGAGCCTTCTCATAAGAAATGAAGTTTTAAGTGTCTCCAACTAGCTTGGCAACAAACCAGAACGTACACCAACATAAGAGCCATGTCATGAGAAAAACGGATTTTTGCCTATACGAAAACAAAGACGCAGACCAGCTGTGCAGTAACTGCACAGCTGATCAGCGCCTTTGTTTTCGCTACTCGGATAGTACAATTCATCATCTACCTCCACACAATATTTCAAGCTTCTTGTCATCTCCTGTGACTGTACAGGCCGGTTTGTGTCGTACCTGTTCGGAAACTACATTGTTGGTTTTCCCACGAGGCGGCTCAATTATGATAACTTGGTAATGACTGAATGTCATCAACTTTTCAGTCATGTTAAGAGACAGCCACTGCTTTCTGGGGGCTAACCAGTACTATAGGAAGCTTAGAATGTCTCACTCAAGGATACTACTTGGTGGAGGTAGTAATCAAACCCAGGACCTCTCACTCCCGAGTCCTGTACTCTCTACCACTAGGTCACAGAGCTCCCCTATATTCTCTTCTTTAAACCTCTGCATCCACATTAGGAGACAATTATTCAAGACCATATTCATACATCGGCACTGACTGGTACCACCATTTAAAGCAGCCAAGTCCAGACCCACAGGCATGATAAACAGATGGCATATAAAAGAAAAACTACCAAGCCTGCAATAATACCTCTGCATCCACATTAGGGGAGAGTTCTTGAGGGTCATAATCATACATTGCCACCATCCTCCGGACTGGGACCTCTCCAGGGGTAGGGGTCAGACCGGTGGGGCTAAGCTGAAGGCCATTACTGGTGATTGGCTTCATGTACTTGTCTGAACCTGAAATATTGACAAAATTATATCATTAAACAATTGATATTTGAAGGGAAATTGTTAGCAGCTTTCTGAATCGGCCTTACACAAACTCTGCTGTTCAGCCATAGAAGATGGCTATTGGCTAAATGCAAGCAACTTAAAAAAAAATAAAAACATGCAGTCATCAAATATCCATGTAGCCAAAACAAATATCAGCAAATTAAGATATCATATATTTGTGGATTGGATGTCAAAAATAGTGACAGTATATCTTCTTGTGAACTGATGTCATGAATATTGGAAAACTCAGGATTTTAAGTCATTGATGACGCTCATTCTTGGTAGAAAACACTGTGTTGTCTATCTCAAAAGTGTAAACGCAGACACATCCATCTGACCCCAACCCCTAATATCTCTGACTGAATATCCAACATACATGTACATCCCAAAGAGACAATTTTGAGTACTGAGCCACAGCATGGGAAAACCAACAATCTGCATATGCGAAAACAAAGGCGCAGATCAGCTTTGCAGTAACTGCGAAGCTGATCAGCGCCTTTATATTCGCTGCATGGATAGTACAATCCTTCTTCTTAAATCAGAAATTTCAAGCTTTTAGCCTGCTTCTGTGACTGTACAGGCCGGTTTGTGTTAGACCTGGTTGGGACCCTAATTGTTGGTTTTCTCATGCACAGGCTCTACTGTAATCCCCTCAAATCCATCCTGATAATCTGGAACATGAAGTGATACTAAGTGTCAATAATACCTGACATCTTGGAGCCTGGCAAGCTGCTACTCTCATGAACCTCTTTCAGGAGCTGTTCTTTCAGTTCCGGGTCATCGACCTGTACTTCTGACACCATGTTACATGGTATAAAACCAATCCTTCCCCCACACTCCCCCTTGTAGAATCCATCAGGATCTTTGTCCCCAAACACTTTAATGACCTGCCCCTCTCGGAAAGGGAGCTCTTCATCTAAGGCATCCACATTCGGGGACATTGTTTCCGGATCATAATCAAATAATGCCACAAATAGTCGAACTCTATTGTCATCAATGGGTGGATTAATTTCACCACTTATTGAGTCTGCATCACTTCCATCACCGAAATCATCATTTTGCAAAGAAGTTCTTGGCTTTACCACACCAGAGGAAAGATTGTTTGCATTTCTATCTTTTTGTTGTAATGGACTAGTTACTGGACTTTTACCCGCACTTAAACTTCGCTGAGGACTGTTTCTCTGACCATGTGATCTGATTCGATCACCACTCTGAGACCGTGATAATCCTGAATCATCATGAAATTCCCTCGGGCTAGCCTTTCTAGGGCTTCTTGGATCCCTTGGGCTTTCCAGATTGTTCTGTTTCTGACCTCTTGGGCTTATACCTCTTCCTGGACTTTGTGAGTTTCTAGGACTATTTTTTCTGGAGGAGCTACTTTCCCTAGAGCCTCCTTTCCTTGAGGAACTACTTTCTCTTGGACTGGTCACCCCCCTTTGTTTATGCACACTTTCATTAATATCACAACTATCGCTATTTTGTTTAGATTTAGAAAGATCTTTGCCGGGACTACTTTCCCGATAACCATCGCGTTTGTCCATACTGGCACTATATTTTTGCTGTTGTTTGCGATTTTGTCTGGAACTAATTTTTGATGATGTCACACTTTCTGATGAGTCTGTTTTTATCATTTCATGCTCACTGTCTGGCACATCAATAGAGTTTGTAATTTCATTACTACTCTCTCTCGTTATTTCTGAAAAATAAACCAAAAGTTAGGATATCAATTTAGACTAATCAGATGTACATAATATGTTAATACATGTACGTGTATTTTTCAAGGAAAAACAATGGTCTACGTTGTTTTCAGTGGCTTTTAGTATAATACATGTAATTATGTGATACATGTAGCAATGTTTTTGATAACCTAGTTTTAGCACAATGGTCAAAGACACAGGCCAGTTTTAAAAAATCTGCCTATCTGCAATTTTAATACCACCATTAATTTAGTAGATCCAAAAACAGTTACTTAGTTACTTCTATGAGCAGCCCGCGAAGCTGATCAGCACCTTTGTTTTCACTACTCAGATAGTACAATTCCTCCTCTACTAAACTTCAAAATTTCAAGCTTCTAGCCTGATTTTGTAGCTGTACAGACCAGTTTGTATCGGACCTGTTCGGAAACCACATTGTTGGTTTTCCCACGAGACGGCTCATTTTATGTCTGAAAATACGATCCCTCACCTATGGCAGGTACAGCTCGCCGGCTGTCTTTAGCACCAACTGTTTCCCTCTGACCTGCACCAGGCTGTTCCCTCTCTTCACTGTTTACACGCTTTACTCCTGATCCAGTGTCCCGATCTGCACTATTCTCCCGATTAATTCCCACTCCTGAGTCACTATCCCGACTGTTTACTCTCTTAAAGGCTCCTCCTGAATCCTTTTCCTGACTATTCACCCTTTGGAAAGCACCTGGTGAATCTTTGTCCCTACTCCCGATCACAGGACTTTTAACCTGATTCCCAATCACAGGACTTTTAACTTTTTGAATAACTCCTTCAGAAACTGAATTTATTTTACTATGTGCCATTCCACCTGATTCCTTGTTAGTGGAAGGACTTTTGGCAGTCTCTGTCATCCCGGTGTTTTCTTTGTTTTGATTTCGGCGAGGTGATTTGGTTGGAGGTTTGACAGATTTCCCTTCATTGGTTGGCTTCATTTCCTGTAAGTGATAAAAATGTAAAGTTAGACACACAACAAAATAAATGATGAAACTTAGTAGATCTGCTTCTCATGCAGTGAATATGATGAAGTATCTTTTTTCTTTTTGACCACACATGTATCTAAGCAAATTTTCAAGCATTAATTTCTATCATATAGTTGTTTCTTATATGTCATATTTTGTCCCTGAATTGCAATAACAGCAATACTTAGGCTCAGATAATGTCTTACTATCTGCTCCCCTGTTAGCACAGACTCTATGGGAAAGTTTAGATACTGCTGTTACTGCCTTTTCACCTTCAACAAAATTCTGTCATTAATACATTACAGTGCACGCCCATCACAAGATTTTATTACACATTATGAAAACTTGCCCATGCAATATACAGAGATTATTTTCACCTGAACAAATTCAAAATTTCTTGAGAAAAATGTTGATATTTTTCTTATTTTTGCTCAAACATAGATTGTGGGTACACGTTAGAACCGCCTCGCCGAGGCGGTTCTAACGAGTACCCACAATCTATGTTTTGGAGCAAAAATAAGAAAAATAGGTATACCCCTGCATACCCCAATTTTGCTATATAAAAGTGGGGTTCAGGGGGGTATATATTACACGGACATGTTTTCTTTATTATGATTTTATCAAAATGTCTTAATCAGCTTGAATCAGCTTGAAAAAGAATAAAAACGTTTATTTGTTATTTTTTTCTGAGAGAAATGCCATTAATTAATTAAACAATCACAGAAATGTAAACTGTGAAAATTCTAATAACACTCTTTCTTAAGATGCAGCCTGATCCTCATCTTCACTGTATAATAAAATAAAATAAACAAAACAACCATTAGAAAACTCCACAGCAATCATGCTTCAAAACCATTAAAAGTCTACTACACTGTCACCACCTCACAAAAAGCATGCAAAGCAACTAGACACATGCAGCCTTGTACACATGTAGCAGTGCTTTCGTTATTCCATCAAGTGTTTGAAAGTTTGCTTATTAATCTTTCACATTCAATTTACACATGATTTTGGTTTTTAGATGGCTGGACTGATAATCTTATGTATTTGGATAAAAAAGTGTCAATGTTTTGACATACAGTCAATAGACATAATTGTTCGTCACTCGGCAATCAGCTGATATTTCGTAGTGTGTTTGTTGTTTGTGTTTGGCTTGCGCGTTATAAATTAATCATTCAGAATTCCAATAATTGACTATTACGTCATAGACTGACACGTGCTGATGACGTCATATGTCAAAGTGCGTGTCATCTGCTTCACAAATGTAAATAAATAGCTGTCAAAACAAATGGGTAAAATAAGATCTGAATTGAGTAGTGAGGTGCGGGAATTAATTGTGGAAAGTTACAGGAATAATAAAAACAAGTCAGAATTATCTAAAGTATTGGGGATACCCAGGACTACAATAAGCAGTGTGATTAAGAAATTTGAGGAAAGCGGTAGTACAGAGAATCGAAGTGGGAGGGGTAGGCGGAGGTTGTTTACCGTTAGAGACGAAAACAAACTTTCGCGGGTGCTAAAACAGGGTCGCCGTCAAACTTTGTCAGACATTACCAATACTGTGAATGAGGGCAAGGACCGTGCTTTCTGCCAGAAAACTGTTGAAAGAAAAATTCATTCACTGGGCTATAAACGGAGGGCAGCAAAGAAGAAGGTCGTGGTGCGGGAGGTCAATAAGAAAAACAGAGTAAACTGGTGTAAGGAAAGGAAGAATTGGACAGTTGAAGATCAGTGGAAGAAATGGATATTTAGCGATGAAAGTCAGGTGGTTATTGGTGAAAACAACAGAATTTATGTATGGAGAAAAGACGATGAGAAGGACCAACCCCATCTTGTGTGCCCAGCTCCGAGACGGCGACTTAGTTTAATGATCTGGGGATGTGTCTGTTACGATGGTGTGGGAACTTTAACATGTGTAGAAGGTAACATAAATGCTGCCAAATACATTGATATAGTTGACAATAATTTGTGGCCAGTCATTGCTGCACACTTTACTGACAAACCGTACGTGTATATGGACGATAACGCTCCTGTTCATAGGGCCAATGCTGTGAAAGTGTTCATGGAAAATAACGAAATAAATACAACAACTTGGCCAGCACAGTCCCCTGATTTGAATATAATTGAAAACTTATGGCTGAAAATTAAGAGAAGCCTACAGCGCCGCGCAACCTTCATACATACGCGCCAAGACCTCCTGGCAGAAATCCGACGTATCTGGGAAAGCGTCACCGTAGAATACATACGAGAACTTTATTCCACCATTCCTACCAGAATCCTTGAAGTCATAAGAATGAAGGGAAATCTCACAAAATATTAAGGTAAGATGCTTCTTACTTTTGTTGAGATGTTACAATGATTAAATGATAAAATATTCATGGCTAACGTCAGCTGACGTCGTAGTGACGAACAATTATGTCTATTGACTGTACATATATTTAAAGTATGTTCATTACACCTTTTTCTGCATGTTACTTATGTTACTAACTAGACAGAAGCTAATTATACTAGTTATAGCCGTTTCACCATAGCAGTAGACAGCTCAACTGTCAACATGATTGCAACCAGAGCAACTTGCTAATGAAATTCATAACATTTTGGTCAAGTTCATTCTCATCTCAATTGCTTCTTTACAATTCATAGTGTAATCTTTTACCTGGTGTTAGAGGCAAAGCTGATAATTACCCATATTAAGGTATTATGGGTTACACCATAGAAAACTTGTCTTCAGGTATTACCATAAGGTCCAAAACAAAATTGAATACAATGTGCGACAACAGAAGATTGCTACAAGTTTGAAATTTTAGAATTATTAACAAGAGGACATGCACGCTGGTTATCTAGAGACAACCAACACGATTGAGAATAACCGACACAGATGAAGTCAATTTCTGACTAGTATTCCAACACCTGTTGGGAATGATCTTTGGAAGGAAGTTGTTCCCGGACGTAACATATGAGCCGCCTCATGGGAAAACCAACAATCTGCATATGCAAAACCAAAGGCGCAGACCAGCTTCATGGTAACCGCGAAGCTGATCAGCGCCTTTGTTTTCACTACTCGTATAGTACAATTCCTCCTCTACTTAACTCCAAAATTTCAAGCGTCAAGCCATCTTCTGTGACGGTACAGGCCGGTTTGTGTTGGACTTGGTCGGAAACCAAATTGTTGGTTTTCCCACGAGGCGGCTCATATTGTTGCGCATTGATTATATCTGGGTTGGTTGGTCTCAGTCCCTTTGGTTGTCTCTTGATAACCAGTTTGACTTTTGTAATCTATGAAATCACAAATTTCATATTCCCTCTTGAATAAACACCTATGTGAAAAATTGGAACCAATATGTCACATTTAGGAATTGTGACTTATTTGTGTATGTTTAGTTTTCTGAAGGTGAAATTTATGCTGTCATTTGTATCCAATCACTATGGGACTGGGGAATAGTGTGCCTTTCAATTTTTCTATTTTCGGAATTGTGACATTTATGTGTGTTCAATTCATTGTTTTTACGCAGGTGTAATTTATGCACCAATCATTTGTATTCACTGCCACTATAGGTCCCGGGAATAGCAGGGATTTTAAAATTTGTATTCTAAAAACTCTGCTAAAGCCTGGCATGGCGGGGTCAAATTTGTGGTAAAATCCCTGCTAAAAGCCCAACCACCAGGGGCTAACAATAATAAAGAACAACAGTGGGAAGTTGTGCTGATGAAAAACAAATATGAAAAGGGGGGGGGGGGGCTTGACTGTCTGCAGGTAAATGTAGGGATAGTAAAATCAATGTGAAAATTTTGTAACAACTAATAGTTAATTTGAATTGATGTGACAATGTACTGGTGGAAAATTAAAAATTAAGTAATATTCCATAAGCTCATATGTGCCTCTTCAGCTCAGGAGAGCTAACAAGCATTTGCTCAGGTGAGCGAACATTGACAAAATTGCTGCTTTTCAATACATGGTGTATATTATTATCATGGAAAGTATTACATGGTGTAATATTTTTGATATTAGGCAATTTTCTCCCCTTTGACAATGATCTCTTCACACCTCCTATTGTAAACTTGTACACTAGGAATATATTATTGGGGAATTATCTCTTGACCAATTCAATTGATTTACCAACTCCTCAGGTCAAGTTGTGAAAGGGACACCTGATGTATTCATGAACTTGACAAGGTAATTGCCAATTATATTGGCTACCCTTATTGTGAAATAGCCATAAATATCCCGCATTTGCCTGTGTCTCTGAATGTTTAAAATTTGATCTATTTGTTTTACTGCTGCAAATGAGAAAACACAAAACAAATAATATATAAGAGAAAATAACACAAAACATAAATGAAAAAATGAATGACACATAAATGAGATACCAGTTTGTTATAAATTTCACTTCAAACTGTTTAAGATAAGTCTCACATGTGTTGAAAGTGGTATTACTGAGAAAAAACCAGTGAAACAAAATCCAGTGTGAGAAATTAGGGTGTGAGATGAAAAAATGTGTCAAAAGACAGGGGCTTGTGGGCTGTTACCATGAAATTTACGATGAGTTTGAACAGTGTTCATGTGGTACTGATAATTACAAAACAAACACCAAAGACGCACAATTTTCAAGCTACGCAATCATATAGATAATTATGTAACTTTTGTATGGCTAGTAAATTATACAGCAGCAATGGCTTTTTATATACAAAATAGTTTTTATCTATGATAACATTAAAGCATTTTAGAAGAGAGACATGTATCAAAACATACTCAGTAAGGATTAAGATATGGCAATCTTATACATGAAAGCATTTTTATATTTTAATAAAATGCATTAGGTATGAGGTCAGATATGGTATTTATATTTTATCTCTTTCATGCTTAAACAAACTCAAAAGGTTCCAAAGAAAAGGATTTAATAATCTTTTCTCCCATCACCTCAAAGCTTTAAAGCCACCATGCCTTTGACACTTTCTGGTATGGAAAAACCCAAAACCACTCCAAATGCACCATGTCTAACCTCTGGCAGAAAGATTTCTTCAAAATCTGAACTGTCATTGGATAATCCATTAACCAATGGGGGCCTAGATACTTTGTTATGAGAAATTTCATTGGTTGGTTCAGGAGAGCTGCTGGTTTCCTCTTCGACTTCAGGAATATCAGATAACTCAGAACAACTACTATCTATGTAGGCATCCTGATAACCATTTGTTAATACTGCTCTCTGTCGAAAGAATTGAAAACATTATCTCAGATATGAATACAGCTTTAGCCTATAACAAATTAAATTGTGATTTTATATGCAAGGCCTTACATAAGACAAAATGACTCAACAGAACGAAAGTCAATTTCACAGGCATTCAAATTCCCTAATAGAAAGAAGGTTAATTCATTACCATCCATTCACATTAATATTTGATATGGTACTATAGGCCCCAACAAGTTGCTGTTTGACAGAGCTTTGTAGTAGTATTTAGATGTTTTGTATGACTGTTTATATGAATTTATCTTAAAATGATGAAACAATTTCTTGCACAAACTAAACAGTTCCTAAACTGTGTCTCAAATATGTTTTGAAGTTCATACAATGGAACAACATTAAATATGTAAACAGACAACAGACAATAAACAATCACAATAATACAATTGAATTTCATCATAATTAAGCACTAACTTCCTGATTTTTACATATTTGTTTGATCATCTAAACTCTAGGCTGCTTGCAAATCACAAAAGGACCATTCCAGCACAACTGATTGCAAAAAATGTGTGACAATCATACATTTTATTGACAACTTGTTTTATAAAGCAATGAGAAGGAAATGGTGATCTGTTGAGACCAAATGGCATTTCCTTTTATCAATCTTATTACATGTATATCTGAAATTGCCCTTTCCATCTACAGCAGGCTGTATGCAGCACAAAGCAAACGGTAATCCTTCATATATAGTTTGTTATCAAATTACGAAAAGATAGACACATAATGTTCTTTTTGCATCAGTTCACCTGATTATGGGACCTTCATTTTGGAATTAAAAACATGTTGGTTTGCCTTCCAATGAGACTTATTGCTTCCCTTGAGAAATTTTGGAAATATACTGTGTCAAAGCTCAAATCATATGAAGGAGCACCATTACAGCAAAACATCACTCATATCACACAACAGAAGACAGTTTTTACTATTTTTCTAAATGCAATCCAAAACTATGTTTTTGATTTGTGAGTGCAAAAAGACATTTTGCAAATTTCCTTTCTTCAACTTATTCAATAATTCCAAATTCACAAGCAAGTTTAAGCTTACAGCTATTCGTTATACGCAAGAAATTTAAATTCTCACTATGAGCAAATTACATATGAGCCTCAACGCGAGAAAACCGGTCTTCGGGGTTTCCGACCAGGTCCGACACAAACCGGCCTGTACAAGCTCAGAAAAGAGCTATAAGCTTGAAATTTCGGATTTAAGTAAAAGAGGAATTGTACTATCCGAGTAGCGAAAACAAAGGCGCTGATCAGCTTCGCGGTTACCGCGAAGCTGATCTGCGCCTTTGTTTTCGCCTAGGCAAAAATTCGGTTTTCTCACGATGCGGCTCATATGCTCCAAAACCATAACCCTAACTGTATATAGTATCCATGTAAATTTGTAGGAATTTATATGACATGAAATCTAAGGCTTTGTGAAACAGTGACAGAGAAATCTGATAACGATCAAGATAATTTTTTCTACTGTTCATAAACTCAGCTTTCTCATGAGAATTGCAGTAAATGTACTGACAATTCAAATCTAAACCAACATATTCATATTTTGTTGATACTTTTTAGTGTTTCCAGATAATACTTATCAAACATGTGTCCATAACATAACTTTAATAGAGAAATAAAGAAATGCATCATTGTCATTATCAAACATCGATGCCATGTTTCTCTATGTTAGTAAAACCAAAGCCAAAATCTGACAGAGCCAAACTACAAGTTATAGTCACATGACCAGTGCTCACTAGGTGTCAGGTGACTGTACAGTAGTCATGTGACCTGTGCAGAGGTCATGTGATAGCCACATGATATTACCTGAAGTCCAGGAATGTCCTGGAATGCTGAGTCAATCTCTTCATCAGGGTCCACACCATGTAAAGGAGATTTCTGTAAAAGCAAAATAATAAACCATTCTAAACGCCTTTTTTAGCTCACCTGAGCCGAAGGCTCACAGGTGAGCTTATAGTATACCCATGCTCCAGCGTCCGTCGTCGTCTGTCCATTGTTCACAATTTCAAAGATCTTCTCCTCTGAAACCACTTGGCCAATCGAAGCCAAACTTCACATGGAGCATCCTTGGGAAGAGTGAATGAAAGTTTGTATAAATGGTCAAGGTCACATGACCAAGATGGCCGCCATGGCTATAAATAGCACAAACATTTAAAAATCTTCTTTTCCAGAACCAGAAGGCCTATGATTTTGAAACTTGGCATGAAGCATCAGTCAATGGAGCTCTACAAAGTTTGTATAAATCATGACCCTGGGATGACCTTGACCTTTTTTATGGCAAGGTCAACTTAGGCTGCCCATGCATTTGAATGGGAAAAAAATAGGAAAATGTCAATTAATGGCAAAAAACTTGCTAGGAATGAGCAAATGGACAGAATATTCATGTTTATGAAAATATTTTGAGCCCAGAGGGTTGTCTGCCCCTGCCCTGGGGCTATATACATGTGTATGACCATAATATTCAAACATTTTCTTCTCTGAAACCACTTGGCCAATCAAAGCCAAACTTTATTTGGAGCATCCTTAGGAAGAGTGAATGAAAGTTTGTATAAATGGTAAAGGTCACCTGATCAAGATGGCCTCCATGGCTATAAATAGCAAAAACCTGTAAAAATCTTCTACTCCAGAACCAGAAGGCCTACGATTTTGAAAGTTGGCATGAAGCATCAGGCAATAGAGCTCTACAAAGTTTATATAAATCATGACCCTGAGATGACCTTGACCTTTTCTACAGCAAGGTCAATTTAGGCCGCCCATGCATTTGAATGGGAAAACATAGGAAAATGTCATTTAATGGCAAAAAACTTGTTTGGAATGAGCGAATGGACAGAAGATTTATGTTTATGAAAATACTTTGGGCCGAGAGGGTTGTCTGCCCCTGCCCTGAGGCTATATACATGTGTATGACCATAATATTCAAACATCTTCTTCTCTGAAACCGCTTGGCCAATCAAAGCCAAACTTTATGTGGAGCATTCTTAGGAAGAGTGAATGAAAGTTTGCATAAATTGTCAAGGTCACATGACCAAGATGGCCACCATGGCTATAAATAGCAAAAACCTTGAAAAAATCTTCTTCTCCAGAACCGAAACGCCTATGATTTTGAAACTTGGCATGAAGCATCAGGCAATGGAGCTCTACAAAGTTTATATAAATCATTACCCTGGGTAGGGATGACCTTGACCATTTTTACAGCAAGGTCAACTTAGGTTGCCCACACATTTGAATGGGGAAAATTGTTACAATGTCATTTGAAGGGCAAAACTTTCAGTAAATTGGCAAATGGACCGAATCTTTATGATTTAAAAAAGAAATTGACTCCAGAGGTTGCTCTAACCCTGCCCTGGGGTTATATACATGTATATTAACATTCTAGTCAAACAAGTTTATTGGTATATATCTCAGGTCTCAGGTGAGCGTTTACAGGACCATTGGTCCTCTGGTTTTAAATACTCAACTTCCCATAAAGCTATGGAAATGTCAGAATAGTCACCTCTGTTTTGTGTGACTTCTATTTCTACCCAACATTTTGATGAAAGGACACACAAATGGCCTGCATTTTAATTCTGACATTCATATTTTTGCAAGGCAGTCTTAGACACTAGTAGATGTTTACCAGGACACACATTATGACAGCCGTGTCAGTAACTGCACAGCTGATCAACACCTTTGATTTGGCGGATAGAACAATTCCTCTTCTTTTTTAAAACCAAAATTTCTGACCTCTAGTCATCTTCTGTGACTACACAGGTTGATTTGTGTCAGACATGGTCAGAAACTTGCGAGACAGGTTTTCTTGCGTCGCGGCTCATTAATCAGTCAGCTAGCAGGGTACAAATTTCTCAAAGGCATGGTGTGCCAAATTATTTTTTGGGAGGGACAAAACCAATGCTTTCTGCATAGTACCAATGTCATAAGGAATATGTGTGTCTTACTCATTGACACAACCTAGCATTGGTAGGTTTCAACCCCAGAAAATAACGTAAACCGCAATATTTACCCTTAAACCACCCTTTATCGAGGCCTCAGTGGCTATAGCTTTAGCAGCCCCAGCAGTGATCTCCTGGATCAGGTTTTGAGGGAGCCTCACAACCTCTGAGTCGGTTGATTCCTTCCTGTCCTTAGTGATGGTTCGGACTGTCAGCTGTTTTGGTATGAATCCTCTGAAGTCATCGGATGATAGCACAGCATGGTCATCTGTAATAGATGTTTTGTCTTTACATGGTCACTGAAGAGCGCAGTATGGCCCATCTCTTTTCTCATAATCACGAACCAAGCTGTACAGACACATCTTAAAAGTGTAATTTTTGGAGAAGGCAGGTCTGCAGTTGTGTAGCGAAAATAAAGGAGTTGAAATGTTCACATAACTGTTTTTGCATAATAACATTTGGAAATTTTCATGAAGTAATGGAAGGGTGATTTTAGGTTGCTTTGAATTTTGCATTTTTCCAAGCTTATGTCAAAATGATCAGTTTTCCTAACAACACTTTCCCAAGGCAGTCTTAATTTTTTTGTTTAACCAGAACGAATTTCTTATGTCTCTTATGTATACAAGCTTCACAAGTCAATGACAACTGTTTAAGTATGTGCAAGACCACGATCAGGAGCTGCTACAATCAGAATCAAAATCCTGTCTTCAAAATAATCTGAAAAAAAAAAAAAAAATCAAATAGATAACAATGAATTACTCTGTAAAAGCTTACTTGTGGCTCCCTTGGTTTCCTTAGCTGGTTGCCCGTCTGCATAGACCATATAGCCAGTAACTAGAGCACCATTAGAGAAGCCTGATGTATCTATGGTAACAGGGAACCAGGTCAATAGTAATGTCCCCTCCTGGGGCCCTGACTCCACCTGGACGTTGATCGGTGGCTCAGGTACACCTGTGAAAGATCAAAATAGATGTATACTTCAATCTCATTTTAATGTGACTCACTTTAACATTTTCGGCATAACAATATTGTGTCATGGCTCCCGAACAGTTACTTTATTAATTACATACAGTATCTTTATATGAGCCGCCCCATGGGAAAACCAACAATCTGCTTAGGCGAAAACAAAGACGCAGATCAGCTTCGCGGTAACCGCGAAGCTGATCAGCGCCTTTGTTTTCGCTACTCGGATAGTACAATTCATCTTCTACTTAAATCCGAAATTTCAAGCTTCTAGCTCTTTTCTGTGACTGAACAGGTCGGTTTGCGTCGGACATGGTCGGAAACCACATTGTTGGTTTTCCCACGAGGTGGCTCATTTGAAGAATGTGGCCTCAATGTTGGGCATTTCCTGGCCAAGGAGGGTATCAATCTGGTGAATGTTATTTGAGCTGCCGCATGAGAAAATCAACAACATGCATAGGCGAAAACAAAGGCGTATATCAGCTCTGCACAGCTGATCAGCGCCTTTGTTTTAGATACACAGATATTACAATTCGCCTTCTTCTTAAATGTAAAATTTCAAGGTTCTAGACTGCTTCTTTGACAGTACAGTTCCGTTTGTGTGGGACCTGGTCGGGGAAACCCAAATTGTTTTTTTTTTCTCATGCAAACGCACATTTTTTCTCCCTCTTACCTCCAGCAGCTGTCATAAACTCTGTTGTTGCGGACAGCTGGTCTGACTTGACACCGTCATCTGATTTACCCGCCTGTCTCCGAGCCTGAACAGTTACCTTATGAGAGGTGGCAGGAACCAGACCTGGGGAAAAACAAGGATTATTTTATTACTATTCAATTTTACGTCCTTTTCAAGACTATTTCAATCATAAGAGAGCTGTCAATCAATAGGTGGGGGTGAAAATGGCGAGTTAATTCCAAGAGCAAAAAAAACTGACAGCAGCAGCATGCAGAACTTGGCTTGTCTCATATGTGCCCCAGGTGGGATTCGAACCCACACTTTACATACATGTAGCAGTGAGATGACCAAATGAGTAAGTGCAATAATGAAATCAGTGACATTAACCATGTGGCCGCTGAGGCCACCAACAAAGATATTAACATTGATGGCTATCACTGCAGCAACAATGTTGCTTCTACCAAAAAAGTTGGCCAAAAATAATAAAATATGAGCACAAAATTTAAAATGTTCATAAAATTCCCATAAAATGATTTTTTGTTCGACTGAGTTGGAGACAGAACTAATTGAATGGGATTGTTTGCATTTTTATCATCTTGCTACTAAACTGATGGCGTAGCAGTTTCGGCCTTTACCAAAATGTAAGTTATATCTCCTGCATGGTGAACTAGAGTTAATTTAGAGGATAAAATATAGAAATAATTTATTAAAACAAAAGCATATACAGTAAATATATATCCATGCATAACTTGTTATATAGAAATAGAAAGATAAGATATATAATTTGTTATTTGATAATACATGTATTAAAAAGAAGCAAATTCACGTATGACTAAGAAAATAGTTGTAAAATAAGATTTGAGCCGCCCCATGGGAAAACCAACAATCTGCATATGCGAAAACAAAGGCACAGATCAGCTTCGCGGTAACCACGAAGCTGATCAGTGCCTTTGTTTTCGCTTCTCGGATAGTACAATTCCTCCTCTACTTAAATCCGAAATTTCAAGCTTCTAGCTCTTCTCTGTGCTTGTACAGGCCGGTTTGTGTCGGACCTGTTCGGAAACCACATTGTTGGTTTTCCCACGAGGCGGCTCATTTAAAGATCCTCTATGAATGCACATATTACTGTTATACCACTTCTAATTGGGCGCCAAAACTTGCAATAGTATACTAAGCAATTAACCATCAGAAACTCAACGTAATGAGTAATGTCACTTGTAACTGGTTCATGACACTGTTTTTCGCCACTGATGATGCTTTTGTTTGGTGAAAAAATTCATCATTTCAATGCTTAAAATTTAAAAAAAAGCACCTTAAAATGATGAAATCATATTCAAAATTTTCATTTTGGGAGGTACATTGTATATTGTCAGATACTATACTGCCAGAAATCATATTTTACAGCTCTGCTCATGATAAAATACTTCTTTACATTTAAATTTTGAATACAGCTTAGTGGCCCCCTAAATATGTCGAAAGCACTGCTGCTTATCAAGACCTGAATGATACATTTACCTTTCCATTATTCACCCATACACAACTACTGTGTTTGGAAGGCTCCTACACTTTCCTTTCTGACCTTTCTAGGATCAGACTCAGGGACTGATACTACCCAGCAGGCACATGACGTCAGAATGACGTCAGATCAACGTCGATGCGAAGTCATGACGTCGCATCGACGTTGATATGACGTCATTATTACGTCATGTGCCCGCTGGGTAGATTTGTTATCAGGTGTGCAAGGAAGTGTTTTCACCAATAAATGTGCAGTGGAGATTTTTAACCAAATTAGCAAGATTCTGCTTTAACTTCTATTCTCTATCAATGTTTCACTGACTTTTTGGGTCAAGTCCCAGTCAACAACTATGATGATCTTGGGATATTGCCCCCATTATATGGGACTTCTACCCAACATTGGGATACCATGACATATTTGCACCCAATGGGTAAGTATCTTCTTCAATTAAGCAAAAAACTTTCCAGTTGGCACTCCGGCCGATGATTTTGAGTCCAGAGCTACATATGTAATTTGACGTTTTAAATTATTTTTATAGCTGCATACAACTTTTTTTTTCCACAGCAAAATAAACAATTTTTTTGCAGAAAGCAATCTACTACTATAGTCAGATAAAGCTATCACCTGCCAGCAGACTCATGACATCAGAATGACATCAGAATATTCTGACGTCTCATGACGTAAGAATGACGTCTGATCGACGTCGATGACGTCACATCGACGTTGATATGACGTCATTTTGACGTCATGTGCCCGCTGGGCTGCTACTTTGTGAGATAAAAAAAATCTGTGTCCCCATCCTACCTTTAAGCGTGTAAGTAAAACTTCCCGGCGGTAATACCGACACCTCTAGCGCATCTACTAGCATGGCATGATGGTAGTTACTGTTGCCAGGACACCATGACACCGTTGCCGAGTGATCAGTGATGTCATACACTCGAAGGTCAAATGGCTTGTGCTGGACGTCTGTTGTGAAAGGGAGTTAAAGGGTCGGGGTTAGTAATCATAAGCAGACGGTGTGAGGTGTGGCTAGGATGATCGTGATTTGTTATGAAGCAATTTCATTATGCGAAAGATTTAAACAAATATTTCTGACTATGGTGTTCTTCTGTTTGCTTTGCATGGCAGTCAGTAAAGCTCAACCCATCTGTGATAAATGGACCCCATCCTAATTAATAATAATGAGTCCATTTTCATTTTCGGAGCATCAAGTGAGATTTTAAATATTTATTCCATTTTTGCTAAAAACTCTCTGAACAAAAAGAATAGCCCTAGATAGGATGCTATACTCTGCAGCATCACGTCTAGGGCTATAATGTTAAGTTTAAGACATTTTGCCTTATTTTTAGGACTTCAAAGATACATTACATAGTCAGAAATGTTTGTCATACAGGCTAGAAACGTGCCCAAGAAATGTTAACTCCCTGTTATTTTATATATGAGCTCCTGTATAAGAAAACCAACAATCTGCCTATGCGAAAACAAAGGCGCAGATCAGCTTCGCTGTAACTGCACAGCTGATCAGCGCCTTTGTTTTCGCTACACGTATAGTACAATCCCTCTTCTTCTTAAATCCGAAATTTCAAGTTTCTAGCCTGATTCTGTGACTGTACAGACTGGTTTGTGTCGGACCTGGTCGGGAACCCAGATTGTTGGTTTTCTAATGCACAGGCTCATAGTTTCTTTGAGTACAGAAGATTCCTGCTCTTGAATACACACCAATACCTCTTTATAACATGGATTATTCATATACACAAAATTTGTAGATTTGCTGAACCCTCATTCTAGCTTTTTAATTCATAGGTATACAACAAAAACTAATCTATGAAAACATTTTTGAACATTAGTATGTAAATCAAAACAACAAATAAATATTTTAAAATTGACAAAAATAAAACTTACTTCAAAGGGAAAGTAAATTTTGATTTTTGACTAGCCTAGCTCTAAATGGCAATTTTTAAAAATTATCACTGTTTCAAAATCTTGATACATCATAGCCTATTAATGGTAATTAAAATGGAACACACTGGTCATCCAGAAACAACCAACACGACTGAATGCAACCAAAACAGATTAAACAAATGTAAGGTTATACAATGCAGAAACGTGAATGGAGACAACTTATGTAAGTTGTTCCCAGACAGGTTGTTGCTTATTGATTTCATCTGTGTTGGTTGTTCTAAGCAGTATTGCTTGTCTCTGGATGACTAGTGTATAGAATGACAAATGAGCTGCGTCATGAGAAAACAGGATTATTGCCTATGCAAAAACAAATGCCCAGATCATCAGCCGATAAGAGCCTTTGTTTTCACTACTCCTCTTCTTCCTAAATCCGAAATTTCAAACTTCTAGCCTTTTTTTTATAAGACTGTACAGGCCTGTTTGTGTCAGGCCTGGTCGGAAACCCCAAAGACTGGTTTTCTCACTTCGTGGCTCAAATGAAGTGGTTGGGGTAAGGTGACTTGGCAGGGCATAGAGTGAACGAAAATGTGCAGTTCACTTCAAGTCTAGGTTGTGTACATTCTGGCCATAAATTAATTTTACCTGCATTCAAATCAAAATATCTGTCTAAAATCATAACAGAATGCAAAGAATCAGGGGTCTTGTTACAGAATTACAAATATATTAGATTTAAAAGCAACATGCACCCAAAGAAAATATTGTAAAGGAATAAAGATCTTGAGCAAATCAGTTAGAAGGGCAGACAAATAATTTGCTTTACTTGTTATATTACTTGAAGATTATTTACCAGTATAAAATGCACATTATTAAGACCCTGACGGCTATGTCTTCTTTAATCAGTGCAATAGGAAAAATATTCCATGCAAGACTGTGAAAGACACAATTAAATGGCCGATCTCTGATATCTTTGGGTCAAAGTTTTATTTTAATCTGCTGCTTAATGAATTACATGTCCAATTAAAATCTAATACATGTTTCATAAAATAAAAATAAATGCCAGTATCCATTAAAAAATTCTTTGAAGTATGGTAGACTTGTAAGTGACAGTAAGATATGTATATACAGTATCAAAGTTTGAGACCAAATATGAATATTATTGTGTACACATTACATCTTCTTACATATACAATTTGTAAATCTTTTTACTGCAACATAATTACCTTTGCCAACCAGTATCGTGCAATGATTGTCATGTGACTGTCCGTGAGTGCTTACACATCGTACACTCACTCGATGAACCTGAAAAGTAAAATATGAGCATTCGCATGAGAAAACCATCAATTTAGGTTTCCCACCATGTCAAATGCAAACCAGCCTGTACAGTGACAGAACAAGGCTAGAAGCTTGAAATTTCGAACAGGAATTGAACTAACAAAGATGCTGCTCAGCAATGAATTACTGCACAGATGATCTGTGCCTTTGTTTTCACCTATGCATGTTGATGGCTTTCTGATGATAAGATAGGTCAGATGATTTAGACCAAGCCATGTGCATGCACCAGTCATTTGCAACCAACCCTAGGCCAGCAAATAGTGGGATATTGACTTTAACTCTTTTCAAAGTAAATGACCCTCTATCTGTGGACAATACTATGATCAAAGCTCTGCAAAAGGCCTCACTCCTTTTGCCGCAGGCAAATGCAAAATTTCATCACCATTTTGGGCTTGAAATAAAAACAATCCCCACTATTCTATGGCGCTGCATGAACAAAACTGAAGTCATAACACTGCAGTTAAGCCTGGCTATGCCCCTGCTATCCCTGACACAAGGGGGACATGATTTTCAATGACAGGTTTGAAGCTTTTTTTTAAAGTTTGGATTTGGGAAGAAGAAACGTTGTTCTGTGTGGTGAAAACAAAGGTTGTTGTCACCACAAAACTGATCTGTGCCTTTTTGTTTTGCAAAAAGCAAGGCTTCTCTTGACATGGCTAAAATACAAAATTAAAACTCACCCAGGTGATCTATTAAATTATGCTAGGTATGCAAATAATTTTTGTATGGCATAATAAAAGTTATAAACAGCAGTTATTACATTTTTATTGCACCAAGCTCATTTAATTATGTGAAATAAAATTATTAAAGTATAGCTTTTACAAAATAGTGATCTTTTTTGTTCATTTGGCACATGCTTGGGAATGTCTTAATTGTGTGCATGTGTCTTGTTTATAAATATGACATAGCCAAACATTATTTGTGTGAGGTATAAAACAAATATGTTAACAAAGAGAAATGAATGGAATCAAATGTTATATAAATCATTCATGCAGAATTATTGTCATAACATTTTTGTAAACATAACATTCTCTGTTTTCCCCATGCTGTACCTTTCTTGACTCCACATTTTCCAATAAGGCCTTAGTTCTATCACTTCCTCGGACCGACGTCTTGAAGTCTCCGTCTAAGAACACATGATATGAGCGTACGTCGGCGGGGTTGACGTTGTCCGGCGGTCTCCAACTCACTAATATACTACTGGCTAGCTGCCGATCTAACTGTAGGTTCTTAGGGAATGGAGCACCTGAAAGACAGGATTTAACCCATATATGACAAATGGACTTCCCCATTAGAATCATTTAGGTGAATCCACTTTCATTTTAAGCGGCATCAGGATTGGTTTTAAATATTTATTCACTTTTTTGATGAATTTTCTCTAAGCAAACAGAAGAGCCTCAGATGGGACGCCGCATTCTGCAGCGTCACACCTGGGGCTATGTTGTTTGCCTATGTCCCATGAAAAAGATGCCAGACTTAAAAAGATTTGATATACATGACAGAAACAATAATTGCAAAATTCTGTGATTTGTTATGACCAAAAGTAACAATTTTCAGACAATTGTACATATTTTATCCTTTTGCTTTTGTTTATGCTTAACAGCCCAGTCAACAATTTCCGCTCATTTCAGGGCTGATTCATCACTAAGTAAAATCGGGAGCTGAAATAAAATCTGTTGCTCAAAACACTACATGGTCATGGAAGGTGTCAAACCCAGGAGATATAGCTTGGGAGTCCTGTACTATACCACTAGGCCATCACGCTCCTTGCCGATCTCCCTGTTTACGTAATGAGTCTTTGATAGCATTGGTTTGAGAGAAATTTTCACAAATCTTTTCCTATTTGGAGTGGAGAAGTTAATTTTATGAACCTCATCATGGTGGCCAACTTTATCAGTTTTGCATAAAGCCTATACTTGTTCTTACCAGATGAAGTAGCAGCATCAGCTGCACTACTTTTAGATTCATGATGACCTTCATCCTCTTCCTCTATATCTTCAAGGTCACTTGTGTCAGGCTTGATACGGGATATATCCTCTGAAATAGAACAGAAATTTTGAAGCTGATTTCAGTGGTTGTTCAAATTGCTGAACAAGACATAGTAACACACTTTTTTGTAAGTTGGGAACATGACAAAAACGCTACTTTCTATTTCTGGTATAGACAATTTTTTTTTTTATAAAAATAAATGTATTGAACATATTTTGGTTTTATCAACAACTTTTTCACATTTTTGCAGCAATTAATTTGCATGAACATCAGAACTGGACACTTTGTAAAATGTTTATTTCTGGATTACAGTATTTTGCATAAATACATCAACTTAATGAACCCTATTTACCAATTTTGATTTCCTCCTGTTTATCCATTTCTTCACTGCTGTCAAAGTCAAGGTCATGCTGCATACTGTTCACCGTGGTACTGTCATCGTCAAGGTGACCCATGGTTGCCATGGCAGCGTGAAACTCAGGTAGATCTTCATCTGCAACTTTCTCGATAAAGTTAGAAGGCACAAGTCCCCTCCGCCCGTCGATAAGTTCACCGTCAAAGAAACCGTCCTGAAATGTGGTATTAGTTAATGGTGAAGAGCATGTTATCCTGATATACATATAAAATTTAGTTCTTAATGGAAAGTTTCTCAAATGCTTTTTTTTTTCTTTGCAGCTTTCCTTCAGGAAGCAGGAAGGTCATAACTGGTACAATTATAAGAATTGAGTTATTTAATGAAAACTAATATTTTTCAAATATTCAAAATTTTAGGACCTTTACAGTATCCTACCTCGTCCATGTCGCCATAGATAAGAACATAATCTCCTGAATGTAAAGGCAGTTCTGCCTCTGGACTCTCGTTAGGGGAATACTGATAAGGATCATAGCTATATTTAGCAATGTACACTTGGATTGGTCCCTTCTTGGCAAGGACTGAAAGACGACTTTCGCCGAGCGAGATTTCCGAAATTTCTTTCATGTCTACTCTGTGGTCTCCCCTGCTTTCCATTCCGGAGTCTTCCCCCTTATCACCTATAAATAGAAATAGAACAATTACAGACCAAAGTTTTGGGTTGGTTGGTTGATTTCATGTTTTATGTCTAACTCAACAGCTAAGGTCATATGGAGACAGGAACCACTATATAGAGGCTCATCCAAAATACTGGAGACGGCGGGGATTGAACCTATGACCCCTGTCAAATTGTTGGGGTAATTTTTTTGACATCAAGGATGAATCTGAAGTATTTTCGCATTTATTTGTCTGTTTGAGGTTAAATAATGTGCACTCAGTACTGACAACCTGCCTCTGGGAGGCTTGCCAAGGAAAAGTGTCGTTAGGATAACTGACCATCCCCACAAGACCTTAGTTATATGTTTACTGTGGATGTAAAACACAAAATCAAAACTCAAGACATATAGTATACACAGAGTCTGGAGTTGAGAACAATACATTAGCTGCGTCATGAGACAACCACATTTTACCTATAATAAAACAAAGGTGCAGATCAGCTGTGCAGAAACTGCACAGCTGATCACCACCTTTGTTTTTGCTACTCAGATACCACAATCCCTTTTCTACTTCTATCCAAAATTTCAAGCTTCTAGCCATCTTCTGTGACTTCTTTTGTGTCAGACGTGGTTGGAATGAAGATCAGTTTTTTTGCATCGCAGCTCACATGACAACAATGTACCCTTCCACACTACAAAAACTTTCTCAGACAAAACAGCCACAAATTTCTGTCAGAAATCCAGACAGTTTTAGAGTCAGTCTCAATTTATATAATTTCTGATGTTAGCCTTATTCAGGGCAATTGATTTAGTCTAGGACTATGGAGAAAACCAGCTTTTTGCATATTCAGAAACAAATTGCAGATTAGCTGTGCAGTAACTGCACAAATGATCAGTGACTATATTTTCGCTACCTGGAATGTACAATGCCTCTTCTTTCTTCATCAGAAATTTCAAGCTTCTAGCTTTCTTCTGTGACTGTACAAGCCGGTTTTTGTCTGACCTGGTGGAAACCCAAAGACAGACTTACTTTCGACAAATGATTTAGTTTAGAACCATTGTAATCACTTTGTCTGAGACCAGTCATCAAGAATTGTATGTCATATTTAAGTAATAAATAGTTTCTAATGGATCTCAAATCACTGAAGAACAAGAAAAATTGGCTAGCGTCTTCCAGGCAAGAAAGATTTTTGAAAGATTTTTGACCTACATGTAAGAAGTAAGAGTAGAAGGCACAGAGATTGCATGTACAAATTACAAACCTCACCACACACCAAGGCGGAATATTGCTTAAGGTTTAACAATTTTTCCATCATTTCAGGACAGAGCCACTGCTTCCTGGGTATTTCTGTAACCAGGGGCCAGTTGTTCAAAACTTTGCTAGCTTAATGATGTCATCGTTAAGACCTCAACTCGTTAAGCAAATACACTGTTATCTTTTGTTGATAAAATGTGAGAACCCTTTGCATTGCAAAGGGTTCTCAAATTTTATTGCAAAGGATTCTCACATTTTATCAACAAAAAATAACAGTGTACTTGTAATATTCATGTTTGAAATTTTAACCAATCATTAACTAACATTGTCATTAATTTTGAACAACTGGGCCCTGTACTATATGCAGTACATGTGTATTGCTAAAGCCCCTATCTTACTGGAATGTGACAATTGGAGACAGTTTGCGACTATTTCGCGACAAAGATTCAAATGCAACTCTCATATTGCAGTCTCAATGAATGGACATTTATGCGATAAATTTACGAATTTCGATCTAATTTTGAAAATATATCTTGCGCGACAGTCACGAGACATTCATGACAGAGTGTCGCACGACATTCCCACAGATGTAGTTTATATTTTCATTTTTATTCGTACAACACAAGACATTCGTGAGAGTGTCGCATGACATTTGTACGAATGTCACTTAGTTTTATTTTCTCACCATATAGTCGCGAGGTGTTCGCATGTTTCCTCAAGACTGTCACGTGACCGTCGTACGACACGAGTGTTGTGAAAAATTCGCATTGTCAATTTACCAAAATTTCACAGCATCAGGTTTGCGATACTTGCACGAACGTCGCACAATCCTCAAACAACAGTCTCGTGACAGTCTTGAGAAATATTTTGGCGAAAAAATTCGCATTTTTTAAACATGTTTAAAACCTTTGGGACCAGTTCGCAACTAGTTTGCAACACATGAAATTTCTCACGACACTCGCACAATCAGACCTGTCAACCTCCTGAAAATTGTAAGTGGGAGATTGCGCGAAACAGTGATTTTTGACCAAATAAGCATGCAACTTACATTAGGACCTAGAAAATTTCAAGGAGGGAGATTTTTTCTTCAGGACGGAGATTTTTTCCAGCTTTTCAAAAAGACAATACTTGTTATTGGCAAAGGTAGTATACCGCTAGCATTCACCGATACAAAATCCTTTCAACAATGAATAATTGAGACGGTGTCATACCTCGGGTATTGAAAATTCGCTTGTGCAATTTTTTAAAACGACTATCAGTTTCGACATATTTCTACCAAGGGTGCGGCCATATTGAGAGTTTTCCCAACGATCATTAGTTACATGCAATCTGATTGGTTCCAAAATCAACCTAAAAAGTTATTGGCTAATCACAAAGCTTGTTTTATCTTTCACCGGAATTTCCCGATATCATGTTTATAAATAGATCGGAGAACCGGAGAATCTCGAATGCGAACAGAGATTTGCCGAATACGCTAAAAATAGAAATCGGAATGATCGAAAATTCCCGAACTCAACCGGAAATTTGCAATGACCTTGACTCTGTTTGTGTAAACACGGAAAAACCTAGACGAAATATTTCTATGTTTTCTTTTTTGTTTTGGATGTTAAAATTAACCTGAGACAGCCCGAAATCCGTTACTTTGGCGATTTTTTATAGAAATCGGACGGGAGGTCGTTAGCCTATGGCAAAACCGTTAGAATAATGGGATATCCGGGAGAGTTGACAGGTCTGCACACAATATCGTGTGAAAGTCCGCCACAAAATTTGCAAAACTGTCGTGAGAAATTTGCATGCCAGTGAGATACTAGCTTAAAGAACACTACCACAGCCTGGCATCACAGCTCAACTAGAAGCACATGTATACAACTTCTGCTGATGGTTAAGCATAGAATATAAGACATAACAAGACATGCAGTTAACTTGTCTAGAACCTAAAATTTGACAAGCTATGTGTTAGTTACCATTTCTGGAGGAAAATTTAGCTTTTTTCTACAAAAACACTTCAAATGATACACCATGAAAATGTTAATAACAAATTCTGGCAAAAAAGCTATGCATGCAAAACAGTTTCTACTAAAACAACCCCCACATCTAACATGACATACAGATATTATTACCAAAGAAATGACAATGTGTTAATAAAAATTCTGACAAAGAACAAGCTAAGAATGCAAAACAGTATCTACAACACCAACACATCTAACATAACATACAATATTAAGTACACAATGATAATGTGTTGATATCCATTTCTGGCAAAAAGCAAGCAAAGCATTTTCTAGAAAACTACACACATACCTAACACAACATGCAGATGTTTAGTACCTATATACTATGACAATATGTTAAACAATTTCTGACAAAGTACAAGCTAGGCATGCCACCTTTAAGTTACACCAACACATCTAACATGACAAACATACAGATACATGTGTTTAGTATCTGAGCCATAAGGGTTAATAACCAAGCTAAGCATGCAACAGATTATCAACATAACATGCATCAACACTTCTAAAACAGCAAGCAAAATCACCTGCTTTACTCAAATCACCCTCAGATATATCAGAAACGTCAGCCTCAAGCTCTTTTAACTTTTTATGTATTTCGTATAATTCTGGATCGTCGAAAGCGGCTTTTTCTGGGTCGGGTGACTGGTTTTGGGATCTCTCCTCCGAATGGTTTACTTCAGAATCATCATCTACAAAACCTATAGCGAACAAAAGAATCCGAACCCATACAAGACATGCAATAAGCTTGGATAATATACAAATAATTTGGCAAAAATAATGATAAAAGCCCCATGGTTATATAAGAAGCAGATAAAATATACTAGAGGACTTTGAAAACGCCTCACTGTACATTGGTTATATTTTGCTTAAAAACTTCCTTAAAGTTGAGCTGATGAACAAAATAAACATAGTATCGTGTACGCCAACACGATAAACAATATTTATCCAGCTGCTACAGCTGTTTTCACAGACATCATCGAGACGCAAGAAAACCTTAAAATGGCTACAATAAACGGATTTTGTAAAAACAAACCGTCTCTAGTGATAGCTAACGACCTTAAGCACAAGAAAAAGCAAAATCAAAATGGTGGATTTCTTTCAATGTCGTTTGAGGCGCTAACGTTATTTGATGATGTCAAGCGTAAGTGTTCAAAATACCTCTAGCCATTCGATTACAGCCTCGAAAGTAATTGTAATATTTACGTAAGTCCTTGCTTATTCATTGTGCACAAAATCTTTTGAATTCGTTTCATTTTACAGGCAAAAACTTTTCTAGATAAACGTAAAAATGATGTAACTACCGCTGTTTTAGTGCAAATGAAAGCAAACCAACAGCATTTGCTTGGCTTTTGGTGTTTCTTTCCAGAATTCATGTTGTATTTGATGAATATTTGCCGTCCCCATACTTTGGTTTTGTTGAATTCTGGGTAACGCTTGAATTCATCGTGTATGACGTTAATAACTAGAGTTGACGCTTCAGTTTTGGTATCGAAGTTAAGCAGACAGGATGTACTTTTTTAGTTCAAAAATATTTTTGCCAATATATCATGTATTCTGAGAGTAAGGAGCAATAAAACAAGTGAGGTGTTTTCAAAGTCCTTGAGTATAAGAACCTATGAATATTGGAGGAATGGCTGAAATGCATAAAAATAAATAAAATACCCTTAAATTCGAATATCAGATTGAAGAAATTTTATGCATTGGTTGGTTAACAAATGAGCCGCCCCATGGGAAAACCAACAATCTGCATAGGCGAAAACAAAGACGCAGATCAGCTTCGCGGTAACCGCGAAGCTGATCAGCGCCTTTGTTTTCGCTACTCGGATAGTACAATTCCTCTTCTACTTAAATCCGAAATTTCAAGCTTCTAGCTCTTTTCTGTGCTTGTAAAGGCCGGTTTGTGTCGGACCAGTTCGGAAGCCACATTGTTGGTTTTCCCACGAGGCGGCTCAAATAGGATGCTATGATAAAAAGTGTATTCACAGGATGATATACAAGGATAAACATGCACATGTAATGACAACATACCAGTGTCCGTGCCAGATTTTGCTGACTCTGTCCTGTGAACTGTTGCTAACCCAGGACCAACAGGTTTCTTGGGGGTAGCATGTGATATGTCATTGTGTTGAGGCTTGATTAACTCTGTAATAAAGAAAATGTTATAGTGTGAAGAGATGAACTCTCTTCAATATATGAGCCGCCTCGTGGGAAAACCAACAATGTGGTTTCCGACCAGGTCCGACACAAACCGACCAGTACAGTCACAGAAGATGGCTAGAGGCTGGAAATTTTGGATTTAGAAAGTTGAGGAATTGTACTATCCGTGTTGCAAAAACAAAGGCGCTGATCAGCTTCGCAGTTACTGCGAAGCTGATCTGCGCCTTTGTTTTCGCATATGCATTTGTTGGTTTTCTCATGGGGCGGCTCATATCCCTGACAGAAAAAGGGCTGTACAACCAGAGAATATGGTTAGAGACTTCCAAATCTGGATTTAGAAAGTATAAGGACATACTTTATAACACATGTAATGACATTAAAGCCAAACAGGCCTATATCTTTTGGTTTGGTCATAGCTTAATGTCATGTCAACAATATTTCAGTCATGTCTGGATGGAGCCACTGCTTCCAGGGTGTTAACCAGTACTACCATAGCTTTAGTGTTTTGGTTAAGTATACTACACGGTGAAAGCAGGTCTCCAACCTTATATTTCTCACTCTAGAGTCTTGTACAGTACTACTAGACCACCATCCATATTTTCACCTTAATAGGTCTACTTACCAGTTTTAAAGATGTTTAATGCATATTTGTTAGACACTGACACTGAAAGATGTTTTTTCTAAAACATACAAAAACACAGAATTTAACTTACCATGATTCTGATTTCTAGAATCACCAGAGTTATGGCTCTTTGCTAATGAAGGCGATACTGATTTCTGTGGAGGTGGTGCTAATGTCTTCGCAACAAACTGCGGCTGTATGCTGGACGGTGTGAGGGGAGTGGCGGGTGATTTACGTGACAAATTATGATTGGCTGGACTAATTCTCGGTGAATTATTTGGCGAAGATGTGGCGGATGGGTTAAACTCGAAGCTCCTTCCCGTCTGAATCTCACAGGAAATGGTCTCTCTCGCTGCTCGTTTGGCGGCCTGGGAGCGGAGTTGTGTAAGTTCAGTTGTAAGTTTTTCTTGTTGTACGGCCTGTTGATGGCACTGGGTCTCTAAACCTCGAATTTTATCCTAAAAACATTGAAAAGAATGATACATTTATGTGCATGTATTTATATAGCAAGTTCCAGGTATTATTATAAATCTGTAGCAAACAAATGTTTGTTAATATACAATTTATCAATGAGTTAATTTATTTATTCATTTTTTTGCTATCTTTTTTGTTTGTTTGATTGTTTCATCTACAGTAAACATCTGTGGTCATTTTGATGGTCAGTCACTCAAAACATACTATTCATGGGTAGGTCATAGTAACTTTGGCACATTTTTTTATTACTGGCATGTGCTCTTCTCAAAAATAAAAGAAATGAATCCAAGAGAAGATATGCACCAAATGGTGGCTAATTTCTTTTTCACTAACAACTGAAGGGACTTTGCTATCAACTGCTTGTTTTGTTTTGTTTGTACTGGTGCTTTACATCCACAGTCAACAGCCAAGGTCATATCGGATGGTCAGTTATCCTAGCCACACTTGGTCAAGCCTCAACGAGACACTTTAAAAGTATTTGGTACACATCTTTTTTCACCACTAACAGAAACATGCTCTTCTACATACTACTATTTTCAGTGATAGATGTTTTAAGAAGTAACTTACTTGTAGAGATTTTATTGCTTGTTCGTATTTTTCTCTAGCACTGTCTTGGATCTGAAAAACAGAAAAAAACAAATAGTGCCTAATCATTTGAAAAAAGGATTTTTTTCATGTGCGAATTCAAAGGTGCAGAGCTGATAATTTCTGTTTAGTTTGGTTAAGCATTACGTTCAAGTAATTAATATTTCAGTCAGTTCAGGATGGAGCCAATGTTTCCTGACCTGGGTATTATCCACTAATGTTGGAAGCATGAAGTGTCTTACTCAAGGACACTAGATGACAGGGATAAGATCAAACCCTGGACCTCCAGCTCCAGATTACTGTTCTCGACCACCAGGCCATCACACTCCCTATTCATTACGAAAACTTGCCCATGCAATAAACAGGGATTTTTTCAGCTTTAAAATTTGAAAATTTTCAGCTGAAAAATTTTGATATTTTTCTTATTTTTGCTCAAAACATAGATTGTGGGTACACGTTAGAATCACCTCGCCGAGGCGGTTCTAACGAGTACCCACAATCTATGTTTTGGAACAAAGATAAGAAAAATAGGTATACCCCTGCATACCCCAGTTTTGCTATATAAAAGTGGGGTTCAAGGGGGTATACATCACACGGACATGTTTTCCTGATGGCAGTTTTTGTAAGACTGATAATACAACCTCTGTTCTTACATACAGTATTTCAAGACCCTTGCAATAGTATTTTCTGTGAACCGAAACTCGTAAGACAGGTTTAAAGTAACAAGCATCTTAAACTATCAGGCTATTCAACATTTAAAGTTCTGTAGTTGGAATATGGCAAGAAAGCGAGCTAGGTTATCCCCTGATAAGACCTATTACTTAAAAACAAACCAATCAGTTTTAAGGAATGAAATCAGCCTTTGATTCAAACAATTCAAACTCGTAAATCTGTATTTAAATTGAAGGAATCCAATTCGTTTCCATTAAAATCCAGAATTTAAATCTCCCAATCCAAAAGGAGAACAACAGCTCAATCAGACAAACTGCATCATGGGAAAACTTGCTTTTTCTACGCACAATTTATATGAGCCTTCGTGATTTGGGATTCTGACCAAGACAGGCACAAAACAGCCTGTACAGTCACAGAAGCAAGCAAGAAGCTTGGAATTTTGCATTTAAGTAGAAGAGGGATTGTACTATCCACATAGCGAAAACAAAGGCGCAGATCAGCTTCGCGGTTACCGCGAAGCTGATCTGCGCCTTTGTTTTTGCCTAAGCATTTTGATGGTTTTCTTATGCAGCGGCTAACATCAAAGACAAAATAACAAGATCTGCTACCATATCAAGTAGGATACCCTATCATGCCCTTGTTCATTTTTTGGCTGCTAAGAAAGTAAAAAAATAATCGCTTCTGTACCCCTATCTACTTTCAGCAGCTGTGAAGCTGACTTATCATGACCGATTTTTATCAAACATAGATTTAAAAGCCTTCTTTCTCTTTCAAGGTTTAGATCAAGTCCTTGAATTTTTTTGTTTGTGACACCAAATTTGGTCTTTCTGAAGGCGTGCATGCATTTTCTCAAACTCGGTAATATTTCTTGATTAACAAGAAATGTTCAAACCAAACTGACAGTAAGAAACTGCATGCAAGAAACAAGACAGAAAACTGTGCCAAATGCGAAAACACGCCCATGCAATATACAGAGAATCTTTTCAAGAAGCAAAAATTGAAAATTTCATTGGAAAAATGTTTGATTTTTTTAATATTTTTGCTCAAAACATGAATTGTGGATACATGTTAGAACCGCCTCGTCGAGGCGGGGCGAGGTGGTTCTAACGAGTATCCACAATGTCTGTTTTGGATCAAACATAAGAAAAATTGTATACCCCTGTATACCCAGTTTTACTGTATAAAAAAATATCCAGAAGATTTTCAGAATAAAATATGTCAAGACATTCACATTAAGTATATATTTTGTCTGCCGGTTGGCCCCACAGGGACCAGAAATCTTCTTCATAAAAACTGCTGAATCTTGATGCTGTCAATAGCATTTCAATTAGCGGTCACAAACTGTCAATTTCAGTCAAATACAGGCTGTCATGGTAACTGACAGTCAATAGTGATGTCAATTAACATTTGAAAACCATCTGTAACAGTATGTCAGGATTTTTTTCTTTCTTGAAAATCTTATCTCAGCTAGGGTCATATGGATGTGGGAGGGCCTTAGTTTCAAGTCTCATCTGAAAAACTTGAAAAGCCCAGGATCAAACACACTATTCCTGGTTAAAATTGCGAGTGACTAACTATACTCCTCAGGCTTCTAGGACAAAGAAGTGCTATAGGTGATAATTTCTAAGTTTTTCCAAATATCCACATGAGTTTCGATGTGAGACCTTAGTTTCAAGTCTCATCTGCAAAACTTGAAAAGCCCAGGATCAAACACACTATTCCTGGTTTAAAATGCGAGTGGCTAACTATAACTATACTCCTCAGGCTTCAAAGATGTGCAATAGGTGATAATTTCTAAGTTTTTTTCAAATATCAAGATAATTTTCAATAACAAATATATCATGTCATTCATTCACATAAGTATATATTTTGTCTGCCAGTTGGCCCCACAGGGACCAGAAATCGTCTTCAAAAAACTGCTGAATCTTGATGCTGTCAATAGCATTTCAATTAGCGGTCACAAACTGTCAATTTCAGTCAAATACAGGCTGTCATGGTAACTGACAGTCAATAGTGATGTCAATTAACATTTGAAAACCATCTGTTTCCTGATATCAGGACTTTTTTCTTTCTTGAAAATCTTTTCTCAGAATCTATGATAGGTTGAGGCCGAGATAAGGAAATCTCAGGCAAATTTTCAGATTATTCTAGTCTCATCCGAGGCTCTGCCGAATAATCTGAAAATGAGCCTGAGATTTCCTTGTTGAGGCCTCTACACCATCACTGATTATTTTCCCATGCGCGGATCCAGAAATTTTCATGAGATGGGGTCCAACGAAAATGGTAATTTTTAGTCACAGACGAGGGGGTGTCCAACCCCCCAAAAATCCCGAAATTACCTTTTTTTTAGGTAAAATTTTCAAATTCCAGGGGGGGGGTCCGGACCCCCAGTCCCCCCCTCTGGATCCGCGCATGTTTTCCTCACCCATCACATAAACCATTTTGACTCTGAAAGGCTACAAGTGCTGTTCAGGCAGCCATTTTGTTTTTACATGAAACAATATGCAAATTAACCAGTGAAAAAAATATATATATAATTTTGTATATGCAATAACCTTACAAAAATATTAAATCAGCATTTTGTTTTGTGCATAAAATTCTCAGCCAAATTAAATTTTGAGATTTTTATCAAAGCAGCAGACTACAATAGACTCCTGTAAACTTCCTGAAATCAACATCTACAAGTTCATTTTTGTCACTGATAGTTGACACCTAGCCTATCATTTCCTTATATGGATGTACACATGAAGATGTACATTTCTATTTGCTAAATGCAGAAATGATTGGCATTTTGAGACAGCTGAAGGCAGAAATATCTCAGACAGGCACACAACACAGGGATATGCTTGTCTGATGGGTGAGAATCTTATATTCTCTCTTTTTTTCCTGTAGTTTAAGAACTGTGTTGTGGTAGACCCTCTCCATCTGTTTTAACTTTTCTGTTGAAAATTCTATACTCCATATCACCTGACCTATTGATTGGAACATAAAGCATGAAATAAATAAATAAATTTTCCTTGTTAAAAGGAACGCTTGGCTAGTCTGTATATACCATTATTTGTCCGTGTGTTGTGGTTTTTCGTAGGTTTGTGGAGTTTTTCGGTAACTCGATGGATCGCATCGGTCATGAACACTTCCTCGCTACGGTGGATTTCAAGCTTTCGTACTTGGTCAGACCTAGGACAAAGTTCCGGGTTTTAGCATTATCCGTCCAGAACGCAGCAAAATATTTAACGTTAGATCCAAGTACGTCATTCTTCCCACAAGTCCTAATAAAAACGGCGGAGAGCAAGTCTGGTTTCCGTCTTCAATTGCTTTATCATGCAAGAAGGGTAGCAAAATATTGCGACTAGAACCAGGCCCCTGGATGTCAAAGGGAAACCCCACAAATTGAAGGAAAACCCCACAGATTGAGGAGAAATCCTCGTTCCGTTTCAATTGCTTGACGCTGTCGCGCCAAGCAAAAACAACTGTGAATTACCTTCTGTAAGCTGTCAATTTCTCTCTGTTTATCCTGCAGTTTAAGAACAGTGTCATGGTAGTCCTTCTCCACCTGTTTTAATTTTTCTGTAGAAAATTCTAGGTTCTGAAATTACAAACAGGATTTCATAGTCAAAATGCAGTTATGGCTTTCATTTATTTAACTCATTTAAGCCTGGCGTCCCTTTTATGGGACATAGGCAAGCAGAATAGCCGCAGAACGCGGCGTCCCATCTGGGGCTATTCTGTTTGCTTAGAGAATTTTCATTGAAAAATTGAACAAAATTTAAGAATCTCTCCTGACGCCCCTAAAAATGAAAGTGGACTCACCCAAATGATAATGATGGGAAAATCCATTCGTCAAATATGGGTTAAAAGTTACTGCAAAGTTCATTATACAGGAACATTTGGTGTTTCTTCTCAGTTTTGTTCTAGAAAATACTGATAGATGGTAGATACTATAAGAATCTTATATGGTGTTCTGTTCTAGATGGAAGTTTCCAACCCAAGGGATGACCGTGCTGAGCGGAACCGAGGCTCCGCCGAGGTTCCGCTCAGCACGGTCATCCCGAGGGTTGGAAACTTCCATCTAGAACAGAACACCATATTAGATTCTTTTTCTTGCACAACAACCCCCAAAATCTGGTTTATTTCAAGGTTTTGCGTAATTTTTTTGGTGCACTTAGCCTGGGTGAGAATACCTGGGTGAGATGCAATTTTATCACCCAGGCAAAAAGGGTGGCAATTTCTGTCTGGTGTGCAAGAAAATAAGTTATAAGTATAAAAAAAGAAACAAAACATCCACCTTTTTCCATATTTGGTTTAAACATGTTTATTTCAAATTCATCATACGTGTAATATACAATATCAAAATAAGAGGATTTGAATGAAAGCCTATGGCTTATAAAGTTCATCTTAATTTTGTGCAGCAGACGAAAAGAAACCATAAAATGACAAAGGATGAATAAATGAGCCACATCATTGGCAAAGCTGACTTCAGGGTTTCTAACAAGGTCCTATTAAGATCTGGCTGTATGCATATAATCGCCAAAAAAGCCACATTAAGGCTTGACATGTTTCGATTTAGGAAGTATTTGTAGAGACTAGATTCTGCTGAATCGCACCTTCTAAAACTTGCATTTTCATATTATGTTGTTAGAAATTTATGTCTAGACAAACTAGCTGATCTCTGATGCACTCTGTTACCTTCAATGAGACTAGACAGGATTCGCAATAATTTACGAGACACTAACAAGGCTAGTGAGGAAGTAATATTAATTTGGTGGCAGCAAGAAGAACATGAGGCAAAATTATTAACCATTATCCTAGACAATGCGGGGAAAGAAAAATCCACTCGTCCACTCATATTTACGAGTGAAAGTTGCATAAGGGCAGGTGAAACAGGAGGAGTGACTTTTTCAGCAGAGTATCATATGAACACCAGAGTTGAATAAAAAAGAAAGATGCATATGTAAATTGCATATTGTAATAGTAATCTAAAGTCCAATTCGCATGCTCAAAAAATACACACGTGTAAATATACTCCGGTGTGTATATATACTCCGGTGTGCAAATCAACCCGTGAGTAAATTTAAATTGCGTTCGCATGGGTTTTATCGCCAGGAGTATTTTTGTATGTAAATTTATCATTTCTGGATTAAAACCTGTTCATTTATAGCAAAACAAGATGAGACTGCTTCAAGGTGTTCTTGTAGACTTTGGCAGCAGAGGAGAATCATGTAACGGTCAGGCATAAACTTAGCAGTCATACAGTTCCCTTTTATCATCCTTTCACAAGGAATTACTGTTGAAATGACCCAAGAATCTCACCAAGAATGATGAGGCAATAGTGTGGCTTTTTGCACTCCATATGATCTAAAATGTGATGAATGGCAATAAACTCTTATTTAACAACAATGTCCACAGTTTCAGCAAATTGTCATATAATCAATTATGAACAAAAATGTGAAAATTTGTTATCTAGAAGCAGAATATTGACTTGAAATAAAAATACTCATGGGTAAATTTTACTTTGCGTTCACATGGGACATGATAGTAAATTTACACGTGTGTATTTGTAAAAATAAAATTTGCATCTGGTCAGACCCAGGAGTAAATTTACCCATATGTAAATATACTCCGGTGTGTATTTGCGTTCGCATGCGCCATTTGCTTACCCCGAGTAAAATTTGCACACCGGAGTATATTTACACGTGTGTATTTTTGGCGCATGCGAATTGGACTTAAACTAGATTGAAAGGTGGAATTGTTGGACAAGCCAAGTTCTGCTTGCGGGTGTGCCAGGTGGTTTTTCTCGGGGTTCTCCCGTTTTCGCCCCACCTACTGATTAGCCCGTCTCATATGAGCTGAAATAATCTTGAAAGGGACTTTAAACTGAATCAAACAAAAAAAAAAAGAAATGGTGGAATTGTTGCATATGAAAATGTCTTAGCGAAATTTATGTTTAAATATAACACTCTTTGGAAATGCAGAAAATAAAACTTTTTTTAGGTGGTGCATGGGAACGGGTGCAGGCATATTGAGATCGTAAGCATTTGGAACTAAGGATGAGTACATATATTATATTAAGGACGGATGAAAAATCAAGACCCCTCATCCCGCGGTCAAAATTAGGAATCGTTACCTTGACGACTGTCTCCAAGTTCTGTACTTTGACATGAAGAGCAGAGACTTCTCCTTTGGCTACCTCACACTCATGTTGGGCGTCGGAAAGACTTAGGCGGAGAGTACTGCATTCTTCATTCACCTGAAGATAGAAACATATACTATTGTCAGTTTCTGTGGTGATGAAATACAGCCAATGTCAGTTGACCGAATTCCTTGCTCCGACAAGTAGGATGGAAACCTTTCCATTAAATACATGTGGCTCCCACTTGAGCAAATCTGCAAACTTAAACATAACCTATAAATATCACTATCAGATTGGATGTTACGATTAGACTGTTCATCTGTAAGCAGTCTGATTTAGGTATTCACCCTATAAATTAAAACAGGAAAATAGAACAAAAATCTGAACTATATAACATTTAATGAAAGAAAAGTCAGATGAACACTGTCGAGAAACAAACTCCGTGTAAGCTATCATTTGCACACACAATAGTGATGTCACAGAGAATTTTAACGGTTCAGACTAAACCTAAGTTCGGAAAATTTGTGGTGCCATTTGCGTTAGTTAATTAAGAAATATTTTAAATACATGTATCCTTTCATATGCAGCAGTCATTTTTGGTTGTATAGCTGTAAAAACCTTCACAATTCATCATCTGGTCGCTGAGAACACTTCGGAAACTTAAAAGTTCCGAAGTGTTCTATATGTTGACAATAGTTTGAAAGAAAGATGCCACATATGATAGGATATGTGTAAAACATTTTTCTTCAATATAAAAATAGCAACGCGCGATTTCGGAACTTATATGTAGTATATGAATACGCACTCAGTCGTATGACATATACACAAATAATAGCATACACTGACTTTGTTTCCCGACACTGTGGAGGGACAGACAAACCAAAACTATTTTGTATACTCACCATATTTAACAGAGAGGTCCTTCAAATCTTGTCTAGTTCTTTCACTATGTACAGCATGTTACACAGAAAAAAGAAGAATTGCAAAAGTACTCACCGAATTAAAGGGGAAAATCCTTCCTGTAAGCTTAGACGGCCACATGTTTTTCGTGTTTTTTTTTTTTTCTACCACAATGTCTGTAAAATTACACCAAGTCTAGCTGTTTAAGATGCTTCTTTTGTACTAAATGTCATTTAAATATTGAAATGCAAGACAATTTCATTTAACTCTGCTATAATATCACTCCATCTTAAATTGACATGCATTTCCTTTTTACTAGACCAAAGTCCACAGTTCATATCCCATAATCTTCCATTTTAAATGCCGATCGTTTTGCATTTCTTGTACTTTAAATCTGCAACGAATACCTCCCCTATGTAATCATTTACAAGGTCTCCTTATAAATATAGAAACCAATTATTGTCATTTCCTGACTGGCTTAAATTTCCGCAGAAAATCTATAAATAACTAATAATGGCGCAATAGCGCCCATGCAATGAAATCATAAAAGTCTGTTTAATTGTGGCGTTACTTCTTTAACAACCTATACATTGTAAATGAGTCTCACTCCGCTAATAATTTTTCTCTTTATTTGCTGTCTGTAGTACTAAATGTTACGTTAAACTCGTATCATATCCAATGACAAATAGATGCGACAAATTACATTATACATGGACTACATGGATGGCATCAGAAAATGTAATCTCCACTGTCATGCAGACAAAACCTGTTTTGGATAACACATACATACTTAATAGTTATGTTTATTTTTACATATATATAGAGACATGTACATGTTCTAGAACTAATTAGAATTGTTGTGATCATTACGAAAACACGCCCATGTAATATACATATTTTTCTAAAGTTGTAAAAATTGAAAATTTTCAGTAGAATTTTCTCAATATTTTTCTTATTTTTGCTCAAAACACAGATTGTGGGTACACGTTAGAACCGCCTCACCGAGATATACCCTTGCATACCCCAGTTTTGCTATATAAAAGTGGGGTTCAAGGGGGTATACATTACACGGACATGTTTTCCTGATGATTGGGCAATTCCAATGAGCACCGACAATATGATTTTTATGGAGAAACGATAACAAATTATCCTTTGATTATAACCACATGCTTTACATGTTATTCCATAAAAGCCAGGTTTACAAATCTCTAGACCTTAAAAAGCCGTTTTTATGTCTCGCCAATGTCATATCATACATTTTTAATGGAATTCTCAATGCTTTAGTGTTCGGAGAATTATTACTTCGTAGAACAGTCTTAAAGTCAATGGTTAAAACAAAACATTCAATTAAAGATGCTTAGATAAGATTTACATGACATCAGAAACATTTTAAGAGCTATTGAAGTTGAGATATATGACAAATCACGTCTACTTAAGGCATTTCCTGCGATTACAATGGATAGCTCAGCAGAAATAAATAATCTCAAGTAGTTTCCAGTAACAAGACATTAATGCAGTTGGTATAGCTTAACATCTCAGTCAATGATTTTTGAGTCATGTCAGAATGGATCCAACACTTCCTGGATGTTAATCAGAATTCTTGAAAGCTTAACTCATTTTAGCCTGGCGCCCCTTTAATGGGACATAGGCAAACAGAATAGCCCCAGATGTGACGCCGCAGAATGCGGCGTCCCATCTGAGGCTATTCTGTTTGCTTAGAAAATTTTTGTCCAAAAATTGAATAAAATTTAAAAATCACTCCTGACGCCCCTAAAAATGAAAGTGGACTGACCCAAATGATAATGATGGGAGAATCCATTCGTCAAATATGGGTTAAAAAAGTCTTGTTAAAGAACCCTACACAATGGCAGTAGGTTCTGAACCGAAGACCTCTTGGTCTGGTTCCTATACTCTACCACAAACACCACACTCCAATTTAGTACATGTATCATCTTTTCATAATTTAAGCTATGTCACATAAAGTCGTCATTGTGTTAAATTGAAGATTAAATAATTAAAATTTCAATCAATTTGCAGCTTAAAAATCCATAATCCATGCAAAGTCACTTTGATATTACAAGACCTCACAAATGAGCCGCCACATGGGAAAACCAACAATCTGCATAGGCGAAAAGAAAGACGCAGATCAGCTTCGCGGTAACCGCGAAGCTGATCAGCGCCTTTGTTTTCGCTACTCGGATAGTACAATTCCTCTTCTACTTAAATCCGAAATTTCAAGCTTCTAGCTCTTTTCTGTGTTTGTACAGGTCGGTTTGTGTCGGACCTGTTCGGAAACTACATTGTTGGTTTTCCCATGAGGCGGCTCAAATGATTGACTCCATCACTTAAAAAAATTCCTCCCGAAAAGAAAATCATGAATTTAAACGTTAAATTCTAGAAGAACTCTGGGTATAGCATTGCTCCTTGTGTTAGACCTCCAATCAGAAGGCTTTCCATAGAAAATGTTAACGACATGCTCTTGGACAATTATCATGTCAAAACGTCATCATAAATTGCCCCGTAAAAGGATTTGTAACTCGGTAAACCACAGGGTTTCCAGACGGAATTGATTGTACATAAATGTTTTATATTAATACAATGTGGCACCATTGATTGTGCACTTTGCTGAGAACTATTTCATTTAGTCGGCTTTGTTGAAATCCAGCAGCATGAAAACGATTACAAAATGCATGAGCATGATTATTTAATAAAGGTGTTTGACATATATGATCTTAGTTCAAAGATATACTTATAGAAAATAAGAGAAAACCAGAGTAGAGAATTTTTTCTTGCACACCAGATAGAGAAATCCTACATTTTACCCCATGTGAGAAATTCTTATCTCACCCTCGTTATCTCACCCCGGTCGCACCCTGCGTTCGAGTGTTCTTTTTTAACATTGGTTGTATAGGACGTCACGTAATTTTGTTGCTAAGCGCACACGTCACGATGACGTCAAAACGTCTTAATTCAAAATGGTGGACGCCGCGATTGTAGCATTTTTCTAGGTAAACAGTATAAAAATCAAGCTTCGCTGCATTACGACGTGCAAGAAAAAGAATCCATCATTCGTGTAAGGTATGGATAGACAAATCTGTCTCTCGGGTCACAGTTTGGCATCACTCGGCGAGCCTCGTGATGCCAAAACGTGACCCTCGGGACAGATTTGTCAATCCACACCTGACACTCATGTAAGATTCTTATATTATTTCATTTATTTTTTGAAATATGCTTTAAATATATGTCTACAGTGAACAGTGAATGCAATGTAAAGACAGTCATTCTTACTGATTAAACAAGTTCTAGGCAATATTCTCAATGGCTGTTTACAAATATTTAGTGTCCATTCTTTTGGCAGTGACTGAAAACTTGCTTTTCTCTTTCTTGAATGAGCAGGAGTGAACTCTTTTCCAAAAGGAATTAAAACCACAATCTTACCAAGCGAGTTAATTCAGCAACCATGCTAATTAAATGAGGCATGTTTTAAGTTTGACAAATGCCCATTGTATGCAAAATGTCTATTTTAAACCACATTACGAAAACGTGCCCATATAGAAAAAAAATGGATATTTTTAAAATTTTAGCTCAAAACATACATTGTGGGTACATGTTAGAACCGCCTAAGCGATTGTGGGTACACGTTAGAACTGCCTAGGCGTGGCTGTTCTAACGAGTACCCACAATGTATGTTTTGAGCAAAAATATTAGAAATATTGAAATTTTTCAAATGAAGCTTTTCAATTTTGATGCTGAAAAAAATGGCGTGTTTTCGTAATGCTTACGAAACGAGCTGATATAGCAACTATGCTAAATGAGGCATGTTTTAAGTTTGACAAATGCCCATTGTATGCAAAATGTCAATTCTAAACCAAATTCAAGAACTGCTATAAATGGGTCAACTCCAAAGGAATAATCCCTTGAGACAGCCAATTCCTATTCTGGATAGAACAAGATTAAGTGATGTCAGTTGCCACAAATTTTCCTCAAGAGAGCTACTAACACCAAATACGTGACATGAAAGCAGCAGGAGAGCTGTAGGAGCAATTCTTTAAGCGTTAAATGCACGAGAAATCTGATGACAAATGTACATCATTATGAAAACTTGCCCATGCAATATATAGAGATTTCTGAAATTGCAAAAACTGAAAATTTTCAGAAAAAAAAAAATGATATTTTTCTTACTTTTGCTCAAAACATAAATTGTGTCTACACGTTAGAACCGCCTCGCCGAGGCGGTTCTAACGACTACCCACAATCTATGTTTTGAGCAAAAATAAGAAATATAGGTATACCCCTGCATATCCCAATTTTGCTATGTAAAAGTGGGGTATACAGGTCTAGAAATTTTTCTGAGGACCTACTCGTCCTGTGGGGCGAGTTGTAAACAATTTTTACTCGTCCTTACTTCTGGTGCACTCGTCCTTAAAATCTGGATTTAAAAAGAGACAAATATCATCAAAAACTAATGTCGCCCTGCTCTGACATTTTTGTCTACTTTCGATATCAAAATGGAAATGCTCGATTATTTGACTTTTGGGTCGCACTTGATATAGCCAATCCGATTGATCCGATCGACCTGAGCATAAGGATTCTAAATCAAGTAGTCGCAATGGAGCGCAACGAAGCGCTCCGCCGTCCAAGGTGGTGTGGTCGGAGCAAGTCACGTGACCTGCTCTAAAAAACATGGCATCAACAATGTTTCAATGCGAGAAGTGCAAAATTTATTTCTTCAGCATGGAGGTGTTTGTGAGACTTCCATGCGTATTGCAGGGTAATAAACACGCCGTAAATCAAAATCATTTAAAGCAACAATCTTTATTGCTTTTCCTCACTTGTTTTAGTAATGGGAATGCACTCCGTTTGCCCACTTTCCCTTGATTTAGCGTGGTGCTCGGACCAATCCGATCACTCTTAAAATTTCTAAATCAAGTACGTCCTTGGTGTAAGCCGTTTTATCAAATGGAGATAAAACCCGGGACGTCTTAACCTAAGTCTCGATAGAACGGCGCGCCGTGAATAAAATGACCAATGCTTTCCGGTATTTGGACCATGTACCGGATTTTATTGAATTTCATTTACTGCGGACAAGTGACGTAGTGCAAACATCCATTTGACAATCGGAAACAAAGTCTTCAGCTGATTTTGCATTTACTGACATTTACTGCCTCGAGTCAGTCCCAAAAATGCTACTCGTCCTGTCGGGCGAGCCGGGGTAAATTTCCACTCGCCCGTATTGAACTTTCACTCGTAAATACGAGCGGACGTGTGGATTTTTCTAGGCCTGGTATAATGGAGTATATATTATACGGAAATGTTATCCTGATGTTACGTCTACAAAATGTCTATAAAGCACTTACTTAAATCTTTGCTGCAATGTGAAGTTTAATATTTAATTTTTTGGCAAATTTTCTCTAAACAAACCCTGACGCCGCATTCTGTGGCTTCACATCTGGGGCTATACTGTTTGCTTATGTCCCATAAAAATGATTCCAGGCTTATATATGTTAAAATTCTCATATAAAGTCTGACAATAAAAATAAAATGAAAATTGAACTTTAATTGAAATTTACTAGTCTGGCATGATTGTCTGGTTAGCATTCAAAATGTCAAAACAACTTTTTACTGACAGAAACTGTCTGGTTTTTAACCCATTGTTAGGGTATTATGATTTTATTTGTAAAGTCCAATTCGCATGCGCCAAAAATACACACATGTAAATATACTCCGGTGTGCAAATTTTACTCGGGGTGAGTAAATGGCGCATGCGAACGCAAATACACACCGGAGTATATTTACATATAGGTAAATTTTAATCCTGGGTCTGACCAGATGCAAATTTTATTTTTACAAATACACACGTGTAAATTTACTATTATGTCCCATGCAAACGCAAAGTAAAATTTACACATGAGTATTTTTATTTCAAGTCAATATTCTGTTTTTAGATAACAAATTTTCACATTTTTTGTTCCTAACTGATTATATGACAGTTGCTGAAACTGTGGACATTGTTGCTAAATAAGAGTTTATTGCCATTCATAACATTTTAGATCATATGGAGTGCAAACAGCCACACTATTTCTTCATCATTCTTGGTTAGGATACTTGGGGCATTTTAACAGAAATTCCTTGTGAAAGGATGAAAAAAGGGAACTGTATAACTGCTAAGGTTATGCCTGACCATTACATGATTCCCCTCTGCTGCCAAAGTCTACATGAACACTTTGAAGCAGCCTCTTCTTGTTTTGCAAATACAGAAAACTTAAATGAACAGGTTTTAATCCAGAAATGATAAATTTATCTACAAAAATACTCCTGGCGATAAAACCCATGCGAACGCAATTTAAATTTACTCTCAGGTTGATTTGCACACCGGAGTATAAATACACACCGGAGTAAATTTACACGTGTGTATTTTTTGCGCATGCGAATTGAATAATGATAGGCCATAAAATATTTATAAATTTGTAGGAATTGAAAGTCTTAAGTCCAATTCGCATGCTCAAAAAATACACACGTGTAAATATACTCCGGTGTGTATTTATACACCGGTGTGCAAATCAACCTGAGAGTAAATTTAAATTGCGTTCGCATGGGTTTTATCGCCAGGAGTATTTTTGTAGGTAAATTTATCATTTCTGGATTAAAACCTGTTCATTTAAGTTTTCTGTATTTGCAAAACAAGAAGAGGCTGCTTCAAGGTGTTCATGTAGACTTTGGCAGCAGAGGGGAATCATGTAATGGTCAGGCATAACCTTAGCAGCTATACAGTTCCCTTTTTTCATATTACTGTTAAAATGCCCCAAGAATCCTAACCAAGAATGATGAAGAAATATTGCCAATTGCAAAATAGTGTCTCCATGTGTCAAAATCAAAGACAAACTCAAGATGTTTCAACGTCAGACTTCAAAGACTATGAAAACCCTTTGTAGTATAAAGTGAACTGAGTTAACCTCAAGACAGTGGCAAAGAATTAGCCAATTATAGTTTACTCAAGCTGGTAGATAAACCTAAGTCCCGCCCATGTAATTTGTGTGACAGCTGGTCAGTTCACTGACTCAGGTGAATTGAAGTAAAATCAATTAAATATTTACATGCTTCAAAATATTTAGTCCTCCTATGATTAGATCAAATTGCAAGATTAAATGTTACTCTGTGCTTTTGTACCTGTCCACAAAACACATACTTCATGTACTATATTGAAATAAATTCAGCCACTGACAAGTGACAAAACGGTATAATTAGCGGTCATGTAGTTCTTACTTCAGTGGTGGCAGGTGGGCGGAGCTGAACTTGTCCTAGGTAAATGGCTATTTGGGTAAAATGATTGTATTGAAAATGAACTGTTATAATGGTCCTATTTTGGGAACTCAAATTCTTTGATCTTATGGTGAGACATCATGCAGGTGTTATGTCAGAAAACCACAAAAGGGGCTGGAATTTCGCAAACAGCCATAGTGTGGCTGTTTGCACTCGATATGATCTAAAATGTTATGAATGGCAATAAACTTTTATTTAGCAACAATGTCCACAGTTTCAGCAACTGTCATATAATCAGTTAGGAACAAAAAATGAGAAAATTTGTTATCTAAAAGCAGAATATTGACTTGAAATAAAAATACTCATGGGTAAATTTTACTTTGCGTTCGCATGGGACATAATAGTAAATTTACATTGTGTGTATTTGTAAAAATAAAATTTGCATCTGGTAAGACCCTGGAGTAAATTTACCCATATGTAAATATACTCCGGTGTGTATTTGCGTTCGCATGCGCCATTTACTTACCCCGAGTAAAATTTGCACACCGGAGTATATTTACACGTGTGTATTTTTGGCACATGCGAATTGGACTTAAGACTTTCAATTCCTACAAATTTATAAAATATTTTATGGCCTATCATTATTTTGAGCCATAAGGAGCAGTAGTAAATGTTTTTTTTTTTTGTTTTTTTTTTTTTTTTGTTTTTATTATAATTATTATTTTTTTTTTAATTCAGTTTTACGTCCCTCACAAGATTATTTCAGCTCATATGAGATGGGCCAATCAGTAGGTGGGCGAAAACGGGAGAACCCTGAGAAAAACCTCCTGGCACACCCGCAAGCAGAACGTGGCTTGTCTCACACGGGCCAGTGCGGGGTTCGAACCCACACCAGACACAGCTGATTGAGTGATTAAGAAACAGCTTTCTTAACTGCTCGGCCACAGGGGCCACTAGAACTGGCCATGGATAAGTAAAGCTGCAGATTTAGGGATTTTATTTATGAGAAAAAAATTCACTTTTTCAACTGTATTCCTGAGCAAGTGACAATTTTAACTCTTTCTTTGATGGAAGCAGATCTATGGACAACATGCTGCTTAAATTATACATCACAATTCTCACCAAAAGGTCACTGGCTGAGAAATTAATTTCCTTCCCTTGTCCAGTATCTGCATTTTTATGGAATCAAAAAACAGTCTTTTAATATTTTTCATTATTACCAAAAAGGGCAATATATGAGCCGCCGCATGGGAAAACCAACAATCTGCATAGGTGAAAACAAAGGTGCAGGTCAGCTTCGCAGTAACTGCGAAGCTGATCAGCGCCTTTGTTTTTGCTACACGGATAGTAAAATTCCTCTACTTTCTAAATCCAAAATTTCCAGCCTCTATCCATTTTTTGTGACTGTACAGCCCGATTTGTGTCCGACCTGGTCGGAACCCAAATTGTTGGTTTTCTCACGCACAGGCTCATATCTACAGCAGACAGTACTCCCACTTAGTACGGATGGTCACATAAGGATGGACAAGGAAGTCTTCCTATTTTGTACGACTTCAACTTCACATTGAGATGATTCACACCTTAAACTCTGCATCATTTATTTGAAAAGGTGGCACCTGTTCTCCGCCTATCCAGGATTTAACCAGTTGATAGTGGCTTCAAGATACCTCACCTATAAACAGGCCTTGTCTGAAAATGTTTACTGATCAAACAAATCACAGTTTTGATTTCCCACTTGCAGAATAACAGGAAATTTTGATATTTGATAACTGTCTCTTATTTGATAAACCTGCATTAAGACCATATAAGAATTCCAGACGTAGAACTACTGCATTCTGTCTAGGACATCTTAAAATATTTATTTTTCTATTTGTGACATAAATGAGCCACCTCGTGGGAAAACCAACAATGTGGTTTCCAAACAGGTCTAACACAAACCGGCCTGTACAAGCACAGAAAATAGCTAGAAGCTTGAAATTTCGGATTTAAGTAGAAGAGGAATTGTACTATCCGAGTAGCGAAAACAAAGGCGCTGATCAGCTTCGCGGTTACCGCGAAGCTGATCTTCGCAAAGCTGATCTGCGTCTTTGTTTTCGCCTATGCAGATTGTTGGTTTTCCCATGAGGTGGCTCAAATGTATAGGGCAATGGGACGCATATGTATAAAACTGTTGAAAGCAAGCAGCCCACTAAAACACAGGCTCTGTATCCAGCAAAGACTTCTTTCCCTGTTACTGTTAATCATGGTTTTTCACCAGTACTATGGGGAGTTTTAAACTTGTCTTGCATAAAGGACACAACTCAACTTCAGTGGGGTTTGGTACTCTGACCCCTCAATCTGGAGTCTTGACACACTAACCATGAGACACTCATCCCATAATCATGTAAATAAAAAGAATCAAGTTTTCAGATACTTGCAAAAGAATGGACAAAACATACTGGTAAACTGTTAAACAGTATATATAATGCCTTAAATTTGGAAAATGTTATATGAGAGCTTAATTTTCATGAATGTTTGCAAATAAGCTGTTGTGAATTTAAGGTTCTTGCTAATAAAGAAATGTATAAACCATTACAGACTACAGGAACGCTCATTAGCAAATTCAAGACTGAGCCAAAAAGGAATCACACTAAAATTTCTGAATTTACAGTACTTGTGAACATAAAGCAGGTAATCAATCAAATCAATGCATAACAGCACTTAACATTCCATATAAGTAAGTATTACATTTATTTAGCATGTGAATGAAATACACAGATACTTTTCTAACTACGTTACCTTGAATTTGAAATCCTGGAATCGGCACCAGACAACGTTGATGATCTTCAGTATTTCGACGTGAAGGTGAAGCACAAACAAATGACGACCCACTTCTACCTGTCCAAATTCTGTGCTCGCTGAGCTACTCATTTCCGAGTACGCAAGAATGTTTTCAATACTTCTTAAGATAACGAATGATTCTTCATTTTAACAGTTTAATTTCTTTCATTCCAAATCATTCAAAAATGCAAAAGCCCTGAAAAGCTTTTGCAGGTGGTCTTTTACTTAAGTGATATACATTTTGTAAAATAAGAAATAATTTCTCCACATTTTAATCCAGAATTCATTCGCCGACATCTTCCATGAAATTCTCTAGCATAATGATTTGTTCCACATTTATTTCCATTTTACAATCACTTACGGAATCTCAAAAACCTACACAGAAGTTATTTCCATTTCATAATATTCTAATAAGGCACTGAATAAATATCCCTCCGTGAGATCTATACGTTATTAAGTCGTATTGCATTCTCCGTTATTAAAGTTTACGATTTGCATGTGCAGCTGGACCTTATTAAAGTCTCGTCATTTTCCATGATGATTGCATGATACAGTATGCAGTATATTTTGGGAAATAAGAGCAATATTTTCCTCAGTTTCTCTGGATAAATGAGCCGCTACATGAGAAAACCGGATAATTGCCTATGCGAAAACAAAGGCGCAGATCAGCTTCGCAGTAACTGCGAAGCTGATCAGCGTCTTTGTTTTCGCTACTCCGATATAGTACAATTCCTCTACTTCCTAAATCCAAAATTTTCCAGCCTCAAGCCATCTTCTGTAGCTGCACAGGCTGGTTTGTGTCAGACCTGGTCGGAAACCCCGAAGACCGGTTTTCTCACATCGCGGCTCAAATGAGCCATGTCACGATGTTGAGCCTGTCGCTAAGCTTTCCCTCCTGGAGGTCCGACACAAACTGTCACTCACAGAAAAGGGCTAGGGGCATTAATATCATTTACAAAGAATAGGAATTGTACAAGCTAGTCTATGTAGTAAGAAAAAGTACTGCGCCATTGTTTATGCACTTCAAAAAAGAAGGTTTTCTCATGGTGTGGCTTACATCATGTTTGTTCTATTTATGCTATTTTTGCTTGTGACATTTTTGTCCACAAAACCTAATGTTTTCTTAACATTTTCTTTCACCTTATCTGATTACTGTCTATGTCTGTTTTTATTAGATATTACATAAAAAACCTTAAAATTTCAGACACTACACAGCCAAAGCTGGTATGGAACCTAAGACCTCCATGAGTACCATCACACAACCCAATACATTTTGAGACAAAAACTTCTTTTTGCAAAATGCTCAATCATCTGCCTATGTGTCAACTGCAGAGCAGATCAAAGTTTTTGTACAATGGTCCATCACTTTCCTTAAAGCCCCTGTGGTTGACAGCGTGCAGCTAGTGGCAAACCCAATAAGAAACCATAAAGACAGTTTTGTCACAATGTATCTTGTTTAAGAATCAGGACTAGTATTCCTTACACACTCGTTAAAGTACATGTCCATAATTGAATTTTAATATAGCTAAAGATCAAAGACAGCTCAATTAGATCACTTAATTAGGCCATGCTGGTCACAAAATCAATGATAGCATTTATGAACTCAAGGAAATTCAAGCTGGCTCATCCATTTACAATGTATATTCAGCGACATGCACGCCTTATAAAGTTTATTACAAATTAAGTGGTGTCCACTACTGTGCTACCATGATAATACACTACAACCTCTTTATAACACTATAATTGTTGGAGTTATCCTACCCATGTTATAACAGAGTCAGAGAGATATTATCAATGTCCATTGTGTAGATATAATATTATAGCAAAATTAGTCTAAAATGATCATCTGCGTTATATCCAAAATCAAGCTGATAAAGAGGTTGAGGTGTACCTTTTTACAATGGAATCATGTTCATTTCTCCTGATATGGCAAACTTAGAACAATGCCCATTACAGATCACATAAATTTCACTAAGTTTTAAATGTTGAGGCCAATTCTCTGATCTCCCTAAAGTTGTCATAAATTCTTGATGATAATGTGTTCTTGCAATTACGATGCAGTTGACTAATAACGCCTTCCAAACCACTTTGACACACATCCTGAATACCTGATGCCTTTACAGAATGGCTAGATACTAAATTATTAAAGGAAAGTAAACTTGCCGAGGGCGCTATGACATTGATTGTTAACTGACACTATGGATGGAAACCCAGCAGAGAATCAAATGAGCCATGACCCAAGAAAACCAGTCTTGGAGGTTTCGGACCAGGTCTGACACAAACCAGTCCATGCACTGAAATGCTCTTGACTGCTTGCTGTGTAGTTGTAACAATTTAATTGCAAGAACTCAATTATCTGCTGAAATCAGCTCTTCACATTTATACTGTGAGGGATAAAATTTTCAGGTCATATATGGGTTAATTCACCCAAAGGCGACAATTTATTTGTAGAATCATCTAGGAGTTGATGCATTACCCATTCATGCAACTGAAGATCAAATGCTGGGTATGTAAACACTAATGCAAGTGCCAAAGTTGCTTAAAAGCCTCAGATAAACACAAGGACCTACATGTTATTTTAACTCAGGGTTAACTTCTCAGATGACTGTGAGATGAGATTGCATGTCTTCCCTTGTCATGATAGCCGCTACTAAGAGCAAGAAGAATCTTAGGTGTGCAATGTTACTTGACTGCACCTTATTGGAAAAGGTCCCTCAGGACCTTTTCCACAGTGTTTACTTTGAATATGAAGAAAATTGTACCCATGGTCGACTGCTCTTCCTCAATTACGCGTTTTGTCACATAAAGCGCTTACTAAAAACTAGTGAACCCGTCTATAGGGACTAGACAGTTCACTGCAATCAATTGTTGACACTCCCCGTCAAATAGCGGTAAATATCTAGCAAGCAGTCTCGATCGTGGTGACTACTTATCATAGCGCATCTAGGTTTACATCGTATATACCCTGACGAGGGGTACAGAAACTACAGAAACTCAATATGGCTGACTTTTAGTCCATCACATCGCACTATGGGTCTGTTTCTGGTAGTGTGGCTGCAGGTCAAAATTCAGTCACAAATTGACTGCACTGCAAAATGGTTTACTCCAAATCGACATATCGATTGTAATCGTGTTCCCTTTAGTATTGGCTTTGATTCCATAACATCAAAAATTTTTGTCGTTGCCTTGAGCAACAGATACACACACTGGTCAAGCTTCATTACAAGAAACGATATTCATGTATAGGAAACGAAACTGAAACTGTATGAGAATCGAAATTAATGACGAACCAGAGAATCAACAACACTGGAATCTAGAGCAAAAGGGAATCTCTTATAACAAACGGCTGCTGACCTTTTCATTGGTTTATTTTTAAAGAAGCCAACTTGTGTGAGCCTTTGGTTAAACAGCAGTAGCGTATAATCTCAACACGCTGAAGTTTTTGGACATATAAAAATTTATTTGTTCCTTTAACTCGCTTTAGCAGTCACATATTAGCGTGTGACTGAGGCATGTGCCAGACATATAAAGAATCTCAAAGTTTTGGAGTCTGTTTGTGTTATGTCCCAGATATGGGGTATATATGGGGTATATTACTGCAGCAATATTTCTTAAAATTGGAACGCGCATGTAGCGTACACTGGCATGCCTAAAATGTGTGCCAAATGCGTTCAAAGCATGTTCAATGCGCCTGTAACGTGCGTGGAATGCATTCGAAATGTTTAAGACACACGCCCGAGACATGCGTAGCTTCTAGAAAATTTTTATGCATGTCTAAAAAAATTTTGAGCCCAAACGCGCATAAAATAAGCACTGACATTTAGCAAAATACAGCTACGCGCGCCGGATCTACACCAAGTGTACCCAACGTGCACATAGCACGTTTTGAACGTGTTTCCGATGTTTGTCTGGCGTATGTAGAATTTTGCAATTTTCTCAACATGCCCTGCGCGAGTTTCACTTATATGCTAATGTGTGACCGCTATTTTAAGGACATTTAGGGCAAAATCTTTGGTGTCTTCACTTAACTGACGCCTTAATTACTGCTTATAAATCTTCATTGTAAATTGGTTTCAGCAGCATTTGCTAATTATGGGTGATAAAGTTTGGCTAAATGGAACTTAATGAGAGTCAGTGACTAGAGATGCTAGTTAAATCACATGAGCTTTACTGTGATGAAACCTGCTTTTTTACATATTCGAAAACAAGAATGCAAATCACCTGTGCAATAATTGCGAAGCTCATCAGTTGCCTTTGTTTTGTATCATAGACAGTACAATGCCTCTTCTTCTAAAATCTGAGATTTCAAGCTTCTAGCCTTCTTCTGTGACAGAACAAGCCATTTGATTCAGACATGGATCACAAACTTAGACAACATATTTTCTCCTGCCTCAGCTCACACGAGCACAGAATCTGATGTGATAAACACCCACACTAATAGCATATTAGGTTGTACATACACAGACACATAAACAAATATACCCGACAAAGAAAGAAATGCATCTCTACAGCGACACTCATCAGTTTTTCATGAAGATCGCAAACTCCTTGTGTGGTATTCTCAGTTTGACGTTTCACCATACACTATTCTGATCCTGATTCTGCTGACATTCTGCTCCCTCAAATGAAACCAGCAGTACATGTGCTTTTGATTGCATGCTCTGGGGCCAGTTGTTCAAAATTAACGATGTCATTAGTTAACAATTCGTAAAAAATTTCAAACATGAATTTACAAATACACTGTTATTTTTTGTTGATAAAATGTGAGAATCCTTTGCAATGCAAAGGATTCTCACATTTTATCAACAAAAATAACTGTATTTGCTTATGTATTTACATAACAAGTTGAGGTCTTAACGATGACGATGATGTTAAGATAACGAAGTTTTGAACAACTGGCCCCAGATCTTTAAGTGACCCACAAATGTGCCAGATTAAGCATGCATTCTCCTTACTAAAAAGAAACCAGTCATACTTGTAATACTTGTGATTGTTCATATCTTTAAGTAAACCACAAATTGGCCGACATTTCCTATTCTACTAATTGGGAATCATGTTGTAGACAGAAGGAATTGTTAGAAATCACTTGCAGACATTGTCATAGCACGCCACTATAGTAAACTATCTAAAGTTTCCAAGACTTTGGACACTGGAATAACCCAACAAGCAGAGAACTCTAAACTTGGCCTTCTATTAAATAGATCCTTCAATTAGGTGGGAAAAGTTCAATTAGAGAATACCCTGGTCAAAGCCTCTGATCTTAGCCTTGGTTTTGACTTAAAATCACAGTCAACAATTTTTCAGTCATGACGGGATGGAGTTAGTAACCAGGACCCAGTTGTTCAAAGCATCGTTAGCTTAACGATATCGTTAAGACATAAATTTGTTAAGCTAATATAAGCAAAAGTAACAAATACACTGTTATTTTTTGTTGAAAAAATGTGAGAATCCTTTGCACTAATTGCAGTGCAAAGGATTCTCACATTTTTTCAACAAAAAATAACAGTGTATTTGTAATATTCATGTTTGAAATTTTAACGAAACGTTAACTAACGACGTCGTTAGTTTTGAACAACTGGGCCCTGCACTCTACCATAGCACCCCCACTTATCCTGGATCATCAATATTCCTCAAGGCCATCCATCCAAAAACTTTAGCATCATTACGCTAAATGTTTTTGACAGCCGTAACAAAGCACAGATTTACGCAACGAACAAAAGTATTGATTTGACGCAATCCTCCAGCGGGAAAAATGAAGTGTCAAACTTCTGCGAATAATGCAATCACAAAAACATGGTCTAATTATGAAATTCTGCAGTCTAGGACAGCTTGAAGCGACATTATTATTAGTATTACTTTACCATCATTTCTGAGCTCTTTGAAACTAGTTTACTGGCCGCCACATAATTATGCTTTAAATGTGTGCAACAAATAACGAGAACGTCACATTTCAGCTAATTGCCATCACAAAGTGAAGTAACAATTCTGTGGTGTGTTGGGGCATTCAATGTCCTTGCATGATCAATCACTTACAAACACCTGGGGGGGGGGGAGGGGTGGTAAGGAGGGGTACATGTATTTAAAATTGACCCTTGCTTGGCACTTTACACTTAATGAGTTAACTGCTAGAATTGGCCATCCAAATGTCAGCTCTTAAATTAAGCAGTAATAGCATTTGAGCCGCCTCATGGGAAAACCAACAATCTGCATAGGCGAAAACAAAGACGCAGATCAGCTTCGCGGTAACCGCAAAGCTGATCAGCGCCTTTGTTTTCGATACTCGGATAGTACAATTCCTCTTCTACTTAAATCCGAAATTTCAAGCTTCTAGCTCTATTCTGTGTTTCTACAGGCCGGTTTGTGTGGGATCTGTTCGGAAACCACATTGTTGGTTTTCCCACGAGACGGCTCATTTATTGACCTCCATCACAGTTGCAAGCTATGAACCTGACATTTTAGTGAAATATTGATAAAGCATATGACATTCTATTATATCAATGGACATTGATAATATCTGTCTGACTGATGCACAGCCAAGTCTGCAAGAACAATCAAAGTAAAATTTCAGATGAGCTTCATCAGGTGAAATTTACAGACAAAAACATTCAGCAAACAGGCCTGGGTTAATTGTAATCTATAATTACATATTTTGGCAGTAAAGATTTAAAACACTTTGGCAGATCTTGACATACCACTCCCAGGACTAGATACAACAGTAAATCTTGGGCTTACAAAGGTATACATTATTTCTCGGGTTTTGATTTTCCTAGAACATGCATTCAGATTGTAGGAACTTATTAGGCCAGTCCAGAGGCTCTGAACTGTCATAATGAGTTCCCAAAAATCTATTCAATTCTTCAAAAAATTACATTTTATCCTCATTTAAAGTTGTCATTTTTAGCCCCTGTAAGTTTTCATGTGTTTAAACATACATTTTGTCATGATCCGAAGGTCCATAAATATTCAATAACCATTATGAAATTTGATTTACAGGTGATTTACAAAAAGCAGGGGGAGGGAATCAATAATGAAAAAGGTCAAAAACAAAAAGAAACATCAATCAGTAAAACTTAATAAATTGAATGCGAAACAATAAAATGCATTCTCCATATACCTGAGGTATGTATCATAAAAACACCTGCATTTTGTATACATGCAAATATCAAAGAATCTGGTCAGTTGTGTAGCAAATGAGCCGCATCATGAGAAAACCGGATTTTTGCCTAGGCGAAAACAAAGGCGCAGATCAGCTTCGCGGTAACCGCGAAGCTGATCAGCGCCTTTGTTTTCGCTACTCGGATAGTACAATTCCTCTTCTACTTAAATCCGAAATTTCAAGCTTCTAGCTCTTTTCTGAGCGTGTACAGGCCGGTTTGTGTCGGACCTGGTCGGAAACCCCGAAGACCGGTTTTCTCGCGTCGAGGCTCAAATGGTAATTGAGTAAAGCTTCTCACACCATTTTTTTTTCAAGACCATTAGTCAAAGCCTTTCCTATTCCTTTATGGAAATGTTCCCTAACGATAATTTGAGATTCATTTAATAGCTAGCGTGACATTTTTTCCTGGTCCTTGGGCACTCATATACTTTACCATTAAATCAACATTGAATCAACAATAATATTAATAGCTAATCAATTTCTGAGTCCCATTGCCCATTCTAATTAATACAAATGATTTTCCTCTGTAAATAAAAAAAATCTCAGAATATTCAGAATCTGGGTCAACAAGAAAACTGGCCAAAATATGAAAAGCCCATTGTTGCTAATAAATAATGTTAAAAAAAATCTTTAAAGTGTAATGATACGTATCTGATGCAGCAAAAAAAATCTTCAGTAATTCTCAAATATTCTTCAAAATATAATCTTGGCACACATGTTGAAACTTTACTAGAAGCTTATTATGAATAATCATAATTTATCAAGTAATGCTAAACTTCTTTTGACCAGTATACTATTTTTTTTTCAATTGATGTAATGGGCATGGTGTCAACTGGGTTTATGCCTCATATATCATTGATCAGAAGAAAATGTCAATAAATTCCTGGGGTATAATTTCTCTCAGAGCCACTCAATTTTAACATTTTAAACATGGTTTAATAAACAAAAGATCAATTACTCCATAGGAAGTACACTGTTGGAAATAATGGCCAAGTTCTCCATGATTTATCTCGATTTCTGCCTTAATAATTGAGCTTCTTTGCTATATATCAATATATCAATTTAAAACCAGAATCCAGAACTTTACTAGAAAGAAATGACTAAAAGATGTCAACAAGTGCTAGCTGAGTCCATCGATGACTGACTTACAGTACAAGAATAAATGAGAAATTGAACAGTACAACCAAATACAGTCTATCCTGTGTTAATGGTCACTTAAATAACTTAAAATCAAACTTCTAGGACGAAATGCTGGCTACACTTCTTGAATTCAGGAAAAGTTGTTCATGGTTTCAAACACTGTTGTATATCATTTTTTATAACTAATTTATTCTTTCAATAACCTGAATTCATCTCTATTCAAATGGATAAATTATGAATCATGAAATAAATGAATATAGGATGATTGTATAATAGTTCTTGGAAATTTTATTTTACATGTACTTAAAACCAAAGGACCAATGGTCCTGTAAACGCTCACCTGAGACCTGAGATACCAATAAACTTGTTTGACTAGAATGGTAATAATGTATATAACCCCAGGACAGGGTCAGAATAACCCCTGGAGTCAATGTCTTTTTTTTCAAATCATAAAGATTCAGTCCATTTGCCAATTTACTGAAAGTTTTGCCCTTCAAATGACATTTTAACAATATTCCCCATTCAAATGCATGGGCGACCTAAGTTGACCTTGCCTTAAAATAGGTCAAGGTCATCCCAGGGTCATAATTTATATAAACTTTGTAGAACTCTGTTCCCAGATGCTTCATGCCAAGTTTCAAAATCATAGGCCTTCTGGTTCTGAAAAAGAAGTTTTTTAAAGGTTTTTGCTATTTATAGCCATGGTGGCCATCTTGGTCATGTGACCTTGACCATTTATACAAACTTTCATTCCCTCTTCCTAATTATCCTCCACATACAGTTTGGCTTTGAATTGCCTAGCAGTTTCTGAGAAAAAGCTGTTTGAATATTATGGTCATATACATGTATATAGCCCCATGGCAGGGGCAGACAACCCCCTGGGCCCAAAATATTTCTTCTGTCCATTTGCTCATTCCTAGCAAGTTTTCTGCCATTAAATGACATTTTCCTATTATTTCCCATTCTAATGCATGGGGGACCTAAGTTGACCTTGCCGTAAAAAAGATCAAGGTCACCCCAGGGTCATGATTTATACAAACTTTGTAGACTCCATTGCCTGATGCCTCATGCCAAGTTTCAAAATCATAGGTCTTCTGCTTCTGGAGAAGAAGATTTTTAAAGGTTTTTGCTATTTATAGCCATGGCGGCCATCTTGGTCATGTGACCTGGACCATTTATACAAACTTTCGCTCCCCCTTCCTATGGATTCTCTTATGAAGTTTGGCTTTGATTGGCCAAGTGGTTTCAGAGGAGATTTTTGAAATTGTGAACGACGCTGGATGCCGGAGCATGGGTATACTGTAAGCTCACCTGTGAGCCTTCGGCTCAGGTGAGCTAAAAAGAAGCTTTTACAGTGTTTTATGCAAACTGTCAATCATATTGCACAAAACAACAAGTGAAAATATTTTCCATCTATAAACTGGCATGAAATGGTCACCAAAATAATCATGATCCCATACTCTTTCATCCAAGAGTGGTCATGAAAACCAGGTTTGACTGTAGCTGCACTTGTTCCAAAAGAATAAATATTCACAGAATACATCCCAAAATAGAGAATTTCCAAAAGAAAAGACACTATTGGTTTTATCACAGAAAATCAAACTTAAACAATAAAGTTTGGATTTCAAGTGATCTTTATATCTCAAATTCAATACAAACAAAGTTCTGTGGAAGAAACTCCTCCACAAAACTGATAGTTCAATATCCAGTATGGCTATGTTTAAGTTCAATTAACTAGCAATTAGATGCGTTGATAATCTCAGTATTAAAGCAAAGATATTATCAGCAATGAGGATCAGCAACTTATAATCTCTAGAGCCACAGACAAATGAGCCGCGTCATGTCGAGAAAACCAGATTTTTGCTAATGCGAAAACAAAGGCGCAGATCAGCTGTGCAGTAACTGTACAGCTGATTAGCGCCTTTTTTTCTCGCTTCTATGATACAAGGGCCCAGAATTACAATCCTCCCTTAAAGTTAAGGATGACGGATTTCAGCATCAAAAAAGATGCATCTTTAGAAAGCATACTGAAATCAAATCTTCAGGGGTCATTTGCTTCTGCAGTGTTTCGGATGAGACCTTAAACCAATGTCCCATTTAGTTTATAACCCTAGCTACTGAGTGGGACAAAAAACAACAACAACAACAAATTAATCATCATTATTCCTATTTATATTGTACAAGCTTTAGCTTTACAAAAACATTTAGCTTTCAGTCCATATTTTTGAAAATCAGGATGCCTCACAAGATGTTTGTCTAAACTGTCTAAAATATGAGCCGCAGGCCGCAGCATAGGAAAACTGACAATCTGTATAAGCGAAAACAAAGATGCAGATCAGCTTCGCGAAGCTGATCAGCGCCTTTGTTTTCGCCACACGGATAGTACTCTTCCTCTCTTTCTTAGATCCGAAATTTCAAGCTTCTAACCTGCTTCTGTGACTGTACAGCCTGATTTGTGTCGGACCTGTTCGGAAACAACATTGTTGGTTTTCTGGTGTGGCGGCTCATACATCTCACTTTGACATCTTCCCAGAAATCATGTCACACTAGTCTTTAGATTTCATGAATATAGAAGCAGAAATTAGAGTCGGAACAATAAGAATTTGAGCTTCCTCAAGAACAAATCCTTTAATGGAGGGGTTTTCGACGTGATAAGATGCTATTTTTAAGCTACTGCGGCCACTTACAAAATTGAAATTCTATTCGAAGAAACTAAATATGTAATCATTTCCAAAACAAAGAACAACAAAGTTACAGCTCAAACCGCATGGATGTAACTTTGTTGTTTGCAAGTGCTTAAACCAATTTTTCTCCCGTAAGGGCTCATATCGCTGTGGCTGTGCATACAAACAGGTTGATTATCTCCATCCAATGACAAAAGATACATGGACAAATTTGTCTCTTCAAAATTTCTCTTGAAATTTGGAATATGCAACAAAAGATTGCTTCTTGGAAAGCCAACACTTTAAAAAGTAACTTAGAAGTGCTTCCTTGATATCTGAAAGAGGAAAAAATTAATTGCAATTTCAGGAATTTACACCACCTGGTGTTGCTAGAACTTATTAAACATTAGCTTTTTTTTTTTTTTTTTTTTTTTTTTTTTTTTTTTTTTTGTGTGTGTGTGTGTGTGTTTGTTTTCTTTAAGTCTCCAAATAGTGCAGATGAAAATATGATTCTAAGCAGTCATTGACATCAATACTTAAAACAATGTGTCAATTCAGGTGATATCCCTATTTAATTCAAGAAAACACACAAGTCCTAAGCAAACAAAAATCCAATCTCAATTTAGAGCAATGATACTGAAATATGAGCTACATTTCATAAGAAGCTCTGTTTAGTACAGATCATTCACAATATGGTCAGCACCTACTATACGATTTGGTGTTATATTTTTTTACTTCTGAACTCTGAATCGTAAGCCACTAGCCAACAAATATTTATGTACAGGTTAAAAAAGTCTGCCTCACTTCACAGACACATTACGATAAAAAAAAACAAAACTATTTTTGACAGGGTTTTTTCTCGGCAAACCACATATCGGCTTGCTTGAACAAGTTCTGCGGTGTCTCTATCATATTAGTATCAATCTGTATCAGTTTTCTCAGAAATGATGAGAATTTCACCAAATGCTGACAATATTTTATAAAACTATAATTTGTCATCTCCGTAAATGATATTCCTCTATCAGTTTTCATTGATTTCTATGATTATTTTATTTACTTTATTCCGAACGTATCAGTTAGCGCCCTCTCAGTAGGGCACCACTGATTCTCTAGTAGCGATTATCCCATTTTTGCCACTTTGACTATGCCACCATTATTCATCCATTTTTTTTTCTTTGCTCTTTCAAATTAAGGTATAAATGATATCATTTTCATAATGCTGACCATTTTATATGAAACAATTTATATGAGCAAATATATCAAACTGATCAGACAATGCGCTTCACAATATTTGATCTGGATCTTAACACTGTTTTGCTACATCATTTTCTGGTACCCTAGCACAAGACGCATTTATTAAACTTGATATTTTTGCTTGGCGCGACAGCGTCAAGCAATTGAAACGGAATGAGGATTTCTCCTCAATCTGTGGGGTTTTTCCTTCAATCTGTGGGGTTTCCCTTTGACATCCAGGGGCCTGGTTCCAGTCGCAATGTTTTGCTACACTTCTTGTATAACAAAGCAATTGAAGACGGAAACCAGACTTGCTCTCCACCGTTTTTATTAGGACTTGTGGGAAGAATGACGTACTTGGATCTAACGTTAAACATTTATCTGGTGTTCTGGACGGATAATGCTAAAACCCGGAACTTTGTCCTAGGTCCGACCAAGTACGAAAGCTTGAAATCCACCGTAGCGAGGAAGTGTTCATGACCGATGCGATCCATCAAGTTACCGAAAAACTCCACAAACCTACGAAAAACCACAACACACGGACAAATAATGGTATATACAGACTAGCCAAGCGTTCCTTTTAACAAGGAAAATTTATTTATGTTTAAACATGATGGTTTGTCTAGTCTGTTCAATAGATAAGAAGAATTTTATCTCAAATTAAATAGTTCTTACAGTTTTTATACCCAACAAAAAAAGAAATGTCTTTTCTGGAAAATCATGACCACTGACAAAATATTTGATTTTGTTTTTGAGGTAAAACATCACAGTCAACTATTTTTCAGTCATGTCGGGACATAGCCAACACTTCTTTGACATAAACCAGTACTATGGGAAGTTAATGTGTCTTGCTCAAGGACACAATGTTGCCCCAGTGGAGTTCAAACTCCCATACCTGTGATCCCTTGTCCGACCTCATTAACCACTAAGCCACTGTAGCCATGCAGTTAAAAAGGCTCTTATATCTGTACAAAGACATACTATACTTATAATGCACAAAAAATTTAGCAATGTTGATGTTTGATATATTTTGTGCCAAACTTATAGCAACAGTGGACAATTTTTCAATGAAATGGGGAGGGAAGGGTATGAGGCAAATGAATTTTCATATGCCATACTTTTAAAACCATGAAATGCTGAAAGGGTATGCAGGCAAAATTATCATCTCATAACGAAAAAACGCCCATGCAATAAACAGAAGTTAGTTTAGCAATAAAAATTGAAAGTTTTCAGCTAAAAAGTTTTGATATTTTTCTTATTTTTGCTCAAAACATAGATTGTGGGTACATGTAAGAACCGCCTCGGTGAGGCGGTTCTAACGAGTACCCACAATCTATGTTTTGGAGCAAAAATAAGAAAAATAGGTATGCCCCTGCATACCCCAGTTTTGCTATATAAAAGGGGGTATACATTACACGGACATGTTTTCATGATGACTACACAATGCAAACGGTTAATTTCTCTGGATGTGCATCAAATGAAATCAGAGTTTGTCTGTCCAATGCTTTTAGAAGCCACACCTTCCGTAATGTAAAAAATTAAATCTAATCCAAAAATGGAAATTGTCTGGCTTCCTTAAAGGAGACTTAAAATCTGTATATCCAATTTACAAACATGCGGCAGCAAAAAAAATCCAACAACTTAGGGTTTGAATCAGATCAGCCTCTAAGCACCCCCTAAGCTGATGACATAAATGATGCGACCGTCAATTGGCTCATACAGACACCAATGAAATGCACAGCATTGGTAAATACAGAACCCAGGTGTTTTAGGCTATTTTAAACTCCATAATGTGCAACTTGTAGTGGCTTCAACATGCCAAATTTCAAAACAAATTGATCAAGTTTTGAAATAACATTTTCTGAAAAGCATTATTATTAGAAGAATTATTTTTCTTTGTAGTAAAGGACAACATTTTAATATTCTGTTAATGACAAGCTTAAACCCATGTGTTCTGTATTTATCATATTCAAAATATGCTTTTTAATGTGTTGTCTAACAGTTTTCTTGCAAAGCACTGGATGTCATTAGCTCCTCAAATAATGCACTAAGCAGTAGCAACCACGTCCCTTTGGGGCCGGGGAATAGCATGAGATATTGACCTATGTCTTCTGAATGCCCAGGTATTCTCTTATAATCAAAGCTGGGCAAAAGACTCCTGCAGATTTGCAAATTTTAATCATCATTTCAGCCAGGAAACAATACCCCTCTCCTAGTATTCCATGGCACTGTGTAGGGACTATTCTGAAGTCAAACACTCCAGTTAAACCCAACTATGACCCCCGCTTAAACCCCTGTCCCAAGGGTGGCTTTGGTACCAATGACCGCTGCCTAATTTTCAAAGCAGGTACTTGGTGATATCCAGATTCATGCTGATGTATAAAATCAACTGTCACAGATGCACACATAAATGTATCCAAATATATTTATAACAGTAAATATTTCCAGTAAATAAACTTTCTCTGAACTGTAGTCTGTCATGTTTTTTCTCTCATGAGAAATAAGGAAAAAAAATGATCAGATACACATACTGCAAACAATGTAGTTGGGTTTTCATGGTCATTTTTTTTTTTTTTTTTTTTTTTTTTTTTTTTGCAAAATATTAGTTTGTTTCACTTCTGCCTTTAATCCCAACCAACACCTTTTCAGTCATACCTGGTCTTCGTTTGAGATTGTATACAGACTCGTTTGTGTCAGACCTAGATAGAAACCCTATAGACTGGTTTTCTCGTGTCATGGCTCATATAGCCTCCATAATGTAAAACTATAATTTCAAAACCAAAATACAAAATACATTGACCACTACAGCATCTCCTTATTGTACCCCATGAAATACTATTTCCTAAACATGCAACCATATATGTCTATATTCCTGAGACATTACAATCCAATTATCTTTCAGAATAATTTTGTACCATTTTTTTTTTCTTTTGTTCTCTGCAATTTGTCCATTTGGTTCTCATATTCAGTCTTAGGTCATGTTTCTAAGGAAACTTTTTGTCTTCTTTTTTCTTTTCTTAAAATTCTGATTTCATATTGATATTGAGTGAGTTTAAAATACACATAAATACACAGTAATAATACCAAATGAGCCATATCGTGGAATAACCAACAATGTGGTTTCCGAACAGGTCCGACACAAACCGGCCTGCACAGTAACAGAAAAGAGCTAGAAGCTTGAAATTTCGGATTTAAGTAGAAGAGGAATTGTACTATCCGAGTAGCGAAAACAAAGGCGCTGATCAGCTTCGCGGTTACCGCGAAGCTGATCTGCGTCTTTGTTTTCGCATATGCAGATTGTTGGTTTTCCCATGAGGCGGCTCAAATCATGTTTGATGTAGGTCTAAACAATATGTTCAGATGGCAAATTGCCTACTGAAATGTCATATAGAGCTTTAATTTGAAAATGGATTCTATTTTCAAGAAATTTTGCTTCAAAGCCACAAGTCATTCTTGATTTATTAAAAGTAGATAAATCTACAATGTTAAAGATATAAAGAAAAATTCATCTCTTCAAATAAGTTGATTTAATAAACTAGCTAAACATGAGGGTTCGAGAAAAACGCCATTAAATTTTAATGCACCAGTCATTTGTATCCCCGGCCAACCCTGGGACCGGGGAATAGCAGGGCTTTTAACTTTTCAAATTTTAAAGCCCTGGTAAAAGCCCCGCCCTGCGGGGACCAAATTTTTTGGTTAAACCCCTGGTAAAAGCCCCGGCCCTCGGGGACTGACTATATAATAAGGAATAACAAATTACCTTAAGCTGTTTCACCTATTCCATGGTTGTGAGATTAGGCATAAGTTGGCCTAGTGGTTTCAGAGAATTTGAACACACTACACACACACACACACACACACACACACACACACACAGACCGAGCCTTTGACAATATTAAAATAGAATTAATGCATGTTCTTTGAAACTGTGCTTACTGGAATACAACAGATGTGACTTGTTTTCATGAAATTGAATGTGAAAATACAGCTAAATGGTTCTGGCAGTTAATCCGAGACATTAGTGTGGTTGGACACAAAAATGCAAGAAATGAATCAATGAGTGTTGACACAGACCAAATATGTTGCATATAGCAATGGAAGAGGACAAACTTTGCACACATTACAGTTTCTGCAGACCTTTATTTCCAACCTTATTGAATTTATAACCCGATACACACATATATAGTAAAACTCCGGCTATTTTCCCCCGCTATATTAGCGGGAAGTTACAACCCCGGCACATTGCAGGTTATTTTTATTTTTTTTTAAATTCAGTTTTACGTCCCTTTCAAGATTATTTCAGCTCATATGAGACGGGCCAATCAGTAGGTGGGGCGAAAACGGGAGCACTCCGAGAAAAACCACCTGACACACCCGCAAGCAGAACTTGGCTTGTCTCACATGTGGCCAGAGCGGGGACATCGCAGGTTAAACCCCGGCACCTAAGCCCCGATATACAGTCAAACCTCTATAAAAGCGCCACCTTTGGGAGTGAGCTAAGCTGGCTGTTATACACAGGTGACTGTCTTATCAAGGTTCAGTCAGAGCAGTTGTCATGTAGAAAATATTCTTACTGTCACAAGAAAAATCCTTTCTAAGGAAGGACTACCTGTATGTGTTTCATAAGTTGACATCATTTCATGCTTCGTTACACAAAAATATATACAAAGCCTCATGGGTATTAACACTGATTAACTTAATTGATTTTTTCTGCTAATTAACCGTTTTAAATACAATAATGAATAATAATTGTCCAATTAACAGCTTGTAAATGGGAAATTTGACTTAGGCAAGTATGATGTGGCTATCTTATAGAGAGTTATAAGCATTTTGGGATTGATTTTATACTGGCTGCTGGTTGTCTTGTGGAGGTGGCTGTCTTATGCAGAGATAAAATATAGTGAAAATGATTGGGAATGTTTCAGACTGGCTCTCTTATGCAGGTGGAGCTCTTATAAAGATGGCTGATTCAGCAGGTTCAACTGTACCACCGCTATCCCCGGTCCCAGGGGGGCCGGGGATTCAAATGACCGGTGCATAAATTTCAGGTGTTCCATGGGCATTGTATACCTTTTCAAAATTTCTCATTTTCTTTGTTAATGAGGGAATAATTAAAATGAGAAA